>JABMCL010003837.1:1585000-1600000 GCA_018857735.1 Alviniconcha marisindica | reverse complement strand
GAGTCACCCAGAGGTTTGTGCCACATTCGCGCCTGGCTTCGAGACTCGCATTTCATTATCCAAACACACAAAACGGTCAAAAGAACGTTATTTATTAGCCAAAACAGAACATGCGAGTTTTTACTGAGGAAGCGAGTTACGCAGAGGTTGTGCTACTTAGATGACTCCCCCCGAGTCACCCAGCGGTTTGCACCGCCTGCATCAGTATCTGACGTCAACCCTTCATTGCTAGGGCCGGAGCGTGTTTATAGACGATGGAGAGAGAGAGAGAGAGAGAGAGAGAGAGAGAGAGAGAGAGAGAGAGAGAGAGAGAGAGAGAGAGAGAGAGGTGGTGTTGGTGTGGGTGTGGAGGGGGAGTCACCCAGAGGTTTATACAAACAATACGTATCACATCATCTTGTCTTTCGCTCAAAGCTGTTTGTGGTCTGTGTGTGCGTGTGTGTGTGTGTGTGTGTGTGTGTGTGTGTGTGTGTGTGTGTGTGTGTGTGTGTGTGTGTGTGTGTGTGTACGTGTGCGCGTGCGTGTGTGTGCGTGCACGCGCGCGCGTGTGTGTGTGTGTGCGCGCGCGCGCGAGGGGTGGGTGTGGATTCGCCCTCAAATTTGTATGATGCCGCGAAGCAGTGCTGAATAATCCTCAAGTTCTGACTTGAGCGAGCGTTTCATGCGAGTGTCACAGAGACGTTTATACGTAACGTATGTTGATCTCTCTCAAGACCACAGCGCGACTAGTGCAGTAGTTATAATTATTTAATCCACGAGGCGGAGAGCCCATGATACGTACTATGTGTCACAGCCGTAAACGGAATTGAACTTGTAGCGATTAGCAGACTGCCAGGACTTTGTAAACAACCTCGTTTGCTTTGTGTGTATGTCGCTCTATCTGAAGGCCTACTTTTGGATAATGTTGAACTGCGTATCAACATTACTCTCTCATCCACGTTCACTCGAATAATGAGTTAAACTTTCTTTTTGTTAATCGCGCATGACTTGTACATTATTATTCATTTACCATCATGAAGGATCGACGTTTGTAGCCTATTCCGTCACATGAGACTTCGTCAGATGGAATCTGACTACAAAAGCTGTGCTTTCCATTGATGCTTTCTTTACAGACTTCGAGAAACCAATCAGTTCAGAGTGGCTTTGAAAGTGGGCCCTCAGCAAGGCGTGACCTTTAACCTGACCTACCAGGAGATTCTCGAGCGACGATTGGGCTTCTATGATCACGTGCTCTACATTGACCCGGGACAACCCGTAGATGACATGCGCGTTGACGTGTCGATAGAGGAGAACCGGGAGATCAGCTATCTGCACGTGCCACCAATCAGAAGCCATCTGCTGACTGATGATGACATGACAGGCGAGTATCTTTTACCACAGGAAAAAGAGGGCACAGCTTATGTATTATTATGACGTAAAAAATACAGTGTGACGTCGACAATAGACCAATGCACTCTGACCGTGAGCAAAGTCTGGCAAATAAGTGGGGGAACTGATTCAAGTTTTTGTTGCCAGACTTAGCCTCATTAATATAGAGCCGCTGATCGGCTGGGGTCTGTTTCCCGCGCAGTTAGATTGGTAGAGTGCAGTGGTCCATTGACATGGCGTCCAAACAGTTATGCTTTTCCATGAACACTTTGTACGGAATAGGTTGGGTACATAAACTCCATCAGAGGTACATCCTCAAATGTACCTCTGTACGGTACATAAATGTAGAGGACAGAGACAGAGACAGAGACAGCCAGCCAGCCAGCCAGCCAGCCAGACAGACAGATATAGACAGAGAGAGAAATGGGGTGGAAATTTGTTTTTTTAGCGCCCAATCAGCAGTGACGGTTATATGAGAGAGAGAGAGAGAGAGAGAGAGAGAGAGAGAGAGAGAGAGAGAGAGAGAGAGAGAGAGAGAGAGAGAGAGAGAGAGAGAGAGAGAGAGAGTCTTACTCAATAATATACTTGAGAAACTGTTTGTTAACTGAAAACTGAGCCGAGTTGTGAAGCGGCCTACACTAGCGACAAGAAGAAGTGATAGCTATTGACTCTGGATGTGCGCTGTTTTGCAGAGACAAACAGCTTAGTGCAGGTGGTGCGGCCCAACGCACGCCAGGCCTTCATCAGCTACCACCCCAGTCCACGTCATCAGCAGATGCAGGGCAGATCACGTCATGGCCTCTCGGGCCTCTTCACCGTCAGATATGACGTCAACAGGACCATGGATGCTGGGGAACTCTTGGTTGGTGACGTAGCTGAGCACTGACAGCTAGCAAACCTTTAGCGAGACATGTACATAAAGCGTGGTGAGGTTCCTTCACCTAAAAAAGCTGTCAGCAGGTGTCAGCAGAGAGCATTACAAAACTGCTCCACATGCACTATTGTGGCCGGTGACTTGACATAGTTTGATTAAGCTTCAACTCCCCCCGAAACAACAAAAAGATGCACACAGCACACACACACACAACACGCACGCACGCACACGCACGCACGCACGCACGCACGCACGCACGCACGCACGCACGCACGCACGCACGCACGCACGCACGCACGCACGCACGCACGCACGCACACACACACACAGAGCAGCAGCAGCAACTAAACGTCAACAAAGTAGCTTGAAAACACACGACTCTACCGACTGATAAAACTCATTAAAATCTAACATCGCAATAAAGATACTTCAACATCGTTTTTCATTTTTAAAGACCTCAAACTGACATTTCTGATTATTTCATTGCACCCAAAACGAGTTGCTCAACGACCGTACACTTACACGGATTTTTCTTCCGCGATGCTGCAGAGTGTCAACGGGTATTTCGTCCACTTCATCGCCCCCCAAGTGCAGAACCCGATCCCCAAAGACGTCCTGTTCATCCTGGACACCAGCACGTCCATGATGTGGCAAAAACTGGGCCAGCTGCAGGACGCCATGAGAATCATCCTGTCCGACATGTCGCCCGAAGACAGGTTTGCTCTCATGCAGGTGAGCTCTTTACAAGCGACTGAAGAAGAGGAAATTGGGGCGGGGGGGGGGGGGGGGGAGGGGGAGGGAGGAGTGGGAGTGGAGGGCAGGGGGAACACCTGTCCGACATGTCGCCCGAAGACAGGTTTGCTCTCATGCAGGTGAGCTCTTCACAAGCGACTGAAGAAGGGGAAATTGGGGGGGGGGGGGGGGGGGGGGGGGGGGTGGGGGGGGGCGGAGGCGGAAGAGGGAGCGGAGGTGCGAGAGGGGAGGGGGGGGGGGGGTAGGGGGGGAGGGGGGGGAGGGGGGGGGGGGGAGGGGGTGTCACCCTGTCCGACATGTCGCCCGAAGACAGGTTTGCTCTCATGCAGGTGAGCTCTTTACAAGCGACTGAGAAGGGGGGGAGGGGAGGGAGGGGGCGGGGGGGGGGGGGGGGGGGGAGGGCGGGAGGGAGGACGGGGGCGAGGGGAGGTGGAGGGGAGGGGGAGGGGAGGGGGTGTCGTGTCACCCTGTTCGATGTGTTTCCTGAAGTCAGGTTTGCTGTCATGCAGGTGTGTGTGTGTGTGTGTGTGTGTGTGTGTGTGTGTGTGTGTGTGTGTGTGTGTGTGTGTGTGTGTGTGTGTGTGTGTGTGTGTGTGTGTACGCGCGCACGCGTGCCTTGTGTGCTCATTGTGCTGTATGTGCTTTGTGTGTTTGCTTTGTGCGTATGTGTGTATGTGAGTGTGTGTGTGTGTGTGTGTGTGTGTGTGTGTGTGTGTGTGTGTGTGTGTGTGTGTGTGTGTGTGTGTGTGTGTGTGTGTGTGTGTGTGCGTGCGGGTGTTGTGTTGTGCGTATGTGTTTGTGTGTGTGTGTGTGTGTTGTGTGATGTGGTGTGTGTGTGTGTGTGTGTGTGTGTGTGTGTGTGTGTGTGTGTGTGTGTGTGTGTGTGTGTGTGTGTGTGTGTGTGTGTGTAACTATATCAATACCGCACCGGTTTTTCAGTTCAACTCGAGGGCCACGTTTTGGAGACGAGAATTGCTCCCTGTCACACCAACCACAATCCAGTGGGCGATGGAATACGTCGACTCTCTTAAAGCTCGTGGATGTAAGACAGTTCACATAGCTATGAATTAGTTTTCTAAGTGTTGTTCACTTGTGGGGAAGCGCAGTACTGGTGGGCTTACTCGAGGGAGTTAAGTGTAACAAAAATCGTGAATTAAACGAATAACTACACCCTGGTACTTGCCACTATGTGAGTAATACGGTGAGCTGAGATGGACCCTTTCGGAGTTGATTGCTTTTGTGTGTAGACTCCTTTTCACGCATCTTCTACCTCAGTACTAGCATTGGCTGAATGTTTGGCATATATCACTATTTTTTACCTTCTTTCTTCCTTTTTTATTGAAAATATTTTCTCTCTCTCTCTCACCTGTTAAAAACAAACATCGACTCGGCCCTGGCCCAAGGCCTGTACATCCTCACGCTAACACTCTCTCTCTGTCACCTGTTCAGATACCAACGTCGACTCGGCCCTGGCCCAAGGCCTGGACATCCTCACACTAACACTCTCTCTCTGTCATCTGTTTAGATACCAGCGTCGACTCGGCCCTGGCCCAAGGCCTGGACATCCTCACGCTAACACTCTCTCTCTCTGTCACCTGTTTAGATACCAACGTCGATTCGGCCCTGGCCCAAGGCTTGGACATCCTCACGCTAACACTCTCTCTCTTGTCACCTGTTTAGATACCAACGTCGATTCGGCCCTGGCCCAAGGCCTGGACTTCCTCACGCTTACACTCTCTCTCTCTCTGTCATCTGTTTAGATACCAACGTCGACTCGGCCCTGGCCCAAGGCTTGGACTTCCTCACGCTTACACTCTCTGTCTGTCACCTGTTCAGATACCAACGTCGATTCGGCCCTGGCCCAAGGCTTGGACATCCTCACGCTAACACTCTCTCTCTCTGTCACCTGTTTAGATACCAACGTCGATTCGGCCCTGGATTCGGCCCTGGCCCAAGGCCTGGACTTCCTCACGCTTACACTCTCTCTCTCTCTCTCTGTCATCTGTTTAGATACCAGCGTCGACTCGGCCCTGGCCCAAGGCTTGGACTTCCTCACGCTTACACTCTCTCTCTGTCACCTGTTCAGATACCAACAACGACTCGGCCCTGGCCCAAGGCCTGGACATCCTCACCCTAACACTCTCTCTCTCTGTCACCTGTTCAGATACCAACATCGACTCGGCCCTGGCCCAAGGCCTAGACTTCCTCACAGGGGACAGCACTGTGATAGGGGACAACACTCTCATCATCTTCCTGACGGACGGCAGACCGACGCGCGGCGAGACGGACCGGGCCACCATCTTGAGACACGTGCGCGCCAAGAACCGGAAGAACGTAGCGGTATACGGGCTGGCGTTCGGCAAGGACGCTGATTGGCCGTTGGTGAAGCGGCTGGTGTCGCAGAACCACGGCGTCGGCCGCAGGATCTACCAAGACGCAGACGCGGCGCTTCAGGTGACTGATTTGACGGACTGGCTGATTGACTGGCTTACTGGCTTATTCGTGATCGGTTAATGACGTAAGTTGATTTGGCTGACTGGCTGACTGGCTTATTCGTGACCGGTTAATGACGTAAGTTGATTTGGCTGACTGGCTCACTGGCTTATTCGTGATCGGTTAATGGCGTTCATTGATTTGACTGATTGGCTGGACGCTGGCTTATTCGTGATCGGTTATTGACGTTGATTAATTTTGACTGACTGGCTCACTGGCTTATTGTGTGTGTGTGTGTGTGTGTGTGTGTGTGTGTGTGTGTGGTGTGTGTGTGTGTGTGTGCGTGTGCGTGCTTGCGTGCGTGCATGCGTGCGTGCGTGCGTGCGTGCGTTTCAAAAGATATAGTCATATGTACATATACATGTAGCCTAAGTGGATCCTATTTTTCATTGTAAAGCGCCTGAGGCCGGAGGGTACCCGCTGTCTGTACAAATTCACCAGCATAACTCACAGCATTCTTCAATCAGATCCAAGGTTTTTACGCGGAGCTGTCCACTCTGCTGCTGACGGGAGTGCGAGCCGTGTACCTGGACAGCGAGGTGGACGTGGAAACGCTGACCCGCACGTTCTTCCGCAAGTTCTTCAACGGCTCCGAGCTGGTGGTGGCCGGCAGGCTCATTCGTCTCAACCAGACGGCGCTGCAGGTCTTCGTCCGGGCTACTGGAGTCGAGGGTGAGTTCAGTTGAAGGTTACTGTACGTGCATAGAGAGGGTGCGGACTATTCGGGACTCGACGGGGAACCCAGGACGTCCTCGTCGACTTTCACGCAGCTCCTGGGCTCTGGGGGTGAGTTGGAAAGTGGCGGGTCTTTATTAGTTTTTTTTTTTATAGTTTTTTACCGGCAGCGTGTTCTTCAGCTACTGCAACACGAAAGGTGATCTGTGTCAGGTCGAGGGTGAGGTGCTGGTTGTTGGTTGGTTGAACGTATTGAATGCCTTTCGTGCACTGTAAGTTAGATAGGTGCCCCAAGACACACACACACACACAACACACACACACACCACACCACACCACACACACACACACCACCCCACACACACACACCACACACACACGACACACACACCACCACACGCACACACCACACACACCACTAAACACACACACACACACACACACTAAAGCACCACACACACAACACACACACACACACACACACACACACACACCACACACACCACACACACACACACACACACACACACAACACACACCACACACACACACACACAACCACACCACACAAACACACACACACACACACATACACACACACACACACACACACACACACACACACACACACACACACACACACACACACACACACACACACACACACACACACGCACCACAGCACGCACGCACGCACGCACACCCACACCAATATACAAACGCACGCACGCACACACGTACACACGCACACACGCACAGACACACATGCACACACACAGTCACAACACACACACACACACACACACACACACACACACACACACACACACACACACACACACACACACACACACACACACACACACACACACACACACACACAAAATTACATCTATTCGCAGACCCGCAGAAACGAGTACCAGCACATCCAACTGATGACATATGCACACAAAGACAATTAAACCACCACCAAAGTCACAGTCACATAAGAACATAATTGTGTAGTGCATACATTATAGCAGATCACTGCTGTACAGTTGGAGTCTAACGCTCCCCCCCCCCCCCCCCCATCCCACCCCCACTCACCCCCCGTCCTCCCTGCATCTTGGACGGCATATCGTAAAATTCTCATAGCAGAATTAATAGTCGAAGTATCCACTATGCTAGCGGGGACCAGATTGCTGAAACGGGACCTCAGCGAGCTTCCGGTCGTGCAGGTCAAGTGAATTTGACCGTGGTGCCTGACCCTGACCCCGTGACTCCGAGCGAAGTGAAGTCGTGCGGACTTCTGAGGGCGGAGGACCTGGTGGGGGTGGCGGAGAAGATGTGGGCCTACTTGACCATCCGCCAGATGCTGCAGCGTCGGTTGGGCGAGGACAACATACTGAAGAAACAACAGCTGAAGGACCGAGCCCTCGAGCTGGCAATGAAGGTGAGACGGAGAGAATTTCAACCTAATTACACTGGTTTTGATGTGTGTGTGTGTGTGTGTGTGTGTGTGTGTGTGTGTGTGTGTGTGTGTGTGTGTGTGTGTGTGTGTGTGTGTGTGTGTGTGGAGAATCAGATCAAGAACACGAGTCCAGGAAACTGCATGCGCTCGGCAGACTGTCAGACATTTTCTGCACAACGTTACCTTTGAAACTGTTCAATGCTTTGCCTAATTGACTGTTCTCGTGTAATGATTGTATTCTTAAAATAGTATCACGAAACAAACAAACAAACAAACAAACAAACAAGCACAAACATGATGTCAGTGGAACTAGATGTGCATTTCTTTGGCGCTGATAGATTACGTTCAAACCCCATTCACTCCCAGTCGTAAATTCACTGCATTGGTGTGGGCGTTGACCGTTGCCACTTCTGTCTGTCTGTCTGCCTGCCTGTCTGTCTCTGTCTATCTGTCTGTCTGCCTGTCTCTCTGTGTGTCTGTCGTAGCTTAGAAAATGTGTACTTGTATAATTATATCTAGAACAGTCCCTTGTTTAGGCGATGGCTGGATGTAAAAAAGTATACATGCTTAATATAAAAGAAATTAATCTGTTTTCTCTATTACCCTCATAAATAACTTATCTCTCTCTCTCGCGCTTATATAATCAGTACAAGTTCGTGACTCCCGTGACGTCAATGGTGGTCAGCAAGCCAGGTTCGGAGGAGCTAGCGTTTCTTCAGGAGGATGCCAGTGACCTGCTGGACGAGACAGGTGAACGCACTTCACGTCATGTCGAGACCCCATTGTAAATACGCATACTCATAACTCTTAATTCTGATAGATTATTTAGTAATATAAGGACGTTTAGTCCCTTTAGTCAGAGAATACTTTTCGTCGCATCCGGTATCTTGTAACAGTGACTTAACAGCTTATAGACTTAATTTATTTTTATTTTAACAACAGGACTTTCACCCAAGAGATTATTTATATAAATAGCCCGAGTCCATTCAACAGATCAAGGCTGTGACAGCAGGATTGCTCCTTCGACAGATAATCTGTAGTAACAGCACCGCTCTTGATCCAATCCAATCTATAAAAACAGAAGGCCCGTGAAGATTAGAGCAAAATCTCTCCCTTCGCCTAAGTCACATTTTCATTGCTAGAACATTCCCCCCCGAAGCCTCGCGAGATTATTTCGTTATGTGACAGTCCGACAGTAAACACCATCTGACATCAGCCAGTAACCCCACCGAACCACCCCAACTGCCGCGAGATTATCTCATTGCGTGACAGTGCAAATCTAACACATAAACAACGACTGGCACCAAATGGCAAGATAACTTTTTGTTTCCTTGTTTTTGCAGACATTTTGACCCCAGAAAACTTGACTGATCTCCAGACAAGAAGCGTCAACAAGTCTAGCAGGGGTGGAGGTAGGTAAGTGGAGGAATGGGGATGAGAGAGAGAGAGAGAGAGAGAGAGAGAGAGAGAGAGAGAGAGGAGAGAGAGAGAGAGAGAGAGAGAGAGAGAGAGAGAGAGAGAGAGAGAGAACCTGCAAGTTTTATTCGACCGTCGTAGAATCTTGACTCACAAATTGCAAATTTTAGGGCTGCACACTGGAGCTCCTAGAGCATAACATTCAGAGAGAGAGAGAGAGAGAGAGAGAGAGAGAGAGAGAGAGAGAGAGAGAGAGAGAGAGAGAGAGAGAGAGAGAGAGAGAGAGAAGCGAGTTTTTTCGACTTGTTTATAGTTTTTTCAAACCTGAAAATATCTAGCAAGGGGGTTTTTAATACAGTCCAAGTTACATTTCTGTACAAAATGTGCCATAGTGCACACACACACACACACACACACACACACACACACACACACACACACACACACACACACACACACACACACACACACACACACACACACACACACACACACTCACTCACTCACTCACTCACTCACATAGAAAGGAAGTTAATTTCTCCGCCCTTAGATTCTGGTCTACATAGTGGCCTTTGATTTCTTTTTTTCTCTTTTTTTTTTTTCATTTAAGCCACACACACACACACACACACACACACACACACACACACACACACACACACACACACACACACACACACACACACACACACACACACACACACACAAAGAGCCTGGGAGGGAGAAGATACAAGGACATACATCAGCATGTTTCAAGTTTTAGACTGACCATTGTACGACTTGAAATATAATGAGATGTTAATCGCATATGCCTCTTGACCTGGTAGGGGGAGGTGATCCACATTTCATGGTGGAAGTGACGTCCCTGCCCTATCCGCTTTGCTTTGACGTCAAAGGGGAGACTGGTGACGTATTTCGTCTGTTGAGGGACCCTAACACAGGTGTGTGTGTGTGTGTGTGTGTGTGTGTGTGTGTGTGTGTGTGTGTGTGTGTGTGTGTGTGTGTGTGTGTGTGTGTGTGTGTAAGCGCGATACGTTACAATCTGGGAAGTGTCATATCTATCCAGATGAGCGGGGAAGCATATATACAAGCAAGGATAGACATAAACAAGGTGCGTGCTTAAATCGATTTTTGTTTCTTTTCTTTTTTTAAATTCTCTTCTGGGTCTCTCTCAAAATGCACACTTGGTGTAAACACACACACACACACACACACACACACACACACACACACACACACACACACCGCACACACATACACACACACACCACATACCACACACACACACCACATACACACACACACACACACCCACACACACACACACACACACACACACACACACACACACACACACACACACACACACACACACACACACACACACACGAGGGCATACACGCACAGAAACACGCACATATATACACACGTGCACACGCACGCACGCACGCTCAGATACACATACACACCCACGCACAAAAACAGACACATACACGCACGCACCCCTACACTAACCCCCACACGAAAAACAAGGCAGTCTTTCATAGATCTATACGGTTATTTCATACTTTCGTGTTTCAATCTTCAATATTTGCACAACTTTACAGGACTGACGGTAAACGTGGAGATAGGCCAAGGGCACTTTAAGTCATCCACGTCATCCCGCTCCCGATTTTACATCACACGTGCAGCCATTTTACTTCAAGACGTCATCACAGAGGTTACCACTGAGCAAGCCAAGGCCAATGACGTAACGCTGGAATGGAACACTAGCAGGTCCGTGTACATGCCTGGCGTCTGGATCATGATGACAAATACCAGCCTCCGTTTCGCCTTGGACTGGGGTGTGGAGATTGACGTCACTAGGCACGTGCGCAACGGACCCAATCAGCGAGGAGAAAGCTATCTCAATGTGGAAGTGCAGAACGAGGCTCGCTTGTCTCCTGATTCTTCAGGACTTTTAGGTGAGCCTGCAATATTGTAAAATATATTTCTTTTTCTTTTTATTGTGTGTGTGTGGGGTGGGGGTGGAGGTGGGGGTGGGGGGTCTGGGGGTGGGGGGTGGGTGGGGGGAGGGGGGTCGCTGTTTGGAAAACAATTGGGCTGTCTGTCTAGGATAAGCCAGCTGCAACAGATCATGGGCGCGTGTGGGGTACAAGACTTGTACTAACTGAAATTCCCGTCCACCAGGTAGCCAGAGGCAAAACGAAATAAGTAACACAAAGGCGGGCAGACGCCACGAAGGAACCAAGTTAGGTAACTTCAGCTAAGTGGACTGAATCACTCTTGCCTCACTGCTCTCCCTTTAGTTGGTCCTAGTTTCCCCTTTTCTTCTTTTTCTTCTTCCGTGTCGGCCCTTTTTTTCTTTCTTTCCTGCTTGCATTTGCATGCCGGAAACTGAATTATTTTGCCAGGTACCCGGTTTCGGCCATGGTGACACGCGCCTACAGAGTCGCACTATCTTCATCTGCGCATATTTTCGTGTTAGCCCATTTTACAGTTAAGGACTTTAAAATAGTATTAATTAGCTCAGTTCTAGACGTTAAAATAGTATTAATTAATTCAGTTGTAGACGATAAAATAGTATTAATTAACTCGGTTCTAGACGTTAAAATAGTATTAATTAACTCAGTTCTACGATTACTTTTATGCTCAGCTTCGCACCCACGGCCAAAGAAAAGACCGACTCGCTGAAAGGTCAGCCCTCTTTTTCCTTTGCAGGGCAATTCATGCACAAGGACATCCGCTTGCGGAAGATCAAGAGACGCCAGGGCCACCTGGTGGCGGAACTGGAGATCTGGACCGACAGGGGGCGCCTCCATCACGGCGGAAGGGCGGTGCTGAAGACTCGCAGAGATCCTTTCTTCGGCCGGCGTGCTTCCTGCCTGATGGTGGACACGCTGTGGTCACGGACGCTGGACAGACCCACGCGGTTCTACAAAGTGTCAAGCGTCTATGCGGTGTGAAGGGAAGACCGCAAGCACTGGTTTACGACATCCTTCCTTTAACCACTGCCGTGTTTAGTTACGCCATAGGATCCAGAAAACTGTCAGCTAACGAGCAGTTTTTCGTTGGTGCTCTGACAGTAGTAAGTTTGTTACAAACAACTCAAATAAAACAAGGCGTGTCATTTATCGCCGCCAGCAAAGTTTACACCAGCACAAATAAAACCACAGTCATTTGAATCGAGATGGAACTCTCTTTTTTTTCTTCTCTTTTTTACCCGGGGTGGATGCGTCTCATGTTTACGTGCGTGATTGGGCGCTAGGTTGCTTCTACAGTCATATTAGTACCCAAACATTTTGGAGGGCGCTGACCGCGTCGGTGGACAGCTGCGCGGAGATAAAGAGTGCCCCTTCAGTGGCGTAACCAAATCTGGCAGAGTTTGGAGGAAGGTGCCGGAAAGCTATGCTAGATACCCAGCGAGGGTACAGTCGAGGGTACGGATGGATGGTCATAATACAAAAAAGATATGGATGGGTTGGGGGATACGTCGTAACATGTGAGCCGGTTTAGGCCTAACGTGTAAGGCGTCAGGCTGGTAAGCAGAGGGACCTCGGTTCGAATCCGCTTCGGTTCTCCTTTCTCTTCAAAAGTTGTGATCTGTGGACACTGTCTTGTGACTTTGTCCCTCACAATTAATGAAACATTAAAAAGCTCTCATCGCTGCCCATCTTAATGCAGGGGGCGGGGCGTCAGATTATTGGTGGAACGTCGGATCGTATGACAATTTTAATACAACCCATTTAAACGGATAATTATATTACCCACGCCGTTGAAAGCAAATCCTGCTATTGCTCTCTGAGGGCACAGTGACACGAATGGTTATAACTGACAGATAGATAGATCAAGAGTTAGAGCTAAGCGTCGGAGCATTAGTTTTGTTTGTTACATGTACATGCTTACACAAGAGACTCTGTACATAATTATGTTCCTGCTTCGTGGTGTTAGATGGATCGGTGTTTCGAGGAGGATTAGCCACGGTATCCATTTGTGTGTGTGTGTGTGTGTGTAGTGTGTGTGTGTAGTGTGTGTGTGGTGTGTAGTGTGTATGTGTGTGTTGTGTGGTGTGTGTGTGTGTGTGGTGTGTGTGTGTGTGTGTGTGTGTGTGTGTGTGTGTGGTGTGTGTGTGTGTGTTTGGTGTTGTGTGTGTGGGGGGGGGGGGGGGGGGCCCGCGCGCCGCGACGTGTGTGCGTGCGTGGTGTGTGTGTGGTGTGTGTGTGTGTGTGTGTGTGTGTGTGTGTGTGTGTGTGTGTGTGTGTGTGGTGTTGTGTGGTGTCTTTGCGTGCGTGCGTGCGTGCGTGCGTGCGTGCGTGCGTGCGTGGTGTGTGTGTGTGTGTGTTGTGTGTGTGTGTGTGTGTGTGTGTGTGTGTGTGTGTGTGTGTGTGTGTGGAAAGGAGAGCCCCCCATTTAGTCAGGGGTTTGTGCTTGACATCGGGTTAGGGTCTGAACATGAATGCGGACTCAACCTTTGTGTAAATAACGTTTTCTAGACGAGTTACAGCAGAAGAAAAGTAACTCGTGACATACTCGTCGTTGATACTGACTTGCTTCCCTTCGCATGTTGGCTAGTTCTATTTTTTCCCGAAAATGAAACATTTTACACCTTAAGCTTTCTGACTGAGTCGTTTGTGTTTTGTGTACTAATCTTTGCCCTGTTCATTTCATTCTGGATGACTCATGACTTTGCCTCCTCCTTGGCTTAGGTTGAGTCGCATTGACACCAGCAAGAACTACAAGGCTACACTAGAATGTTGTTATATTAATATAATAATAATGTGTATTTATCATGCGCTCATCAACGCCATGAGCGCTCACGTCATACATATTAACCAGTGAATACAATATTCTATACACACATCGAAGACAATCCTGACAAAACAATTTACATAAGGCATTATATGCACACACGCGCGCCACACACACACACACACACACACACACACACACACACACACACACACACACATGCACGCACGCACGCACGCACGCACGCACGCACGCACGCACGCACGCATTCACGCACGCACGCACTGACTGTAGGGGAAACTGGGTATTGATATTAACTCTGCGAAAATACTGCGAGAAGAGGACAATTTTCAGTTTGGCTTTAAAAGCTGACAGGGTTGAGCAGAGTCTAAGGTCTTGTGGGAGTGAATTCCAAATGTGAGGTCCAAAGCAAGATAAACTGCGAAAGCCACGAGTCTTGCAATTATATTGCTGGATTTTCGGCGTACGCTGTCAGAAGAAGGGCGTAGTGTACGAGACGGAATGGGCACATGTAGCAGTTCAGAGAGGAAAGCCGGACCAGAACCATTTATAGCATTGGAACACATACAAGCGACTTTATATTTAATACACTGCAATGCATGGTTATGTGGACGCTATTTACAGCCATAATAGACGATCTTCGGAAATCCAGGGGACTGCACTCGGTAAGTGCCTACGGGCATGGACCTGTATATAATTAAGGTCCATGCCTGCGGGTGTAGTGCAGAGTAGGCACGCTTTTGTTGGGGGTACAGTGAGCACGTGGGCAAGATGACGAATACCCGTAAACAAAAGGCAGAGAAGGCATCAGAAATGCCGATCAAGCACTCACTCGTTCGTGGGGAACATGCACATTGGATATTAGGTTTCCCCAGCTGGTAGTCTAGTATAAATTATAATAGGTCCATGCCTGAATATATCTAAAACTGTCGCAGATCGGCTCTTCTCCGCTGCCGCCTCCATTCAGGGGACTTCACTCTCCAGGAGTAAGAAAACACTGTCAGATTATCTTCCACTGTTATTTCCGGAAATCGTCTATTTAGTTAGTTGGTGCTTTGAACCCAGTCAGTTACAGCCACAGTAAACTCCTTGCATAACAGTAGCCATCGTCCAGAAGGTAGTTATTTAGCGGGTGCTTTGAGCCCAGTCAGCCTCGTAGGGTTATATTTTTAAATGCATCTTTTTATTACTGGAGCAATTT
>JABMCL010003837.1:1575000-1580000 GCA_018857735.1 Alviniconcha marisindica | reverse complement strand
GAGAGAAGAGAGGAGAGGAAGGAGAGAAAAGAGAGAGAGAGAGAGAGAGAGAGAGAGAGAGGAGAGGACTGAAGGCAGCTCATTACGCGTGTTGTTTTGTGTGTGGTGTGTTGTGTGTGTGTGGGGTTGGTGTGGTGTTTTTGGGTTGTGTGTGGGTGTGTGTTGTGTGGGTGTTGTGGTTGTGTTTGTGGTTGTGTGTGTGTTTGTGTGTGTGTGGTGTTTGGGGTGGTGTGTGTGTGTTTGGTGTGTGTGGGGGGGTGTTTGTGTGTGTTTGGTTGTTGTGTGTTTGGTGTGTGTGGGGGGGGTGTTGGTTGTGTTGGTGGTGTGTTGTGTGTGTGGGGGGGGGGTGTTGTGTGTGTGTGTTGTGTGGGTGTGTGTTTTTGGTTGTGTGTGTGTGTTGGAGGGGGGGGGGGGGCGGGGTTTTTTTTTTTTTTTTTTTGGGGAAAAGGAGAGAGAGAGGGGGAGAGAGAGAAGAGAGAGAAGAGAGGAGAGAGGAGAAAAAGAGAGAGAGAGAGAGAGAGAGAGAGAAAGAGGAGAGGAAGGGAGAGAGGGGGGAGAGAGAGGGGAGAGAAATCGAACCCAAAACTCGAACTCAAAAACTCAAAAACTTTATTTGAAAAGGTTGTAGTTTAGGTTCGTAAAAAAAATGTCAACAACTAATCCTTGTAAGCTAGTCAATAATATAAATTACAGCTTTATTTATTACAATAGGCATGAATGAGTGAGTGAAACGTTTACATGAGAATTTCCACACAAAAAAAAACGTGCTCACAGCGCCAGATGAACACATGCCATACATCATTCAGTTTCATTTATGAGCAACGATGAGAAAATTATGAGCAAATGAAGCAGCGGGAAAATCTGATTGTTCATATGACTAGTAGGAAAGAAAAAAAGAAGCAGTCAATGCTTATCTTTTATAAAGAACAGTAAAGGGAAAAGGGGGGGGAAAAAAGAAAAGAAGGAAAAAAGGGGGGGGGGGGGGGGGGGGGGGGGGGGGGGGGGGGGGGGGGGGGGGGGGGGGGGGGGGGGGGGGGGGGGGGGCACTCTCACAAGCAGTCGGGGCGGGTTTTGGGGTATAAAATGGTCTCAAAAGACCAGTCATTGCAATGGCAATCCTCAAAACCTCGTGCTCCCTCTCTCTGTGTGTTGTCTGGGGCGCCCAAAAACGGAAATCGGCTCTAAAACTTTTTTTTTTTTTTTTTATGGATTGTATTTTTGGTTTTAGTCAAAAACCCCTCTAACAAAGCCTAGCGAAGCTACTGGTGATAAATAAAAATTACAGGCGTTTTTTTATATAAAATCAGGCTTTAATGAGTAAATAAAATTTTGGATACATGGGGGAATTTCCACAAAACATAGGTGAGGAGAGAGAGAGAAAACCAAAAAGGAGAGAGAGAGAGAGAAAAAGGGAGGAGAAAAGAGAGGGGAGAGGGGGAGAGGGGAAAAGAAAAGAGAGAGAGGAGGGGAAAAGAGGATTTTTTTATAGTGGGGCGTTTTTAAAAGAAAAGGGAAAAAAGGGGACAAAGCCCGGGAAGGAGTTTTTTGCTATAATGTTAGGGTTCAAATCTTTTTCGCCTGTCCCGGTTTGCTTTACTGCTCTCACACCAAACTTTTGTTACAGGAAAGACCTGCAGAGAACATCAACGAAGCGGAAAATATTGGGAAACCCTTTTAAAGGGATGGGGCAAACCCTAGCTGCAATGGACGCCCGGGGTCACCACCTCATTAATCCTCCACCAGTTGCCGCGGATTGTGGCTGAACACCGGGCTTTGGTCAGTACCTTAGGTCTGCACAATGTGGTCAGCTACCGAGCTTCCTTTCTGGTGGATACCTCAAACACGGACTTCGTCTCCCTCCCAGACGCAATAATAGGGGACATCTTTGACTCTTACCTAACAGAATGCGAGAAGCAGGAAGCCTACCACGCCGCAGTGGCAATAGCTCTGTGTGAAAATGTTAAAAAGGTGCACAAGGTAAAGGACATCATCCCGCTTCTCCCCTCCGATTCTTTCGAACAGGTGCTTCAGGTTCTAACGAAGCGCGGTCACTGGGCCGTAGTTCTGGGCTTCGTCGAAAGCCGACCCCACGAGAAGCTCCACAACCTGTTGAAAGACACAACATACGCTTCCGCCATCTGCACAAACCCGCAGCTGAAGGAGTGCTTCGAGCTGTTGCTGATGCGCTGCTCGGATCTGCCCACGCTGACGGCGGTGGCGGAGAGATTGACGTTGGAATGCCGTGGCGTCGCTCTTGAAAAGCTGATGTCCCGCGAGGACGTGGATCTGGCCCAGCTCCGGTTTTACGACACTAACGGCTGGCCCCTGAATCTGCTGGGCTTAGTCACCAGGTGTCTGGTCAGCGAGACCAGAGCGACGAACAGGAGCTCTCATGCGGCTGGCCATTCCCGTGGCTCTTCCGGTTACAGGAGTCTTCTGATCCGAACCGTCCAAGCCGGGCTGACGTCTCAACAGACACCCACCTGCCAGTATGTTGACGACACGGTTTCCTTCCGGCAACGACCGACGCCTCTGGTGACGTCCGCCCTGAATGGCCTGCTCGACCTCGTCGAGCTCTTCCACCGGACAGGGGCCACTACCAACAAGGAGTTGTTCCAGCTACGCACGCATCAAGAGCTGACAGCGCACTGTGGCCAGGACTTTGACTCCACCGGTTGCACACGCAGGCAAGAGGTCGTAGACTACATAAGCCAGGCAGCCAGACATCCCCGCAGACTGCAGGATCTTTGTGTCTTCAGGATCTCTCAGTGCCTTGGCTGCCGTTCTGACAGAGCGAAGCGAGCCGGAAAACTTCCCGTGAGCGAAGTTATGCGGCACCAAATTCTTTTCCAGGACGTCCTTCACGAATATCTTGCATAACGTGCAAACGAGAAGGGCCCCACTCTGTTCTTCCTTGTAAAATGTAGATATCAGCTGGATCAGTTGTTCGCGAACGTTTTGCCGGTTGAAGACTTGTTTTTAAAATTGTTTGGATTTCGAGTCGATTGATTTACTTCCGGGTCTTTGTTGGTGTACTTGTGTGACGTATTTCGCGCGCAAATGAACTCCCTTGTTTGTTGATAACGTTATGCGCTGCATAGCTACGTGGGGACAGTTGTTGATAATGTTATGTGCTGCATAGCTACGTGGGGACAGTTGTTGATAATGTTATGTGCTGCATAGCTACGTGGGGACAGTTGTTGATAATGTTATGGCTGCATAGCTACGTGGGGACAGTTGTTGATAATGTTATGTGCTGCATAGCTACGTGGGGACAGTTGTTGATAATGTTATGGCTGCATAGCTACGTGGGGACAGTTGTTGATAATGTTAGGGTGCTGCATAAGCCTACCGTGGGGACAGTTGTTGATAATGTTATGCGCTGCATAGCTACGTGGGGACAGTTGTTGATAATGTTATGCTGCTGCATAGCTACGTGGGGACAGTTGTTGATAATGTTATGCGCTGCATAGCTACGTGGGGACAATCTTCAGCCACAATAGGCTCATTGCATAACAGCTTCCACCCCTCACAGATGGAAATAAATTCTCCGAAGACGACGTGTGGCTGCCCTTTGTGACGGGGGCAGTAAAAGGCGGTCTCACCCGCAATATTCTGACCCTGTTGAATGCTTTTGTCAATGTACAATTGCATATACTGGGTGACCCTTGGTTGAACTTTTCCATAAATAATTCTCTTGTGTATTCTATCTTCCACTACCAACAGATTTGGAAGACACCTTAAAGTTTTCTTCCATAAATTCAGTCTAAGACCTGCTGAGAAATTATGAAGTGAAGTGATGTTTTTGATGATACACCAGTTGTGAACTGTCTTTTCACAAGTTCGTAGTTTAGCCTTTCGTATCCCGCATGGACGGTTTTGTGCTGACTTAATTCAGTGTTGTTAATTCTCAGAGAATGAGAGAACCAGATAATGTTTACTTTGCTATATTGGCTTTTCGAACCTTTGTGGCATCAAACCCCATCTTTTGTCTTTTTTGACATGCTTGTAACTTACGTTTTTGATTCAATAATATACCTGGAACTTTCATTCTCCACTTGAATTTGTGTTGAAATAGAGGTGGAAGTTTAGCGAAAGAAAGTTGAACGATTCTGTGAGTGAGTGAATGTGTGGATATGTGTGTGTGTACGTGCTGGATCACTTTCTGATAGTCATGAGATGCCACGTGCGAGTAATTACCGCAGACATGTTTATAACCTAACCTGCTAGCGTTCTAGTTTTGTGGCCACAGAATCGCTGGACGATATCCGATCTCTTCACGCACTAGAGACGTTACAGAATTATAGATCTGAAATATAACAAAAATTCGAGCTGTCTGTTGCAAACTTACTGCCATTTGAGCACCCAAGAAAATCTGCCAGTAACCTTTGACTGTGTTTCCAAGAACTATGTTTCAGAGAGCAGAGCACGTTTAAGCAATTATTGTGGGTCTGCTGTAAGGTGGGTATGTAACTTGCCGCACGTAACGCCAAGTCTCGTTACACAGCCAACGCCCAGGAGGGAATGCGAGACTACTCAAAGCAGAAGTAAATCTACATTGTACCCAGTTCGTGAAAAAAACGGAGATCGATCTACATTACGGAGAGAGAGAGAGAGAGAGAGAGAGAGAGAGAGAGAGAGAGAGAGAGAGAGAGAGAGAGAGAGAGAGAGAGAGAGAGAGAGAGAGAAGAACAGCCATAGTGGTTCAGTTGTACATTGACAAGGCTGCACAGCTACTCGTGTTGAACGTGTCAAGTAATCTTTCAGGCTGAATGTACTTCTACAGTGTCGGATGACACTGAGGCAATAACCGACAAAAGGTAGGAGCAGCATGGGAGGAACTCTCGTGGGACACTGATTTAAAAAGTTTTTATTTTTATATAATTATCCGGCTCTGTTGCCATTCAGACAAAGACCTACGGAAGGTACCGTAGGTCAGAGGACAGGGGCAAAACATGGCTGTTCTTTGTATTCTCTGGATCTCGCTCTCACATACACGT
>JABMCL010003837.1:1555000-1567500 GCA_018857735.1 Alviniconcha marisindica | reverse complement strand
ATAAATTTAGCAAGCTTAACATTCTTAGATTTTGAAGTCATACTCATGAGGCTATAGAATTTGGGCACGTTGGGACGATGTGTATAATATTTGTCAACACACTTAGTACCTGGATACTGAAAGCCGTATTGCACGGGAAAGGGTCAATGGGAAAGAAAGAGCATTTCACACAGAACGGGTTCGGCGTATAAAAGATAGCCTGAGAGAGATGAACTAACTGGGAAGTCATAACCAAAATGCTGGCGTGTTGGTGAGTCAAACCGTATGAGTGTGCGTGTGTGCGTGTGTGCGTGCGTGCGTGCTTGCGTGTGTGTGTGTGTGTGTGTGTGTGTGTGTGTGGTGTGTTGTGTGTGTGTGTTGTGTGTGGTTGTGTGTTGTGTGTGTGTGTGTGTGTGTGTGTGTGTGGTGGTGTGGTTGTGTTGTGTGTGTGTGTGTTGTGTGTGTGTTGTGTGTGTGTGTGTGTGTGTGTGTGTGTGTGTGTGTGTGTGTGTGTGTGTGTGTGTGTGTGTGTGTGTGTGTGTGTGTGTGTGTGTGTGTGTGTGTGTGTGTGTGTGTGTGTGTGTGTGTGTGTGTGTTGTGTGTGTGAACGTATCCTGACCAGACTTACCTCACCGGTTGACTATTCCAGTCAGGCAGGCAGGACTAAACAGACTAAACTTTGATCTGACCCGTTGACTATCCCTGACCAAACCTTGACTGGATCGGTTGACTATCCAGAACTAAACCTTGATCTGACCGGTTGTATATCGCTGAACAAACCTTGATCTGACCGGCTGACAGGTTGACTATCCATGACTAACCCTTGATCTGACCGGTTGGCTATCCATGACTAAACCTTGATCCGACCGGTTAACTATCCCCGACCAATCCTTGATCTGACCGGTTGACATGTTGACTATCCATGACTAAATCTTGATCTGACCGGTTGACTATTCCTGACTAAACTTTGATCTGACCGGTTGACTATCCCTGACTAAACTTTGATCTGACCGATTGACTATCCCTGACTAAACTTTGATCTGATCGGTTGACTATCCCTGCCCAAACCATACCTCATCGATTGACTATCCCTGACCAAACTTGATCTGACCGGTTGACTATCCCTGACCAAACCATACCTCATCGATTGACTATCCCTGACCAAACTTGATCTGACCGGTTGACTATCCCTGACCAAACCATACCTCATCGATTGACTATCCCTGACCAAACTTGATCTGACCGGTTGACTATCCCTGACCAAACCATACCTCATCGATTGACTATCCCTGACCAAACTTGATCTGACCGGTTGACTATCCCTGACCAAAATCGCTCAAAGGACGTCGCACACACACAAGCACAAAAACAAAGGCCTGAGTCGCCTACGGTAACTGATCTCACCTGGCATGCGTGTGAATACAAGGTGCATAAACTCCACCAAAGGTACATCATTTTTAAAAATCCGAGACCAAACCGTAACATGATTGGTTCACTGGGTACATCTTAAAAAAAGTAAAAATCCGAGACCAAACCTTGACCTGACTGGTTGACTATCTCCCAGACCAAACCTTGACCTGACTGGTTGACTATCTCCCAGACCAAACCTTGACCTGACTGTTTGACTATCTCCCAGACCAAACCTTGACCTGACTGGTTGACTGTCTCCCAGACTAAACCTTGACCTGACTGGTTGACTATCTCCCAGACTAAACCTTGACCTGACTGGTTGACTATCTCCCAGACCAAACCTTGACCAGACCGGTTGACTATCTCCCAGACTAAACCATGACCTGACTGGTTGACTATATGCCAGACCAAACCTTACCTCATCCATTGACTATTCCTGATTATCCCTCTCCAAACCATGACCTGACCGGTTGACTATATGCCAGACCAAACCTTACCTCATCCGTTGACTATTCCTGACTATCCTTCTCCGAACCATGACCTGACCGGTTGACTATATGCCAGACCAAACCTTACCTCATCCGTTGACTATTCCTGACTATCCTTCTCCGAACCATGACCTGACCGGTTGACTCACACTCCGAGCACCGCTTTCCGGCACCTTCCTCCAAACTCTGCCAGATTTGGTTACGCCACTGAAGGGGCACTCTTTATCTCCGCGCAGCTGTCCACCGACGCGGTCAGCGACCTCCGAAAGGTTCGGGTGCTGATAAGACTGTGGAAGCAACCTAGCGCCCAAGCACGCGCGTAAACATGAGGCGCATCCACCCCGGGTAAAAAAGAGAGTTCCGTCTCGATTCAAACGATTCAGGTTTTATTTGTGCTGATGTAAGCAACATGGTCATTTATAAAACAAGCGTGTGATATAATTTGAGTTGTTTGTAACAAACTTACTTTTGTTTGAGCACCAACAAAAGCTGCTCGTTAGCTGACAGTTTTCTGGACCCTATGGCGTAACTAAATACGGCAGCGGTTGAAGGAAGGATGTCGTAAACCAGTGCTTGGTGTTTGCGGTTGACTATATCCCTGACCAAACCCTGCCCCGGCCTTGTTTCACCCATTTCAGGACGATTCTGGTGTTGGCACTATGGCTGCCCGGCGGCCTGACCTACCCCATGTTCAAAGAGGAGCTGCCTAACGGGGACCACGTGCCTCACCCGTGTAAACCCAACTTCCTCTGGCACGGGGTGGGACACCTCATCTCTCAGGGCGGCGGACCCAAGAATCCTTTCGGGGAAGACTTCGCCAACAATGGAAACGTGGTAGGCTGGTGCTCTCATTTTTAAAGGAAAGAAAAGAAAACCTGACGGAGGAGGAGGAGGAGGAGGATTAGAAGAACAATGAATGAATACACTTTATTTTACGAGGGTTTAGTGGAGTAGGCACAGGGTCCTTTTTATCATCCAGCCCTTGCCCACGATGGACTAATTCTATGGATACTACACATATACGTAGATTTCAAGAAGAATAGGAAAAAGAAGAGGAGGAAGAGAAGAAGAAGAAGGAGGAGGAAGAGGAGGAGGAGGAGAGAAGAAGAAGAAGAAGAAGAAGAAGAAGAAGAAGAAGAAGAAGAAGAAAGTAACTTTAGGTAACCATTACGGTTGTAACAGGCCGAAGAAGAAGAAGCAGAATATAAAAAGATGTCGAGGAAGAAAAAGGTCAGCAGAAACAAAACAACAACAACATAATGAGAATTGTTTCCTTATCATAATAGTGACTGCTAGAAACCAGTCACCAAGGAATTCAAGCTGGTTTTCAGTCGATTGGTGAATCTGATGTGTATATTTTCGTCCTAGTTTTGTGGGTCGTAATTTTAAACTCATTTCAAAACGAAAAGAAAATCTCTATAACGTTTGAATGTGTTTGTTTTATGTGTCCATATATCTATAAGGGACCTAGTTCTGCGACAGGTACTGACAATAACGAAGCAAAACAAGAACAACAACTAAAACATCATCATTGTTACCAAGAGGAAGAAGAAGAAGAAGGAGGAGGAGGAGGAGGAGGAGGAGGAGAAGAAGAAGAAGAAGAAGAAGAAGAAGAAGAAGAAGAAGAAGAAGAAGAAGAAGAAGAAGAAGAAGAAGAAGAACAACAACAACAACAACAACGACAACGACAACAACAACAACAGCAACAACAGCAGAAGAACACAAACACCAACATCACACACACACACACACACCCCCCCCCCCCCACCACACACACACACACACACACACACACACACACACACACACACACACACACACACACACACACACACACACACACACACACACACACACACACACACACACACACCACACACACACACACACACACACACACACACCACACACACACACACACACACACACACACACACACACACACACAATCCCAAACAAAAACAACAAGTTAAAACTGAAAACAACAACAACAACAACAACAAAAATTACCCACACATACAGCCCCCTCCCCCCCCAAAAAAAAAGAAAAGAAAAAAAGGCCAGCTCTTTTCGAATTAGGTTTGGTGAAATCTTCTCTAATCAGACTAATAGTCTGCTTTCGAACCTAATTTTATCATACTTTTATCAGCTATATTTGTTCTCAGCTTCTATTTATCTTAGCAGCACGGGTTGTGAGGAATTGGAAGTCAATGTCGCACGACCTGACAGTTCATCTCGCTGCTTGTTGTTGTGTCCAGTGGAACGCTGCCTTGTGTCGCATGGACAGTGACGGAGACGGACTGACCAACGGTCAAGAGCTGGGAGATCCTGACTGCGTGTGGACAAAAGGACAGGCCCCGCAGAGAATCACAGACATCACACACCCGGGTAAGGCAAACGAAAGGGGAGGCCTAGTTAAGAGTAGCTGGAAAAGATAGCGACTGTTGGGTCAGATTACAACCCTCACAAGTGGCTTGCTTATCGGTAGATCTGAAGTTTTGAGAAGCTTGAGACACTACCTGCGGGCACAAGCCAAGGACATCACACCATCGATCTCCTTGAGGAGAGAGGCGTGGAAAGAGGAAGCGCTAGACTATCTTTCTTGAAAGGACGAGAGAGGGCCATCGTCAATCAGGCGAACATTGGAACCGTTTCAAAGGCAAAGTTGAAAACCTTCTCAGAGACATGGAGGGGGGGGGGGGGGGGGGAGATATGGGCTTTTCCGAGCACATGGATACCACCTTAAACTGAACTGAACTGTATTGAACTGGGTCAGATTAATGATGCGGAAGAAGACGAATGATGTCTCGATATTAGGTGTAACCGAGCCATACACGTACAGCTGCTCCGATTTAACTTCTTCTTCTTCTTTTTTTAAAATCACAGCATCATGGAGAATTTTACCGGCAACATCGCCATGCAGCTCTTTTCCTGCATCAAGATCTCCTAGCAGCACGACAAGGTTCATCTTCTTCCCTCGAGAATAACTAGACTACATTGCAGAAGTAGACGAGGAGGCAAAAATATAAGTGGCAAAAACTATCGACTCATGTTAAGAATGTACACAAAGGCACTTCTTGCACAGTGCAGACTTGAGATAATAATAATAAAACAGCAATGGACATTAAATACATACGTGTACATTACATCTTAGTTTACTACTTTTTAAACTTTTGCTGATGTATCAGGCAAGGGTACCAAATGCGATAATGCGATAAATCGAAGCTTTCGTATGGTACTAGGTTTGCCTAGTTATAGTGTACAAATACCAAAACCAGCTTGAAAATGGCTTGAATATTACATAAATGTTAATGCTGTTTTCAAAGTTTTGACTGCCTGCGGCCTTTGTAGGTGTGTGTGATCCATGGAACGAAGGGCAATGTGTGAACAAGAACACCTGGTTGGACTGCAGCCGTGATGAGGTCTTCGACTGTGAATACATCAATGATCCCAGTGAGTACTAATCTTAAAAGAATACAGAGAGAGAGAGAGAGAGAGAGAGAGAGAGAGAGAGAGAGAGAGAGAGAGAGAGAGAGAGAGAGAGAGAGAGAGAGAGAGAGAGAGAGAGATTGTGTATGTATTTGTGTGACGTTGGCTTTGTGTTTGTTGTGTGTGTGTGTGTGTTGTGTGTGTTGTGTGTGTGTGTGTGTGTGTGTGTGTGTGTGTGTGTGTGTGTGTTGTTGTGTGTGTGTGTGTGTGTGTGTGTGTGTGTGTGCGCGCGTGTGTGTGTATGCATGTGTGTGTGTGCGTGCTCTCGCGCGCGCGCGCGCGTGTGTGTGTGTGTGTGTGTGTGTGTGTGTGTGTGTGTGTGTGTGTGTGTTGCGCGCACATATGTGTTTGTGTTTTGCGCGCATGTGCGTTTGTGCGTGCGTACTTGTGTGCGCATATTTCTGTGAAGATCCTTTATTTCTGTTCATAATTATGTTAATTTCCCATCCTTATCTCATTTAATATAAACGATTTAAATTTTTTATTGATGCTATTCTTTGATGGAAGTTGTACATTATCTTGTCGTAAAGTTCATGCATATGTGAGTAATCAGTCAAACAATGTTGGAAGTGCAGTCAAAATTATTACCTCGAATTCATCCCTCGTCATTTCAGACGTACGTAACATTACTCTGCGGTTCCCCCGCACCAAGGTTCCAGCCAAAGAGACGACCTACGTCTGCTTCAACTTCGAGTTACCCGACGACCAAGAGTATCACCTCATCGCCACCAAGCCCCTCATTGACAACGAGAATGTCATGCACCACATGGTTATCAGTACCTGTGACAGCACTGGTCAGTAACCACGAGGTCGCACGCAGTTAAGACATTACATTTTATTTTGGATGAACTTGCAGTGGGGTCCTGGGGACGACACAGAATTAAGGTCATCTCTGTTGAGAACTCAGAGCTGACAAATATTCTGTCTCTTATTGCCTAAGGTAGGTCAGAATATAGCAAAGCATGCTTACACTACTGCCAGGAATGTCTTCCTTGCCCTAATTTTGACCTTCTCGGTCCATTCACATAGATTTTATTCAAATCCACTACTTTTTTTTTCTTTCTCCCAACCGTGTTATAGCTAACGCCGTTTCCCGTGTCTGCCGGCGGAATAAAACCGGACACCCTGTTCATTATAGTTACAATTGCAAACTATTTAAACAGGTTCCCATCTTTTTTTCTTCTTATTTTATTTGTTTTCATTCATCTTCTACTTAGTTTTAAACAATTTAGCTTTTTTAATCGGGCAAATGCCTGTCTGCCCTAAACGGTGCACTAGCTGTCCCTATGACCTTTTAACCTTGACTTCATAGTGAATACCGTCGTTGTCTCTGACTATTGCAGTCCAGCTCTTGTCCGAGCCACAGGACTGCATAATGGGGCCCAAAGGCTGTAGTGACTCGATCGGTGGCTGGACTCTGGGCATGACTGGCCAGTGCATCAACCCTCTAGCGGGCTACCGTATTGGGAAGAACGGCGCCAGGATTGTCTCTCTGCAGGTACATGGTTGTGTGCCCCAGGATTTTCTGTCTGCAGGTATATGGTTGTGTGCCCCAGGATTTTATCCCTGCAGGTATATCGTTGTGTGCCCCAGGATTTTATCCCTGCAGGTATATGGTTGTGTGCCCCAGAATTATCTCTCTGCAGGTATATGGTTGTGTGCCCCAGGATTTTATCCTTGAAGGTATATCGTTGTGTGCCCCAGAATTCTCTCTCTGCAGGTATATGCTTGTGTGCCCCAGGATTTTATCCATGCAGGTATATGGTTGTGTGCCCCAGGATTCTCTCTCTGCAGGTATATGGTTGTGTGCCCCAGGATTCTCTCTCTGCAGGTATATCGTTGTGTGCCCAAGGGTTCTCTCCCCCACATGTAGCTTGCTTCTCGGAAGATCTGAAGTGTTGAGGTGCTTGAGACACTACTTGCAGGTACAAAGCCAAGGACATCGCACCATCGATAGCCTGGAGGAGACAGGCGTGGAAAAAGGAAGCGCTAGACGAATTTCCTTGAAAGAACGAGAGAGGGCTATCGTCAATCAGGCTAACATTGGAACCGTTTCAAAGGGGACATTGGGGAAACTTCTGAGGGATGGGGTGGAGCGCATATGGGCCTTTCCGAGCGGATAGATACTATCTTGAACTGAACTGAACTGAATTTAGCAACAGGCAGACTCCAATTTGACTTACGTAATTCTAGAAATTTGAGGAGTTTATGTACCTTGTATTTGCACGCATGGCAGGTGAGTTACCGTAGGCGACTTTTCAGGCCTGTGTTGTTGCATTTGTATTATGTATTTCGAGCGCTAATTAACTCCCTTATGTGTTGATTACGTAATTCTAGGCTCGATCGAGATTACCTGTTAGTGTTACTGTCCTCAGCACCACTGGACCAACCCGAGAGAGGTGGACACCTGGTACGACTCCTCTGGATTGACTCTCTACTACACGCCGAAACTCAGAGAGTACAACGCTGCCACCATGACCCTTGGTCAGATGTCTCTGAGCATCCCGCCGGGACAGCCCTCAGTTGTGGAGCAAGGAACCTGCTCCAGTCATTGTACCAACAAGATCTTCAAGGGACCCATCCAGGTGTTTAAGTCCCAACACCACATGCATTACCTCGGTGAGGGACGCGGCTGTGTTAATAATAAGACGAATTTGTTATTTATGTCGCCCCGTCTCGTAAGAGCCGAGAGCGCTTGCAAAGACAGAAGGATACACTCGTTTCATCACCCCCCCCCCCCCCCACACACACACACAACACACACACACACCACACACACACACACACACACACACACACACACACACACACCACACACACCACACACACACACACACAACACACACACACACCGCGACACACACACACACACACACACACACACACACACCACACACACACACACACACACACACACACACACACACACACACACACACACACACACACACACACACACACACACACACACACACACACACACACACACACACACACACACACACACACACACACACACACACACACACACACACACACACACACACACACACACACACACACACACGCATGCACGCACGCACGCACGCACCACACACACACACACAACACTACAATACATGCATTACTAGAGATGGATTGGTACAGATAAGTATGCAGAGGAGAAGAGATGGGTTTTCAGTTTTGACTTAAGAGAAGAGAATGAATACGAATGCCTGACAGAGAGAGGAAAGGAGTTCCAGAGCACAGGTCCAGTGTATTGAAAGGATCTCTTCCCTGTGCTAGTTTGTTCTTCTGGCGTTGGTGTTGCTTAAAAGCTGCAGCCGTTTTGTGGTTGCTGTTGCTGTTAGTGCTGCTGTCGGTGGTGGTGGTTGTGCTAGTGGTAACTGTAGTGGTGTGTGTGTGTGTGTGTGTGTGTGTGTGTGTGTGTGTGTGTGTGTGTGTGTGTGTGTGTGTGTGTGTGTGTGTGTGTGTGTGTGTGTGTGTGTGTGTGTGTGTGTGTGTGTGTGTGTGTGTGTGTGTGTGTGTGTGTGTGTGTGTGTGCGGCGCGCGCATGAAAATGTCTTTGGATTGCAGATTGAGTGCCTGTGTATTTCTAATGTCTGAAAGTTGCGTGCAAAATTACTGAAAACGCAAATGAAAAAAAAAAAAATGAAAAAAAAAAAAAAAAAAGAGAAAGAAAAACAAAATGAAAAAAAGAAAGAAACTGTCACATCGGAAGGAAAAACAGCATTATTAATCTGGTTATTGATTTCAAACTAACCTACCAGAAGGCGTTGTGTGATTCATGCAGGCATCCGTCAGAATGTGACTTTGAAACGAGCCGGAGGTGCCACGATGACCGTCTCAGACGAGAATCCGTTCAGTTACGACACTCCAGTAGAACACTCGTGAGTAATTCTCACAATTACCTGTGGTGCTAGTGGTGACAGGGTGGTGATGGTGTGGTGATGGTGGTATGTGGTGATGGAGTTGTGGGGGTTGTGGTGATTGATTGTGGCATAGTGGTGGCGGTGGTCTGGTGATGGAGTTGTGGTGGTTGTGGTGATTGTGGTAGTAGCTATGTCTGGTAGTAGTATTTCTTAATTGTTTATATGAACACCTGTAGAGCAGCCTTATCTCAACATGAGACTTAAGCGTTGCACAACAGCAAATATGTAGCGCTATTAATATTATGTACATATTAAAACAATTACTATCGTAATAAGTAGTAGTAGTAGTAGTAGTAGTAGTAGTAGTAGTAGGAGGAGGAGGAGGAGGAGGAGGAGGGGGAGGAGGGGGAGCAGTAAACGAGGCAACTGATGAGAAAAACCACTGACCGCAAGTGGCTCATATCCTTGTAGATCTGAAGTGTTCAGCAGCTTCAGATGCTACTTGCGGACACAATTATTAAGGCCAAAAACACCACACCTCTTATCGCCTGGATGAAAGAGGCATAAGAAGGGCAACGATCTATCTATCTGACTGATTTTGTTGTTGTTGTTGTCGCCGTTGTTGTTGTTGTCACTGTTGTTGTTGTTGTTGTTGTTGCGCGCGCGCGCGCGCGTGTGTGTGTGTGTGTGTGTGTGTGTGTGTGTGTGTGTGTGTGGGTGTGTGTTGTGTGTGTGTGTGGTGCTCTGTGTGTGTGTGTGTGGTGTGTGTTGTGTTGTGTGGTGTGTGTGTGTTGTGTGTGTGTGTGTGTGTCCTCTGGTGTGTGTGTGGTGTGTGTGTGTGTGTTGTGTGTGTGTGTGTGTGTGTGTGTGTGTGTGTGTGGTGTGTGTGTGTGTGTGTGTGTGTGTGTGGTGTGGTGTGTGTGTGTGTGTGTGTTGTTGTGTGTGTGGTGTGTGTGTGTGTGTGGTGTTGTGTGTGTGTGTGTGTGTGTGTGTGTGTGTGTTGTGTGTTGTGTGTGGGTGTGGTGGTGTGTCCCTCTCTCTCTCATGACCCCACCCGACTGGTTCATGCCTTCAGGCACGACCCCCCTGTCACCGTGTACCCGGGTGACGAGCTGAATACCTACTGCACCTTCCAGTCCCGATCCCGAACCAAGACCACGACATACGGAGAGGGGTCCTTCGAAGAGATGTGTTTCGCTTTCCTGACCTACTTTCCTGCAGAAAACCTCGTCTCCAAAACCTGTGTCCAATACAAAGACGTGGACATGTGTGATGTGTATTCGGAATGTAATTTCACTACAATGATGGATATCTCCAATCCTTCAACTGCTGCTATGTTTGACAAGGTGAGCAATGGAAGGGACACGTGTTTGAAAAGAGCGCAAGACTACAGGTTTCTTTGTGTCCTAACGTTGAATGATCCATGTGTCCTAACGATAAATAACCCCATACGTCGCAACGTTGAATAATCCGTGTCTTATTTTGAATAATCCCTATGTGGTAACGTTGAATAGTCCTTATGCCATAGCGGTGAATAATCCAGACGTCCGAACGTTGAATAATCCCAACGTCCCAACGCTGAACAATCCCTATGTCTTAACGTTGAATAAACCCTAAGTCATACGCTGAACAATCCCTATGTCGTAACGTTGAATAGCCTATCATACGGTGAATAATCCAGGTCTTAACGTTGAATAATCCCAATGCCCCCTAACGCTGAACAATCCCTATGCCCTTAACGTTGAATAAACCCTAAGTCATACGTTGAACAATCCCTATGCCCTTAACTTGAAAAAATCCCTAATTTTCATAGCTGAACAATCCCTTTGTCTTAACGCTGAAAAAACCTACTTCATACGCTGAACAATCCCTATGCCCTTAACTTTTGAAAAACCCTAGTCATACGTCTTGAATAATCCCTATGTCTAAAACGTTGAATAAACCCTAAATCAACGTTGAAAAACCCCCCCTATGTCTAACGCTGAATAATCCTATGTCCCAACGTTGAATAATCTCTTAATCCTAACGTTGAATAATCCCTAAATCCTAACGTTGAATAATTCCTATGTCCCTAACGCTGAATAATCCTATGTTCTAACGTTGAATAATCCCTAGTCCTAACGCTGAATAATCCCTGTCCTAACGTTGAATAATCCCTATGTCCCAACGTTGAATAATCCCCTGTCTCTAACGTTGAATAATCCCTATGTCTCAACGTTGAATAATCCCCATTTTCTAACGTTGAATATTCCCGACGTCGTAACGCTGAACAATCCCTATGTACTAGCGCCAAATAATCCCTATGTCCTAACGCCGAATAATCCCAATGTCTTACGTTGAATAGTCCCGACATCCCAACGTTGAATAAACCCGTGACCTAACGCTGAATAATCCCCATGTCCTAAGGTTCAATAAGCCCTATGACCTAACGCTGAATAATCCCCATGTCCTAACTCCGAATAATCCCCATGTTCTAACGTTGAATAATCCCGACATCCCAACGTTGAATAAACCTGTGATCTAACGCTGAATAATCCCCATGTCCTAAGGTTCAATAAGCCCTATGACCTAACGCTGAATAATCCCCATGTCCTAAGGTTCAATAAGCCCTATGACCTAACGCTGAATAATCCCCATGTCCTAAGGTTCAATAAGCCCTATGACCTAACGCTGAATAATCCCCATGTCCTAAGGTTCAATAAGCCCTATGACCTAACGCTGAATAATCCCCATGTCCTAAGGTTCAATAAGCCCTATGACCTAACGCTGAATAATCCCCATGTCCTAAGGTTCAATAAGCCCTATGACCTAACGCTGAATAATCCCCATGTCCTAAGGTTCAATAAGCCCTATGACCTAACGCTGAATAATCCCCATGTCCTAAGGTTCAATAAGCCCTATGACCTAACGCTGAATAATCCCCGTGTCCTAAGGTTCAATAAGCCCTATGACCTAAAGCCGAATAATCCCCATGTCCTAACGCTGAATAATCCCCATTTCCTAACGTTCAATAATCCCGACGTCCTAACGCTGAATAATCCCCATTTCCTAAAACGTTGAATACACCCCATGTCCTAACGTTGAACAATCCCTATGTCCTAACGTCGAATAATCCCCATGTCCCAACGCTGAATAGTATTCATACTATGGATATTATCCTAACGCTAAATAGCCCCTACGTCCTAGCGCTGTGAGTGGGAGTTGCTCTGAAGCTTCCCGGACGTTGCAGATCCTGGACAACTGTGACCCAACGGGGGCCTGC
>JABMCL010003837.1:1527500-1535000 GCA_018857735.1 Alviniconcha marisindica | reverse complement strand
AAATTCATTCTTTACACTACTCTTAAGAAAGGATTAAAAAGAAAAAGAAAAGAAAATGTAACTGATTATTTATGATCATTATTAAACCTATGGGTTATAGGTTTGAATGAACACCCGAACTGACAGACGTGTACTGATAAGTAGCTCAACGGCTGGCTGAATGACTGGATAACTGGATGGACAGCTGAGAAAGGGATGGGTTTGACGAACTAACTAAACTTACCGTAGCCGACTCATGTCTTTGTTGTTGTACTTGTGTTCCGCATTTCGAGCACTGAATTAACTCCCTTGTTTGTTGATTCTGCACGAGCGCTCTTCACCACGTGCAGCACTGTGGAGGTCTGTAGCCGTGGCGATGTCACTTTGTATCCGTGCTGTTCCAGACGTCATAACTGTATCCTGGTACCTATCTTTGTCACCATGTGCAGCACTATGGTGGTCTGTAAAGTCGTGACGATGTCGCTGTGTTTCCGTGCTGTTCCAGACGTCATAACTGTATCCTGGTACCTATCTTTGTCACCATGTGCAGCACTATGGTGGTCTGTAAAGTCGTGACGATGTCGCTGTGTTTCCGTGCTGTTCCAGACGTCATAACTGTATCCTGGTACCTATCTTTGTCACCATGTGCAGCACTATGGTGGTCTGTAAAGTCGTGACGATGTCGCTGTGTTTCCGTGCTGTTCCAGACGTCATAACTGTATCCTGGTACCTATCTTTGTCACCATGTGCAGCACTATGGTGGTCTGTAAAGTCGTGACGATGTCGCTGTGTTTCCGTGCTGTTCCAGACGTCATAACTGTATCCTGGTACCTATCTTTGTCACCATGTGCAGCACTACGGTGGTCTGTAAAGTCGTGACGATGTCGCTGTGTTTCCGTGCTGTTCCAGACGTCATAACTGTATCCTGGTACCTATCTTTGTCACCATGTGCAGCACTTGGTGGTCTGTAAGTCGTGACGATGTCGCTGTGTTTCCGTGCTGTTCCAGACGTCATAACTGTATCCTGGTACCTATCTTTGTCACCATGTGCAGCACTACGGTGGTCTGTAAAGTCGTGACGATGTCGCTGTGTTTCCGTGCTGTTCCAGACGTCATAACTGTATCCTGGTACCTATCTTTGTCACCATGTGCAGCACTACGGTGGTCTGTAAAGTCGTGACGATGTCGCTGTGTTTCCGTGCTGTTCCAGACGTCATAACTGTATCCTGGTACCTATCTTTGTCACCATGTGCAGCACTACGGTGGTCTGTAAAGTCGTGACGATGTCGCTGTGTTTCCGTGCTGTTCCAGACGTCATAACTGTATCCTGGTACCTATCTTTGTCACCATGTGCAGCACTATGGTGGTCTGTAAAGTCGTGAGATGTCCTTTGTATCCGTGCTGTTCCAGACGTCATAACTGTATCCTGGTACCTATCTTTGTCACCATGTGCAGCACTGTGGTGGTCTGTAGACGTGGCGATGTCACTTTGTATCCGTGCTGTTCCAGACGTCATAACTGTATCCTGGTACCTATCTTTGTCACCATGTGCAGCACTACGGTGGTCTGTAAAGTCGTGACGATGTCGCTGTGTTTCCGTGCTGTTCCAGACGTCATAACTGTATCCTGGTACCTGTCTTTGTCACCATGGGCAGTACTGTGGTGGTCTGTGAAGTCGTGACGATGTCGCTGTGTTTCCGTGCTGTTCCAGAAGTCATAATTGTAGGCTATCTTTGTCACCATGTCACTTTGTCATAACTGTAGGCTACCTATCTGTGTCACCATGTGCAGCACTGTGGTCATAGTTCAGGAGCTGTGTGAGAGTCGAGGTGGCCGTCCTGGGCTGTCCGTCCTAACGAGCCTTCTGGCTTCCGCGGACGTAAAGTTTTACTGAACCATGCTTCGGCATTGGTCTCAGCTTGTCCCTAATATGTCTACGACATCCGAGGACATTAAGCATCACTTCATCATCATCAGCACTGTGGTGGTCTGTAGCCATGGCGATGTCACTTTGTATCCGTGCTGTTCCAGACGTCATAACTGTAGGCTACCTATCTTTGTCATCATGCGCAGCACTGCGACAGTCTCTGGCAGTGACGATGTCGCTGTGTTTCCGTGCTGTTCCAGACGTCATAACTGTATCCTGGTACCTGTCTTTGTCGCCATGTGCAGCACTGTGTGTCGCTGCGATTCCCTGCTGTTCCAGACGTCATAATTGTAGGCTATCTTTGTCACCATGTGCAGTACTGTGGTGGTGTGTAGTCGTGACGATGTCGCTTTGTTTCCGTGATGTTCTAGACGTCATAATTGTAGGCTATCTTTGTCATCATGTACAGTAATGTGGTGGTGTGTAGTGGTGACGATGTCGCTTTCTTTCCGTGCTGTTCCAGACGTCATAACTGTATCCTGGTACCTATCTTTGTCACTATGTGCAGTACTGTGGTGGTCTGTGAAGTCGTGACGATGTCGCTTTGTTTCCGTGCTGTTCCAGACGTCATAATTTTAGGCTATCTTTGTCACCATGTGTTTGCTAGCACTGTAGTGGTCTGTGTAGTCGTGACGATGTCGCAGTGTTTCCGTGCTGTTCCAGACCCAGGTCCAAACCCTTCGAAGCCGATGTCAGATCCCGGCTCTTTGTTCCTGAACCTGGTCAAGAACTCAGACGCCCGGCCTCTCATCCAGAACATCGTCATGAACGTCAACTACAACAACGTCGCCAAGACCAGCGGTGACGACGAGCATGCTCAGCTTTGGCACTAGACTGTATATATATCTACACGATCGCTGCTTTTGCACCGTTGAAGGGAGTTGGACCAAAATGTCCTTCGTCCATTGCCGTGTTTAGGTGCACCCATACTCACATCCTTTTTTTCTTTTCTTTTTTAATTTTATTTTTTATTGAGATAGAATCTAACTTTTGTTCTTCCAAAAGCAAAATTACTGTTTTACTTGTATGATTCAAATTCATAGCGTTCTTCGTTTTTGTGTGTGTCAATTTGTCTTGAAGGACGTTTTCCTGACGGTTTTGTTTTGCCTAATAAATTATTGCTTTGTTTAATACATCTTGCAGCTTGTCCAGTCAAATTCTTTATTGCAACCTGATTTATTAAACAAACGACACTTCAACACGTCTATGCATTTAACTGAGAGAGAGAGAGAGAGAGAGAGAGAGAGAGAGAGAGAGAGAGAGAGAGAGAGAGAGAGAGAGAGAGAGAGAGAAGAGAGAGAGAGAGAGAGAGAGATTGCTTGCTTGCTTGATTGATTGATTGAACTTTAATTACGCAAGGATAAAGGTTTAGGCACGAATGCCTGTCGGGCATTTGAAACAGTTACAAATATTTAAACACAATATGTATAGATATATGATAATGGGAGAAAAATCAATGTCAATCGATAATCATGAATAATACAAAACAGTAATAAACCAATTCCTAATAACACTGGGAGATTATACAGGCATGTATATACACATTAGAAACCAAAAAAAAAGATTTGTGTGTGTGTGTGTGTGTGTGTGTGTGTGTGTGTGTGTGTGTGTGTGTGTGTGTGTGTGTGTGTGTGTGTGTGTGTGTGTGTGTGTGTGTGTGTGTGTGTGTGTGTGTGTTGTGGTGTGTGTGTGTGTGTGTGTGTGTGTGTGTGTGTGTGTGTGTGTGTGTGTGTGTGTGTGTGTGTGTGCTTATTTACAACAAATTGCTTCTGAACCATTTGTGGAGCTGTATTTTGAAGCTGATAAGTGCATTGCATGACTTTATTTGAGTTGGGATAGTATTACATAGGGATGCACCTAAAAATGAGAAGCTAGTTTTAAAAAGGTCTTTTCTAGGTTTGGGGAGAGTTATGAATCGAGATGAGGCGCGAGTGTTGGAGACAGATAAAAAGCTGTCTGAGATACGGAGGCGCAAGATTTTTGTAAGCTTTGAATACTAACACTGCCTTATTGAACATAAGCTTTTCTTTGAGTGGAAGTAGTCCCAAGTACCATAGCTTTGTATCGGTTGTTTAAAAAGTATCAGATATCATCAATTTTGCAGCTCTTCCGTGAAGAGAATTAAGTTTGTTAAACAAGATAACACTACAGCCGTCCCAGACAATTGATGCATAGGTTAGGGGAGGGGAAATATGAACATGGCAAAATAGCTTGCGCTTAGGAGTGTCCACAAAGTGTCTGAGCTGTGACAACAGATAAAGATTTTTTGAAACTGTTTTACATGTGCCAGTAATGTGTGCATAATCGCCAGCTAAATTCATCATCAATAATAACGCCAAGGTGCCGGTGCTCATGAACTTGCTCAATATGAGTGTCATTAAGACTAAGATTTAAGGTGAAGCAGGCGAAGCTGATGTTTTTGCCTAGTAGCAAGTGGCATACTTTTTGTTTTTGCAGGATGTAAAATCATGGCATTATTGTCGCACCAGTCAGATGCTTCATTTATGCTTCTCTGTAGTTCCCTTTGAACAGTGTCTGTATCTTTATCAGATGTATTTAGTGAAGTATCATGAGAGAGAGAGAGAGAGAGAGAGAGAGAGAGAGAGAGAGAGAGAGAGAGAGAGAGAGAGAGAGAGAGAGAGAGAGAGAGAGAGAGAGAGAGAGAGAGAGAGAGAGAGAGAGAGAGAGAGAGAGAGAGAGAGAGAGAGAGAGAGAGAGAGAGGCATTGCATTTGTTACGCCAACTCTCGAATTGCAGCACCTACAGCTAGTGATAAAACGCACTGAACTTTGTTATGAACCAGTTTGGCCTAGCGGTAAGGCGTTAGGCTGGTATGCCGAAGGACCTGGGTTCGATACCGTTTCCGCTCTCCCGTTTCTTCAAACGTTGTGATCTGTGGACACTGCCTTGTGGCTTTGCCCGTCACAGCAAATGAAACATTTAAACGGCTCTCGTCACAGCCCATCTTAACGCAGAAATCATTCTGGTGGGGACAGTGCAGCGCTAGGTATAGTCTCCCTCTTCCCCCACCTCCTGGGATCTCGGTCCACGCCGGCACCGCTTCGGAGACAGCTTCAGCATTAACCAAGTGTAACCCCAAACCCAACCGTTGTTATTCCCTAGTTCTTTGTGTCCGGAGGTCACCACATCTGATCACAGAGTTTCACGCGCGCCCCCCCCCCCCCTCCCCTTCCCCCCCCCCTCCCCCTCCCTTCGCTTCCCCCCTTTCAGTTACTGTGACGGACACAGTCACGAGGGCGGGTTGTGTGAGTCAAATGCTTGAAATAGACAAATGATTCACTCTCTCGAGTGGGACGTATATATATTACACCAGCCTTGTATTGTGCGTATGCGTTTGAGTCAGATGTATGAAATAGTCGCTGTCATGTATTCTCCCAGAACGTCATCACTGTTACGTTACTGTCTGCCCAGCTACCTATCAATCTGCGTTCTATCTATCTGCAGGTACGCCCAACAAATAAGTTTCCTGTTATAGAATTGTAGACACAAACGGTCAACGTTCGCGTCGATCTATCGATCGCTAGCTAGCTAGCTATCTACCTACCTGTCTATCTATCTATCTATCTATCTATCTATCTATCTATCTATCTATCTATCTATCTATCTATCTATCTATAGCTATGCCCAACAGATATCTTCCTGTTATACAACGATAAAGTATATATCTCCCCATCTATCTATCTATCTATCTATCTGTCTGTCTGTCTATCTGTCTGTCTGTCTGTCTGTCTGTCTGTCTATATATCGCTATGCCAAACAAATAGGTTCCTGTTACATATTTTTCAGGAGTAAAGCACAGAGAGAGAGAGAGAGAGAGAGAGAGAGAGAGAGAGAGAGAGAGAGAGAGAGAGAGAGAGAGAGAGAGAGAGAGAGAGAGAGAGAGAGAGAGAGAGAGAGAGACCCGGAGGACAGACCAAAGCAAATAAACCGATAGTAAAAACCAGCAGTGACTTGAGAGAATCTTTACAGCTAGCTAACTGTGTCATGACCGACTCAGTTGTTGTTGTTTTAAGTTTAAATAAGGCCATGTGCTGACCCCAGTTTGTTTAACTCTTTCTCTACCGCACTCCTCGATGGAGGCCCATCGTGTAGTTACATTTCTGTGATCGAAAATTCACACGGCCCTCAGCGCTACATAATTTGCACTGGCAGTTCTAGTTCCTTTCGAGAAATGTCTGAAAGAGAGGTTTAGCAAATAAGAAACAAATAATTAGAGACATTTTCTCCACAAGGGAATGCAGAAAATTGATTCAAACAGGGAGTAACACGGCCTCATATCAGCAAACTGGAAGCGCTCTGCCAGTGACGTCATATGACGTTCTCTAGTCAAGGGACAATTAAACATTTGTGCCTTTAAATCTGTATTTACTGCAGGTTCAAAGGACATCGACTACAGTGTGTTTTATGCAAACAAGTAAGTCAGTTTTAGGCAAAAGAGGTGTAAACTTCAAAGAGACGGATGGGGGCGTATAAGGATATTCCCGAGCGAGTAGATACCATCTTGAAGTGAACCAAACTGAACTGGGACGTCTTGGGTGAGTCAATCAACAACCGAACAGAAATACATTCTTTATGATAAAATAAAAATAAAATAAATTAATTAATTAAAAAAAGAAGAAGAAGAAAGAAAGTGAAACATCTTAAACGTATGCCGATGGGTAGCCCATCACAAAGAGTTGTCGCCGAAACTACATATTTTCACTCCCCGCAGGGCAGCCTTCCTTGGACGTTGAATTCTCTCAATCACGTTGAATTCTCTCAGCCACGTTGAATCCTCTCAATCACGTTGAATTCTCTCAGCGACGTTGAAGCCTCTCAACCACGTTGAATCCTCTCAGCCACGTTGAATCCTCTCAACCACGTTCAATTCGCTCAGCGACGTTGAATCCTCTCAACCACGTTGAATCCTCTCAACCACGTTCAATCCTCTCAACCACGTTCAATCCTCTCAACCACATTGAATCTTCACGTTGAATCCTCTCAGCCACGTTAAATCCTCTCAGCCACTTTGAATCCTCTCAAGCACGTTCAATCCTCTCAACCACGTTGAATCCTCTCAACCACGTTCAATCCTCTCAACCACGTTCAATCCTCTCAACCACATTGAATCCTCTCAACCACGTTCAATCCTCTCAACCATGTTCAATCCTCTCAACCACATTGAATCTTCACGTTGAATCCCCTCAGCCGCGTTGAATCCTCTCAGCCATGTTCAATCCTCTCAGCCACATTCAGTCCTCTCAACGTTGAATCCTCTCAGCCACGTTGAATCCTCTCAGCCACGTTGAAGCCTCTCAACCACGTTCAGTCCTTTCAAATCGTCTCTCCCAGGTAGGGCTCAATGAAGGCGTTGTTGGGAACCGGTTTGGCCTAGCGGTAAAGGCCTTAGGCAGGGAATTAAGCGAACGATGTCGGGCCGGTTCCACACTTCGGCTCTCCTTTCTCTTCAAAAACTGTGGTTTGTGGACCCTTGTGTCTTTGCCCCTCACAATCAGTGAAACATTAAAATGGCTCTCATCGCTGCCCGTCTGAAAGCAGACATCACTGTGGTGGTAAGACTGTGGCGTTGGCCC
>JABMCL010003837.1:1502500-1507500 GCA_018857735.1 Alviniconcha marisindica | reverse complement strand
TACTTTTCCATACTTTTCTAAAGTCCGGTGTTTTTAGAAACACTTGTCGAGCGCCGCATCTTGAGATGAGCCCTAAATGTTTCACATTGGCAACTATAGCGCTATTTTCTGTCTCCATGCAGAGTCGTGTATCTCTCTCTCTCTCTCTCTCTCTCTCTCTCTCTCTCTCTCTCTCTCCTCTTATATTATATATATATATATATCTTCTCTCTCCTCTCTCTCTCTCTCTCTCTCTCTCTCTCTCTCTCTCTCTCTCTCTCTCTCTCTCTATATATATATATATATATATATATATGCGACTCTGGATCAGTGACTGCTGCTTTTCACAGAGTATTTTGAATATCCACCGATGTGGTTACAGCACTGTTTAGCTGGTGCCACGTAAAACTGCTGCCCTCTCGGCGCACGCGCTGTGTACACCATACAACCATGCACCAGTTTATAGTGTCACTTTATTCGAAGCCACATACGTAGGGTGCATGTGTGTCTAGCTATAACCTATAACTGTCGGCAGTATGACCGGGATCTTTTTACGTGCAACTGCAGTACCACGGGGTGGAACGGATACCGAAATAAGAGAAGGCTAAAACACAGAAGGCTGACCCCGGAGAAGAAAATTCCCCCGCCGCCCCTTCGGGACTCGAACCCGCAATCTTTCGATCACGAGTCCGGCGCTCTAACCACTGAGTTAACATTATTCTCCCCAAAGTTGTATGTGTGTTTAGCTGTGACGGCACCTGCATTTCGGCAGAATGACCGGGACCGTTTACGTGCTAGCGAAGTAACACAGGGGTGTTGCATGCACTTGTGGCTGCCTTTGTGTGCTGTGCTGCAGTTCTTAGCTTCACGGCCGCCGTGCGTACCTCTCTGAAGAAGATTCGAACAGCCGCGTCTGAACGTAACGAACGCCTTTCGACTGGCAGCAGACGTGTGCCAGGGTCATCCTGCGGATCTCGTTCAACTGGTCTGTAACAACAACGACAACAACAGTAAAAAAAAAAAAAAAAAGACAACAACAACAACAAAGAGTAGAGTAATCACCAACTCATTATCAATAGAGAAACCCTTCAGGCATACTCAACACACAAGGGAGTTAATTTGCGCTCGAAAGACGTCATACAAACACAACAACAAAGACCTGAGTCGCGTATGGTAACACTCACATGGAATGCGAGTAAATACAAGGTACATAAACTCCACCAAAGGCACTTCCTCAAAATCCTTCAAGCATGAAACGTCAGTCTCGTCGTTTCGAACGTCAAGTCATGTTCTTTATTCGGTTTAAAGGAAAACGTGCATGCCACACATGAATTATTAAAAAAAGAGTTACAAAATGTAAAAAGACTCGCAGTTTGAGAATGCGAAACAACAGACAGTACCATCAGTAAACCTTTCATGAATAAACCAGTTTTATGGCAAACTCGGCATTAGTGAATCATTCTGGCATAAGGCGGAAGTGTTGTGGTAAACTAAGCATCAGAAAACCATTGGGGCTTCAAACAACGCTGTCGTGATAAACTCGTTCCCCGTAAACACTTCAATAATAATAATGATAGGGAATTTACAGAGATCTTTCGGCAACTCAAGGTACTTTACAACTTTATGGCACTAAGGTATGCAACGCACAAAGATGTACGGTAAGTTAGTAAATGGGTGCAAAAAGCCTTTCAAACGCACAGGGTCACCTCAGGACCATCAATCACCAAACGCATATTTCGAAACTCTTTTCATAATTATGTAAACCCCCTTCTGACGTCGAAACAACCCCGACACACATATAAAGCAAACCGTTCATAGACAAACATCAAGTTCGAATCCGCTTCGGCTCTCCTTTCACTTCAAAAGTTGTGGTCTGTAGACACTGTCTTGTGACTTTGTCCCTCACAATTATGAAACATTAAAATGGCTCTGATCGCTGCCCACCTTAATGCATAAGTCATTCTGGTGGTGACAGTGTAGCGATAGGTATATAATCTCTAACCCCCCCCCCCCACCTCCATATCCCCTTCCCCCCTTCTAATAAACCTTATGGTTTCTGTGGACGTTAAGCACCATGTTTACAAACATCAAACACAAAGTTTCGAAGAGGAAGTCCCTTCAAAATTGCTCCCGTTAACAAAGCATAAAAGTCTAGTACATGCTGCAGACGTCGAGCATTCCGTATGATTTATCGACACCAGATTAAAGAAAAACATTGTTTTTAAAAGGAATGGAGAGAGAGAGAGAGAGAGAGAGAGAGAGAGAGAGAGAGAGAGAGAGAGAGAGAGAGAGAGAGAGAGAGAGAGAGAGAGAGAGAGAGAGAGTTAATACAATAATACGTATGCCAAGTCACATCGGTCTCGTGACAAACATACCATCAGCAAAACCTTCGGACACATAAAAGGTGATTACCAAAGCCTCGTGGCAAACTCACCGTCTGTAAAGCCTTCAGGCATACGGTCCGTCTCGAAGTAGAACCTGTCTCCATACTTGAGAGCGTTGAATTGCTCGGCGATGATACAAGCGAAGGTTGGGCCCAGAGTTCCAAGGGACTCTAGCAGACCTCCAGGGAACAGGTCGATGTCATCCACAGAGCTGTGATATATACAAACATACACAAGGGAGTTAGAGAGAGAGAGAGAGAGAGAGAGAGAGAGAGAGAGAGAGAGAGAGAGAGAGAGAGAGAGAGAGAGAGAGAGAGAGAGAGAGAGAGAGAGAGAGAGAGAGAAACAGAGACAGAGACAGAGACAGAGACAGATAGATAGACAGATAGATAGACAGACAGACAGACGGACAGACAGACGGACAGACAGAGAACTCGAACTCTGAAACTTTAATACTCAAGGATAGTAGCGTTAGGTCCATTTGGACCTAACAGCCAGTCCTTGCCATAAATAGACTACCAACACAAATAAGCATGACTCTCTCTCTCTCTCTCTCTCTCTCTCTCTCTCTCTCTTCTCTCTTCTCTCTTATATATATATATATATATATATATATATATATATATATATATATATATATATATATAGAGAGAGAGAGAGAGAGAGAGAGAGAGAGAGAGAGAGAGAGAGAGAATATATATATATATAGAGAGAGAGAGAGGGGGGGGGGGGGGATCTACGGTATTTCACTGCTCATTCCACTGACAACATACCGATACAGAGAAGCAAGTTTGTCTCCGATATCTGAACCAAACTCAGAAAAGCTGGAAATAGGTTCAAGTCCACAGAACTTCCGGTACTGGTTGTAGGACGGTATGCCGTGGTCACGACCTCTCTGGATGTTCAAGGCCGCCAGGTCAAGGCCGCGACTCGGGGCGCCTTTGGCTTGATCCGGGGGTTCGAACAAATGGCCTGAAATTGATCAGTGTCACGTGAAGCATTTAACTATGATTACTATGACTTTGTCATTATGGGGAGACAAGACCGATCAGCGCTATGTTGATTTACGTTCAGCAAGCAAACATGTAAAAAAGAAATTCTCATTAATTTTATTTTGAAACCCTCCTCTGCAAACGAAAAAGGGCTACAGTCTGTGAAACTACATTTATCATCAGAGATCTCGCTTCAAAGGTATCTCAGAAAACACCAACAGTATAAGCTCTTTAATGTACAAGGGTAGCGTCATTTGCTCCGTTCAAGACTTAGAAGCTTAATATGCTTAAAACAACGAGTACGAAAAGTCTAAACTCGGTTGGATAAATAAACAGTCAAAACGGCAAAGCAAAACATAACTTTCTTTTTTCGTATTTCCAATGTTTTTCCTGTGACATTAAAACTCAATAAGTATATCACAAAAATTGGAAAGTGTAAAGTTCATTGGAAGGCGAGCACGTTAAACATTCCTTGGCAGTTGACATTCGAAGATGAGCAGGAGAAGTTTGAGCAGCGGCCATGACGTAAGTAACAGATACAGTCCCATTACTCAACAATGATTATCATCAAAGGCAAAGGCTGCTCTTGTGGCTGATGTAGCTTTACACAGTAAACTGTCCCGAATTGCCTACAAGGGAGCGAACTCATGAAGTATTAAACAAAAGCAGAAGAAAAATAATTTGATCCGTTTTCTAACCTGTCACCTCATCTACAATGTTTTTGTCCACTTTCTGGGCCCGGGCCTGCGGACTGGGATTAATCAGTGACGTCAGCACACCATTGAAGTCCTCAAAGAGCACGTCGGGGCGGTTAAACAGCTCTCTGAGTGGATACAGCCTGTGAGCAAAAACAAAGAACAACAACAGCTGCGCTACCACAACACCCACAAGGCAACTGATGGTAAGCGTAGTCTGGGAGGGTAAGGAGATCAATGTAAATTGTAAAAGGCATCATGGATTAATGTAAACAGCAGTCAAAGAGACGACGTTTCAGCTTCGTACGTGTGCTTCGATAATTGCCGTTGTAAAAGAGGCTTTCAGCTTGGAAGTCCTGTATTTAAAAAGGACGACGTCATCCACCCGTTCAGAGTCCAGGCGAAATCAAGAGGAGGGAGGTGAGCCTGACTCTCACGAAAAAGTTAGACACTTTTGCGGGTCCAGGCGAGATCAAGAGGAGGGAGGTGGTGCTGGGCCTGAAGAGACCAAGTTAGCCCCGAAGAGACCAAGAGCAGGGAGGTGGAGGTGGGCTCAGAAAGTTGGACTTCTTTTGCTTCAGTTGTTACTCAACAGCAGTGCTACGGACATTGTCCTTGTGACTCTGCTCCGCACAGCAGTTGCGTGGTACACCAGTTGCTACGCAATGGCGAGGGGACACTGCCTAAACATTTTTGTTGTTCTGGCGGCGGTCCACGGCCTCCTCGGTCTTCCGGGTCGGTGCGCGCGGTCTAGCCGTCACTCTTTCGCCCCCTTCCCCCACTGTCCCCATCCCTAATAAGCCACCTCGCTTCTGTGGACGTAAAGCTAAATGTTTGTTCAAACTGTCTGACAGTGTATAATGCAATCAGAGGGGGGAAAGCAGGTTGGTACTGATAGTCTTACTTATCCAGTAAGCTACTCTAGTCGTACTTATCCAGTAAGCTACTCT
>JABMCL010003837.1:1490000-1495000 GCA_018857735.1 Alviniconcha marisindica | reverse complement strand
TCTCTCTCCTCTTTCTTCTCTCTCTCTTTCTCTCTCCTCCTCCTTCTTCTCTCTCTCTCTCTCTCTCTCTCTCTCTCTCTCTCTCTCTCTCTCTCTCTCTCTCTCTCTCTTCTCTCTGTTCTTTACTCCTGAAAAATATGTAACAGAAGCCTATTTGTTTGGCATAGCGATATATAGACAGACAGACAGACAGACAATTTCTTACTGGTGCCTGCACACCTTCCATATGACATCATTTGATCGTCCAGAGGTGAACCTGTGCACTTATCAGGACGTCAAAGCCTATTACTACCTACCTAACCAACCACCCAACTAAATAACTAACCAATCACATAAATAACCAACCTACCAACCATCCAAACAACATGCCAGTCAACCAAACAACCAACCAACTTGCCAGCCAACCGACTGACTGGCCGACTAACCGTGTCGTAGTTCTGTTCAGCGGGGATGGGTGTGTACGCGATGGCCCCTGTTGATGCCGCAGCCACCATTTCCGGTGAACCACACATGACGTCAGGCTGAGCCGGGCAACTTCCCGTGTTGCACACTGTTGCATGAGCAGACAGCAGGAATGAATGTTTGCCAACTTACAGCTAAATATCAAAGCAGCTTACCACCGATGACATTTGTCAACATGGCATGTGCATGCCAGAACGTATCACGAATCCAGCGATTCGTATCCTCCTTTCCATAGCAAGAAAAGTATTATTATTATTATTAACAGTGTTGCCTTTGTTGTTTTGCTGTTGTTGTTCTGTTTCTTTTTCTCTCGACGACCTGATATAACCATCATAGTTGGCTGGGATGTAATGAAATCAATTATATCTCTGTCTCTCTTTCTCTTTCTCTTTCTCTCTCTCTCTGTCTCTGTCTCTCTCTGTCTCTGTCTGTCTCTTGGTCTTGTTCCTGTTGTTCTTCTTCTTCGATATTACATTAATTTCTTAGACCCTAAATCTGAACGCTAGGTGACATTGCTCGTGGGCAGAGACTGCAGGAGAAACATTCGAAATGAGAGAGAGAGAGAGAGAGAGAGAGAGAGAGAGAGAGAGAGAGAGAGAGAGAGAGAGAGAAGTTGGAGAGAGAGAGAGAGAGAGAGAGAGAGAGAGAGAGAGAGAGAGAGAGAGAGAGAGAGAGAGAGAGAGAGAGAGAGAGAGAGATAAACAAGCAGACTGACAGAGAGACTGAGAAGAACAGGAAGAGACAATCAAACAGACAGACAGACAGGCAGAACGGTCCAAATAAGTTTACTATGAAATCGCGGGTTCAAACTCGTCCCACAGTACCTACCAACAGCTTTGAAGAAAATGGCTGCCAAGAAGAAAACCACAGCATGTAGCGTGCCCTCCATTTTGCAAACCAGCTTGTCAAGAAAGCCGTTGTCTCCTACAAACGACCAATTAGAACCCGCTTTTTGCCCATTTTTGTCACTCTTTTTAAACATATTTATACCCCTCCCCAAAATTTCATCCACCAATCAGGGCTGGTGCTTAGTTCAATATTTAGTCACCTTTTTTGCTTGGGCGGGGGTCTTTGATCGTAAGATCCGGTTGGAGCTTGAAGGTGAAGGTAAAATTATTGACACGTGAGGTCAGATGGTTCAGTTCGTGCAGTTAGGTCAGGTTCACTTTAAGATGCTGTCTCAGCATGGTTATCCGTTCCACCGACGTGCGACTGCAGTAGCACCTAAAAGATCCCAGTCAGTCCGCCTACAGTGCAGATGGCAGCTAGGATACAGCTAAACACGCATGCATCCTTCGTATATGGCTTTGCATGAAGTGACCTGATATAGTGCATGGTTGCATGGTGTACACAGAACTCACCGAGACGGCAGCAGTTTCACGTGGCACCAGCCATGTAACAATCAAAACAGCTCTGTAAGTACACCATTCGGTGGCTATCCAAAACGCACTACAAAAAGCTGCAGTCACTCATATGAAATCAGATGTAACAAAAGCGCAGTGAGTCTGCTCGAGAGCGGGGAATAGGGCTATATAAAAGCGGTCATCATCATCATCATCAGCGTTCTGGAAAGCCTATAATGCATATTATTATTAGATCCAAACATATAAAAGGTTTAAAAGAACGCTATTATAACAAAGCACAACATGTGAATGTTCGGTATAGTTAAACGGGCAGAAAAGAGATACTGATGATACTTATCTGCATTTGGTTGACATTTGTATTTCACCGTTATTCCCATAGCTTGTCAGATGATGCATTGGCTATCTTTGACCAATGCATTAATTTTGTTGTTGTTGTTGTTGTATATGTGCCTCTCTACACCAGGCGGCCGATGATGCAGTAATAATAATAGGGAACTTATAGAGTATTTTCGGAAACTCCAAGCGCTTTACAACTTAAAGAAAAGAAAAAAACTGCGCGAATACCCATAATTATACAAATCAATCGTATACAAGCATACAAAACAAACGAAAATTAACAAACATTTTCATACAAAGCATGGCAAAAAAACACGCACACACGATCACGTGCACACGCGCCCACACGCACGTACGCACGCACGCACGCACGCGCGCGCGCGCGCGCGCGCACACACACACACACACACACACACACACACACACACACACACACACACACACACACACACACACACACACAATGCCAATACAGAGCACAAGCACACACGCACACACGCACGCACGCCCGCCCGCCCGCTCACACACACACACCACACACACACACACACACACACATGGCTCAGAAGGACATGTGATGGGAGTGTCTCAACTTGCCACCATTATTTTGAAGTCTTCCGAGACGCATGCCAGATACGGTGCTTGCTTTTCCAGCCATTCTATCTGCTGGATCACTGACCCAAACTCTCTATATGTCCAAGACAGTATAGAAGTGACGCGAGTGATGAGGGAAGTTCTGCTAGATCACTGGGTCCATTTTGAGTTGTCCGAGAGAATACGGCAATACCTCCTAAACAAACGGTTTATCCTAGAGGTAAGGTGTGTATGTTAAGAAGCTGACTCTATCTGTTTATCACTGTTCAACAACCAAGCGTAAAAACATAACTGGATCTAACAGGAAATAGATGTTAGAAATGCTAGGGACAAATCGTTCATTCTCGCTTAGTTTTCGAATTTTCAGTCTGCGCGTATCCAGTTAACGCTTTTCTGAACACCCCAGTACCATTTCTGAAATTCATAGGCCATTTACCCTGAGGAAAACCAGATGTGGCGAAGTTGCACTGCCGGGTATGTCCAGCCTCCAAATAAACTCCAACGTTAGAGGAATTTGTCAGGGATTGTAACTTCACTTCCTCCCGCCCCAGCCTTCCTCGGCCGGATTTGGGGACAGCGCACTCCGATACGCTGTAGGCTGACACGAAGCGACCACGAAGGCTGTTCTCACTGTCGTCTTAATGCAAGATCCAGAACCCCCCAAACACATCCGAAAACTGGTTTTCACCGAACCATATTTGTGTGTCTTTGCTGTTCAGATGGGAACCTTTGAGGCAGCGGATTCTGGTGGTCTTCCCGGAGGACACAGCAGTGATAGAGTCCCGCTGTCCAGACTACCAGTTTGTAGTCGGTAGTTTTGAGCCTTGCCCCTTTTCCCGTCTCCCGAAAAAGGGCAAATAGCCTCCCCCCCCCCCCCCCCCCCCCCAAAAAAAAGAGAGAAAAAAAAAGGAAAAAAAAAAGAAAAAATGAAAAAGAAAAGAAAAGAAAAAATGCCTGAGATACTGGAGATGGCAACAGCCAAGGCGGCTATAACGCCTTAACCGCTCGACCACATAACTTACATAATTATATGTCTCATGTTAGGATGCAGAAGCAAAACGTAATCAAGAATATTTTGCCAGGGCGTTGATCGTGTGTGTGTGTGTGTGTGTGTGTGTGTGTGTGTGTGTGTGTGTGTGTGTGTGTGTTGTGTGTGTGTGTCTGTGTGTGTGTGCGTGCGCACGCAGTGTGTGTTTTGTAAGGACATGTGCATCTTGTGAGTTCCGTAGGATAACAGTGTTCGTCCTTTAACAATGTAAACAACAGGTGAGCTATTCATCCCCAGTAGAAAAGTAAGACATAGACCCTTCTTTTTCTTCTTGTCAATGGTGTTGCGTATAATTACGGATGTCCGTCGTAGGGTGATCCTGTGCGATTTACAGGACGTTGAAATCAAATTACTAAAAGCTAACAGTGTATTGGTGGAAGCATTCTTCCTGTGGCAGGCAATTGCCGAGTAGAAATGGAGTCTTAATGGAATCTTGCCGCACATGGGCAAGGCTTCAATACCTTACAATTTGCATTTAGAGTAGGATGAATAAAACGGCCAGGAAATGTAAAAAGCCAAAGGAGCCCCTTCGCATCCAACATACACAAACCAAACATGAAATGTCACGTCACCAGTTGGACTCACACTGGTGAGGTTTGGCAGTGGGGTTTTCTGCATGAACACAAACTTGCCTTGACTCGAGCAGGAAGGCCGTTCAAACGTTGCATGTTTATCTTTCACTGTCAGTCATAGTTCGGCAAAAAATGGTCGTCTAAATACTGGCTGACGTCGGATTTGTTTTTGATTTTTTAATTTTTTATTATGTTCCCAGTTTCATAACATTATCATTCCGACATGAAACCTGAAAATGGTTGCTTGGAGTTTGACTTGGTGCTTTTTCATGTTGCACGTACACCACACGAAAACAATATATTGTGGCGAAATGAGACAAGATGCCGATCATCTCTCTCTCTGTCAGTTTGTCTGTCTGTCTCTCTCTAACTGAGTGATGTAAGCAAGTGTGCGTCTGGCGCTGTGAACACGCTATGTTTTGTGTGGAAATTCTCATGTATAAAATCTCACTCACTCGTTCATGCCTATATGTATATAAATGGTGCCTTTAATTTTATATTTACTCATCAGTAGCTTAGCAAGGACTAGTTGTTAGACAGGTTTTTGACTGACTGAACCTAAACTACAATCATTGTAAAATGAAGTTTTCGAGTTCGAGTTCTCTCTCTCTCTCTCTCTCTCTC
>JABMCL010003837.1:1460000-1487500 GCA_018857735.1 Alviniconcha marisindica | reverse complement strand
GTTAAGGAAGCTAGTCATGAGTGGTTTTTGACATTCATTTGCTAGATCTATGTTATTACTATTATTATTGATCGCTTTTATATAGTGCTATTCTCCGCTCTCGAGCAGACTCACTGTGCTCGCATATGGTTCTACATGAGTGAATAGCTTTTTATAGCACGCTTTTTGAATATCCACCAAAGTGGTGTACTTACAGCGCTGGCATGGCTGGCCCCACATGAAACTGCTGCCATCTCAGCGCGTTCTGTGTACACCATACAACCATGCACCATGTCACTTCATGCAAAGCCACATACGTAAGGTGTATGCGTGTTTAGCTGTAACCTGCCACCTGCCCTTTTGGCAGAATGACCGGGTCTTTTACGTGCTACTGCGGTAGCACAGGGGTGGAACGGATACCAAAATAAGAGACAGCACAGAAAGTTGACCCTGGAGAAGAAAATTCTCCCGCCGCTCCAGCAGGGATTTGAACCTGTGACCTTTTGATCACGAGTCCGGTGCTCTAACCGCTGAGCTATCCCTGCTCCTCAGTTTCACAATCCATATTTGTGGGTCTTTCTGGATTCAAGACTGGTTCGACCCAGGCCCAGCAAATGGACCAGATATTTAGTCCAGAGTATTACCAGCATGCTTCTGGTGCATGTAAAATAAACCTTCAGGCCTTATCCCCTGAAAAACAAAAGAGGGCAGGGAAAGGTTCCCCAGCTGCTGCTTCCCCCAGAGAGTTTATGGATGTTGTCCCACATAACAACAGCATGATCAAAACGCAGCTTTTTGCGCCCTGTGTGTGTGGGGGTGTGGGTGTGGGTGTCAGTGATTGCACAAGATGTTTTTCAGACTGGTGTGCCATCTGTAGGGTGGTGAAAGTGGTTCACAGAAACCAGTAAGACAATCACTGTAACTGGTCACACACACACACACAGACATACACACACACACACACACACACACACACACACACACACACACACACACACACACACACCACCATACACTCTCTCTCTCTCTGCTGCATTTATATATATATATATATATGTTTCAGAACCAGTCGAACAAAATAACAGCTGGTACATCAGGCCAGTTGCTCATTTTTGTTTCCACTGGTGGCAAAGCTGTCTGTATGAATAAAAATTTAATTCTAAATACCCATAACAATTCAAGATGTGAACATGTGCACAGTGCAAAATATAGTACACATGTATTTGCTCAAGAAAGAAATATTGTAATCAGAAAAACATGCTTGGGCCATTTGAAGTAGAAGTGCTTTTGCTCCAGAGTAATAGCTAATTTGTAATCTGTTTAATTTGTTGTCATGACAGGGAAGGAATATGGGCAAGGTGACAGCCGCTACATCAGGTAAAACAAATTGTTGTTTTTTACAACAGGAAAAGTGAACAGTTATTGGAGAGTAGATTTATTTTTTGTCTTGCAGATAGTCATTCAAGACCAAATGAATAAAATAAAAATAATTCGTTTTTAGAAATAAGACACCAAAATATTAATTAATTAAAAGAAAACAAACAAAAAAGTTTGAATTTTTCTTCTTCATTTTTTCTTTTCTTCTTTTTTCAGAGATACTGTAAAAAAGAAAAAGACACAAAACTGGTTCTTGGGATCCTTCATTTTCAAAAGAACACATCATCATAGAGAATAATCTCTTTTATTTTTAAGAACACACACACGGACACACATACACAGACAGAGACAGATGGATGGACAGATGGACGGACAGGCAGACAGACAGATAGACACACGCACACACACACACATGCATGCATGCCCACTGACATACAGGTGTGTACACATGTGTAAAGAAATGGTAGTCTTGGCTGAGGGCTTTGTATTGCAAGTAAGCATGAAGGATAATGGGATCTGGAAAAGAAGCATATAGTTTCATCTAGATATTTTTGTTTTGTATTGTTGAAACTTTGAGTTGTTTTGCTTTCTTACCCATTCCTGTTATCCCATTATGCTCTTCAAGCCTTCATTCTCTTTCTGTGTCTTGTGCTAATAATATTTGTTTGAAGCATAGTCATGCTTATTTGTGTTCTAGTATGTATAGCAAGAACTGGCTGTTCAAATGGACCTAATGCTACTGTCCTAGGGTATTAACATTTTTGAGTTTGAGTTCTCTCATACCCTTTAATGTATAGATCTTTACTTTCTTCTTTCTGCATTTCATTGTTTTTTGACCTGTGTGTTTCAGTTCAGACACATTTACAGTGTGCATGGAAAGGATCACTGCAGTTGTTGATGGACCACTGGCCTTCATCGCTGCTGCCTCCTTCCTTCGGAACTCCTGCCATCGATATGTTGTGCAGCTGCTGCTGTCTCTGTGTCAGATGTATGGGGACACCCTCTACTTCCTTACTGAAATCTTTGAGGGCTTCATACATGGGGAGTACTTGCACCCCATCTATTTCTGGTTTTACTTTGTGTTCTTGAACAGTCTGTGGATCATTATTCCCTTCACTTTGATCCTGGACTCTTGCAGGGAATTGTTTCGCTGCCAGGCTGCGTTTGATGCTGACGCCAGTGTGAAGAGAAGCAAGAAAATGCATTGATACCTTGCTTTTGTAGTTTGCTTGGAAAAGTGCGTGATTTGAGATGATCCCGAGTGAGACCCTCAGGGCTTTGTTCATCTGTGATTATTCACGAAGATGATTTCTTTAGCTGTTTTTCTTTCTTTTGTTTTGTTTTGAGACAGCATTTTGCTTTTTTTATCTAGTCTGTCGTGTACTAATTTATTTTGGTCAGGTTTAGGTTTAACTTCGTATTTCAGTGCACAACACCCTAAGGAAAGCATCTGATCTCTTTGTCCTGCCTGGAATTTCAGGAACTTAATTTTAGAACTTAGGTTTGCCACTGAGAGTATTCCTCCATGCTAACGGAGTCTGCTGCCAAGACAGTGGTTTTTGTTTCATTAGTATTAGGCTGATATCCTCTCACCATTATGTGCTGGTGGTCACTGATGAGCTACTCAGGTAGCAAAATGTGTGTCTGACCTAGGCAACCAACTTTAATAATGGTCTCCACCAGGATAAGATTTTTGATAACCCTGATGTTCTGTGCTTGGCACTGTTGGCCAAAGATCGGATTCGGCTCTAGGGGGGGACTGATGCACCCAGTCAGCTCTTTATGAAGGAGAGTAGGACTTTTTGTCTCTCTCCTTGTCTATCTTTTATTGAGGATTTACTCTGTTTTAAGGTCTTCCAGATGTAAATGTAATGCCTGAACAATCAATTACTTGCTTCTTTTTTCCTACACTTAGACCTAAAGAATTTCAGGACTGTCATTGAATCGTTTCCCTTTTCCTATCTCCTCTGTTGTTTTTCTGCCTAGTCCTGTGGCTCTTTCTATCCGGTCATTTGTCAGAAAATTCTCCAGTATTTTTCATTAAAAGGTAGGGTTTTTGCATGGTTGTTGTTGAGCAGCTAGAAGATTATCATTGATAGGTGGTATGTGAAGCTTGCTCCCACATGGAACTGGTATTTGCCAGAAAGCATTTAATATACTAAAACATTTTTGTTTCCGTGCTTTTTTTTCTTTCTTTTTGTGTGTGTATATATATATATAGTTCTAAATTGTATGCAACAGTTGACAAAATGAGCATGTCCTAACCTTATGTATGTGTGTGTGTGTGTGTGTGTGTGTGTGTGTGTGTGTTTAGCAAGGGTAGTATGTAAGGTATTAACTCTGAAAATTTGTGTTTGATGTTTGTGCATTCATGTTTTATTTTCTATTTGTCTATGGATTGATTTTGTAGCTTTGGCTTGGCAAAAAGGTTTACAGATATATGAGAAGAGTTTTGAAACATGCATTTTCCTATGACAAAGTTTGGTCATCCTGAAATGACCCTATGCGATTGACCGAATGTTAAAATCCAATAGACAATTTTTGGAAATAACAGGCGAAGACAGTGTTTTCTTACTCTGGGATAGTGTAGTCCCCTGAATGGAAGCAGCAGCAGAGAAGAGCCAATCTGCAACAGTTTTAGATCTTCAGGCATGGACCTATTATAATTTATACTAGACTACCAGCTGGGAGAACCTATTATCCGATCTGCATGTTCCCCACGAACAGGGAGTGCTCGATCGCATTTCTGATGCCTTTTCTTCCCCACATGCTCACTGTACCCCCTGTTTATGGGTATCTGTCATCTTCCCCATGTGCTCACTGTACCCCCAACCAAAGCACTCTGCACTGCACCCGCAGGCATGGACCTATATATACAGGTCCATGCCATAGGTGCTTACCGAGTGCAGTCCCCTGGATTTCCAAAGATTGTCTATTACTAACTCTGTGTACAACTTTAAGACTTTTAAAATATGTTGCCAGTCATGTGATGAAGCTAATTTTATTGACTGTATAGTTTTGTAGAAAAATTATGCTGAGAAATCAAAATAACAGTATTTTTTCAGGGTGGTGATTTTGGATGCATTTAATGATTTATACCAAACTGCTTTGTGATACAATCTATAATTATTCAGTTTATTGTAACTGATTGGGTGGCTGTGTTGCAGACATGACTGTACAAGTACTTAACAAGAATCCAACAAATGCTAAACAACAACAACAAAACATAGCAACATGTAACAGAGTGAATGGAGTTTGAATGTATGCACTTTTGATATGAACATGTATAAATATTGTATAATCATTCATTTGTGTCCTAGTTATCAAAATCAGTGTTGGTTTTTTGTTGCGATTTTTTCTTTGTTATATTCTCTCTTTCCGTCCTGCTCCTTTGTGAAAAGGTTGGGCAATTATGTGAAGGTCATAAATTAAAATATTTAAAAAAAGGGGGGGGGGGGGGGGGGGGGAAGGGGGGGGGGCATTAGGTATGGGTGGATAAGGGCTTTTTCACTTTGATTCATGGTTGATACATATATATGTTAACATGGGACTGGCATGGCAAATAAAGCTTCAGACTGCATGCTTTTTGTCTGTGTTGCTGTCAATTCACCATCTGTGCTGTATTGTGTCACCTGGGAATTTTTTCCTGACAAATTGGTGTCACTTTTCCACAGACTTGTGCTACCCATCTAGGTGGTTGGTAAAAGGAATCCTTACTGTTGGTGGCATGCCTACAGAATTTCATCAGGATATATATATTTCCACAGCTGTGGAGTTCATAAAGGAACCAGCCTTCTCAGATCTGAATCAAAAATAACTCCCAGAGTACTTGGAAAAGGTGAAAAGAACATGATCTGCAGTTAAAAGTTTGCAGAAGGCCAGGAGCTTGCGGTTTAGCATGCAGGTCACACACAAAATACACACGTTTTCATTTTTGTTACCAATTTTTTAATTTAAAAAAAAATGACAACAGACAATTTAATCATGATCAAAATTTGTTTTTAAATCATACAACCAAATATTTTTTTCATCATTTCTGTGAAGGCTAGTTCCTCTAAATATCCTGTGATCCATGTCAGAGTTTGGTGGATTATGGAAACACTAAATTAACCCAGCATGCACTAAAAAACCAATTGAACTCGCGTGGCTTCAAATAGCACTGTAAACTGGTGCATGGTTGTACAGTGTGCACAGAAAGTATTTTGAGATGGCAGCAGTTTCATGTGGCAGCAGCCATGACATTACTAATTAGCTCTGTAAGTATATTCACCACTTTGGTAGATATTCAAACACACCTTGCAAAGCTACAGTCCTCATTGACAGCATATGAAACTAGAGCACAGTTAGTCTGCTCAATAGTGCAGAACAGTGTTATATAAAAGCAATCAGACAGACACTTTTGTCAGATGAGTGGATGTGCATGTGTTCGTGGACTGCATTTCCTTGTTCTTTCTTCTCTTTTTTTCCACAGAAGAAGAGCATGCATCTTAGAATGGTTTATTTTTAAAACAAGAAACAAAAAAATTCTCATTTGTTCTGGGACAATTTATTTTGCAAGTAAACAATGATGTGTACATAACTGAGTACAGGTATACTGATCATTGTAAAATTTGCCCTGAATATTCTAAGGAACATGCACAGAGTAGTGAAATCAGCGATCAGTAAAATTTGCAAGTTTCATTATCCTATCAGAGCTAAATGAAAATTAAATGCTTCTTTCACGATGGTTTTAAAGGTAATAATAACAATAGCAACAAAGAAGCAGCCACTAATATCTATTTCTATATTTTGCCCCAGAATCAGTGGCATGCAAGTAGCATACTAATAATAAGAAACTGTCTGGCTTTACCTCAGGTTAAGCAGGCTGGATAAATTAGTGTGTGAAGATCATCAGTCTCAAGTACAGTGCAACACTGTTAACACAATCAAAAGGACCAAAAACGTGTGTGATCATCTTACTTTTGCGTTAACCTTCTCCCTGACTTTTTTGCCCTGATGTAACCATCTGGCATCAATTCATGGTTGACTGGGCATTAAAAACCAATTTCTTCCTTCTGAACCCTAGTGGCATTGTATGACTTTCATGAAAAAGTGTTTCCCATTGGCCACAAAGGTGGCATCCTGCTTTAATTCTGACTGTTCATGCCTGCCAAGAAGAAGCCAAGTTCTAGAAAGTGAACATTTCTGGTTGCAGTAACCTGTTTGTGTGGCTCACTTGAGAAAGAATTGCATCAGCAGCACAGTCTTTTTGGCAGGGACAGGCGTTAAATCAGTTCAGTTTAGTTCAAAGTGGTGTCCATGCACTTGGAAAAGCTCATGTGCATCACCCCATCTCTCAGAGGTTTCCCCAACGTCGCCTTTGAAACAGTTCCACTGTTCATCTGATTGACAATGGCCCTCTCTCATCCTTTCAAGGAAGATTGTCCAGTGCATCCTCTTTCCACACCTCTCTCCTCCAGGTGATAGATGGTGTAGTGTTAAATGAACTGGGTTAGAAAGGGGACTGTCCCTGGGATCCGAAAACCTGTTTGTGTTATAATTACCAAGTAGTTTGAGTTTTTACTGTCTGCGTTACATGCAACTGAACGCTCTGAGTTTGAGGAAGAGAGCCACCACTTCTTTAGCATTACTAGGAAAATCTGCATTGCTAGCATGGCCTGATAGAGTACAGATTTGTTGGCTTCAAGTCACAGTGACTGCATTAAGATCAGGTGTATTTATTATGACCACAACCACGGGTGTACCTCTATGCAACCTTATCACTGGTATCTAGGGCAGGTTTGGTCAAGGGGGTAATTTTTGCAAAGACTATAATTCAAACCTTTCTGTGCAGAGAGGGGAGAATTACTGCCTTTTAACTTGACACCGGAATAACATACAACCAAAATGCAAATGCATTCATTACTGTGTACATAGCATCTCTGAAATATTTTACATGAGATGAAGTCCATTGAAATGCATACGTGTCCTTCAAGACCACCATGGACTGTCTTTGCAAAGTCACACACAAAATGCAGCCCACAGACAGTTTAAGTGTTTTTGAGGGATCTGTCCAATGTCAGTCACAAAGATTCTTTTACAGCAGATCTCATCATGGCAGCCTCCTTGGCCATCTCTTCCGCACTGCGCAGACCGGGGGACTTGGATGACATGTCTCGATCATGTTTCTGTAGCTGAGAAGACAACACAAACACTGCCATAAGAAAGAACATTTATACAGTCTGTCAAAACTATACACATAAAAACAAGCAAGTCAGTTGGTGTTTAACACCTAGACATGGTATACAAAGTATATCAAGGTGATGAATGGAGAAAAATAAAATAATCTTAGAGGGATTTAAAAAATAAATACGGGCATGTAAAGAGGAGTAAATGTATGTGTAAAATTTAAAATAAAAAGACTTATTCAAAAGAGGAAGGACTAAATAAGTAAGCATAAATGACTAGATTATGGAAGCATTGGGAAAAATGATGAGGGCCACCATAATATGTAACTGAACATCCCATGGATCCACCATTTAACACTGACAATGTCTGTCATCTTCCAAACAAAATACCAAGAAGATTCGTAAGAGTCCTTATAAATCAGTACCTGTCAAAATAACCATAACTATTAAGTTCTCACTGATAATGTATGTGCAAATTATCAAACTGTTCTCAACAGACAGCATGCCACATCTGGCATCACTGTATGGTTTTGCACTTGAAAGTCCACTGTTTTGCTGTTGTTGTCATTTCTCAGGTGGTGAGTGGGAGATGGTGGATGGGGATGGCATCATCTGTCTGACTACTCCTCATTTCATGCATCCTTGCCTCTAGTCTTTCTTTCTCCTTCTTTTTTCTTCCTTTTCTCTCTCTCTCTCTCTCTCTCTTTTTTCTTTTTCTGCAAACTGCAAAGATTTTGGCAGCACCTGTATGACAGTTACAATGGCACCTGGTTTGTTTGCCCTTTGGATAATTGGAAAAGAAAAGGTTTTCCCCAAGAAATGCTTTGGATGAAAACACTGCAATTTCAAACCAGAACAATTATTTCTTACCTCATAGTAGATGTCGTCATTTTGTTCAAAGTCCCCAGGCTTTCTGGGTAAGATGTGAACATGCACATGCTGAAAACAAAACCATGGACATTAACTAGGAATGGAATAAAGAAGAATTCCACTGGGTAGAATAAGAATGCCATAGTAACAACAACCTCATTAATGCATAACATTGCTCGAGAGGGAAAAAATCTGAATCAAAACATCAAAATCAAACTCTCTTGTGATAGTCTATCTTTGTACATGCATATCAGATTACACTGATGTAACACAAAAACTGACATTGAACTCTATACGTTCAAGGGAAATAATCAATTCATGTAAACAAAAACCCTGATATAATTGCACTGGTTGACTGGGTGTAAAACACCAAGTTACTTACATTTAAACAAAAAGGTTTAGTTAACGTTGGGCCTTTTCTGAGACTGATAACAAGTCATGACATCTACACACATTACAAAAAGTGTATAATGTTACATGTTAGTGTGCTACCATTCCAGTCAGACCTCTCATACTTCTTATTCAGGAAAGGAAAAAAAGCAACTTCCATTTCCAGCAGCAAATGTTTTTAGAGAGAAAATATGTTGGAAGTATCACACATTTTTTTCTTCTTCTTCTTTCTATTACTTTGTTCTGCTTTAGAGGCATTTTTTTCTCTCTTTTTTCTTATTTACAAGCTTGTTACTGCTCTTCATGTTTCGAGTTAAATCTCTCACCTCGTTTCTTTCCTTTTTCTTTCTTGCTTTCATGTTTGCTGTCCCTCTTGCTGACATATAGGGTGAATGCAAAACATACAGACCTGCATACATGCACGGAATCATGTGTGCACACATACACATACATACACACTGTCTCACACACACACACACACACACACACACGCACACACACACGCACGCACACATGCACGCACGCATGCACATGCACACACACACCACCACCCTCCCCCCCACCCCTCCCACAAACACGCATGCATACACAAACACACACACACATGGTGCACACCTTGACAGTCTGGCCTGCATCTGCTCCATCCTGTACAGCCACAGTGACAGCCGAAGCACTGAACTGCCTTTGGGTGACAGCAGAAACACGTTGCACCATTGAGAACAAGTCTGACACTTCCGCCTGTGTCAGGTCAGTGATGTGCTCTGCAGGACGTAATGAAGCCACCAGCATGTCTTTGCAGTGGGTCAAGATCATGTTATATTCTGATGGGAATAAAAATGACAATGAAACAATCACAGATGATGTTGAGAAGGAACCAACAACAAAAGACCCAACACTAAAAAAAAATTCCAAACCAAAACCAGCTGGGTAAGGAATATATATAATATCTGAAACAGAACAAGGCCCAGAGTGCTCGTGCAGAATCAACACACAAGGGAGTTAATTTTGCTAGGTGAGAGTTACCGTAGGTGACTCAGGTCTTTGTTGCTGTACTTGTGTTACATATTTGGAGGCTAACATGTTGATACAGGCTCATATCTATAATATGACAGAGAGAATTTGGAACTTTTTTGAACCGAATGCACCAATGTTGCGAAACCTTGTTCCTACTGCTGAACAGCAAATCCGCTTCATATTGTGACTTGACAGTAAAACATACCAACAGTTTCCCAGAAGAGGCAACATTTAAATTAATATCTGGGAAACGCTATTTTCGGAAAATGTTTGTGGTCATCTCCAACTTAATGAACTGTTACTGACTTCTCATTTGGACATTTGATGGCAGAGTATGGGCATAAGTTTCTGGGTTGATCAGAACCTGCTTCATGGAAGCTGCGATATTGGATTTAGGGTCATGATCCAGACTTGTGGTGAAAGCCTATGTATTTATACATGCCTGTTTAACAAAATCTCTCTCTCTCTTTCTCTCACTCACATACACACACATGCACACACTCACAAGCACAGGTCTATACAGGTAGTCGTGCTTGCACTCATGTACTCACGCACACACACACACACACACACACACACACACACACAAACACACGTATGCATGCACACATGCATGCACGCACCCCACACACACACACACACACACACAAGGATACGCCCAGGCACTACAGGCTTGATGTTGACAAAGGCATAGGAAAGAGACGAGCGAGCAAACACACAGCTGGACTCCAGATTGACATGGCCAAACTGGTATGTGGCTTGTCTGTCAACATCATCTGAAATTGCAGAAAATAATGCATTTCTGGAATCAACATCAAAAGCCCATAGCATTGACATCTGTTGACCAACAAAACAGCATGCATACACACACACACACACACACACACACACACACACACACACACACACACACACACACAACACACATACATACACACATGCACGCACACACACATTCACAAGCCCACACACACATGCACATGCGTGCATGCATGCACACACACATGCACGTGCGCGCATGTATGCACACAGACACACACACACACAAACACTATCACACTAGGACCTGAACACAAAAGTTCACCAGATATACTGCTTACAAGATTAGCATGAACCTGAAATGCTTCACTGGTTATACAAAATTTACCCAGCTTTGTAAGTGTACCAGTCTTCTTCATAATATTGATCATGGCGCTGACTGTTAGAGCTCTGTTGGTTTTGCAATCACAGCAATAAACACAGCCCCCCCTCATCACAGAGTGGGAAGAGCTATCTCTCTCTCTCTTATTGACATGTTAATACCTGTAGCACACTGCAGTGGAATGACCTGGGAGTAAAGGTCATGCCTTCGGTGTTTCCACACGGGCATGTCTTGACGTATTTGTGCCAAGTAGGTCAGGTCCACCTCAGCTGTGGCCAAGTCGGTGCCTTCCTTACACTGAGCCAGCACTGCTCCCCAGGGATCCACAATCTGCAAACAGCAATTATACTAATTAAACATGCAATACCATTTTCATCAGCAAGCTGACTGAATACTTTCACAGCCAGTACTGACTGATCATACACACAGTACCATTTTCATCAGCAAGCTGACTGAACACTTTCACAGCCAGTAATGACTGATGACACATACAGTACCATTTCATCACCAAACTGACTGAACAAGTTCATGGCCAGCATTGACGGGTGATACATGCAATAGCATTTTCATCAGCAAGCAGACTGAACGCTTTCATAGCCAGTACTGACTGATGATACACACAATACCATTTTCATCAGCAAGCTGACTGAACAACAGCCAGTAATGACTGATGACACATACAGTACCATTTCATCACCAAACTGACTGAACATGTTCACGGCCAGCACTGACGGGTGATACATGCAATAGCATTTTCATCAGCAAGCTGACTGAATGCTTTCACAGCCAGTACTGACTGATGATACACGCAATACCATTTTCATCAGCAAGCTGACTGAACACTTTCACAGCCAGTAGTGACTGATGATACACACTGTACCATTTCATCACCAAACTGACTGAACACATTCATGGCCAGTACTGACGGGTGATACATGCAATAGCATTTTCATCAGGAAGCTAAGTGAACACTTTCACAGCCAGTACTGACTGATGATACATGCAATACCATTTTTATCACCAAGATGAATTAACCCTTTTACAGCCAATACTGATTTGATTGCATAATTTGATTGCCATTTTGAGGAATTCATGCCCAAGAAGGGGAAAAATGAGATGCAGATAACTTTTTGAGATGTGGATCACTTTCTACAATACCAGAAAGTGTGTCTTAACATCACCATGTACCCTCCAACATGCAACAGCCTGCACTTGTAACCAATTCTCCAACTGAACGAACAAATGAAATATTTTTTTTTTTATTAACGAGGGTAATGGAATAAGTACAGTACTTTTTTTCACCCAGCCCTTGGGCAAAAACCACAACAACAAAAACCAAAACCACAACAACAAAAACAATTGAAAACAAAATTATAAACTCAAAAAATCATATTAACTATTAAGAGAGAGAGAGAGAGAGAGAGAGAGAGGAGAGAGAGAGAGAGAGAGAGAGAGAGAGAGAGAGAGAGAGAGATTCATGCAGCCACATATTTTCTTCTTCCTCATGCCATTACTAACTGATAGAATACCCTCTAATGCCAGACTCATGTGTGTGTGTGTGTGTGTGTGTGTGTGTGTGTGTGTGTGTGTGTGTGTGTGTGTGTGTGTGTGTGTAGAGAGAGAGAGAGAGAGAGTGAGAGTGCGTGCGTGCATGTGTGTGCATGGTACATTTGCAATTCCAACTTAAATAAATCTACAACAAAAACAAAAAACTAAAAGAACATTTGACAGTTCAAGCTTACCATAGCATGCCCATAGGATGTCCGTTTGGCATTGTGTTTGCCTGTCTGTGCAGCAGCAATGACATAACACTGGTTCTCTATTGCACGTGCTCGTAGCAATACTTCCCAGTGTGCCATGCCAGTGGTTTGGGTGAAGGCTGATGGGAAGGTCAAGATGTCTGCCCCCTGCTGGGTCAAGGCTATAGACAGTTCTGGAAATCGCATATCATAACACAAAGCCAGTTAAGGAAAATTCACAATACAAACTTTATAAACTGTAGCAATGAAATGAATGGCACAAACCAGAAGCAGAATTTAAGGAAACAATATTTTGCACATGCACTCTGATTAATTACACCTGATTATACATAATTATTATATAATTAATCGTATCTATTGGGGGGAAAACAGTGAAACTCTGCATTTTAATAAGCAACAATGCTACTATCATTCGGGAGAAAAAAGAACAAAAAAAGAAAAGAAAAGAAGAGAGTGAATACAACCCCAGCTTCTTTTTGAACTCAGCAGCCATAATGTATGCCAAGACTAATATCAGTCAACAGTAGAACTGCATTATATTAACACACACACATGCGCATGCATGCAAGCACGCACACACGCACGTGCACACACACACACATACCTCCTTTTCCCATCTCTTTTTCTATGCCAAAGTGCTGTCAAATGACATATTTTCCCTTTGGGCTTTTAGCAACATCAAACAACACTGCCATGACTTCTTTTTTTTATCCTTCTGGCATAGAGCATAGCTTGCCTTCATTGCTTTTGAAAGGTCGCTTCCTGCCACTGCTTATGGAAATAACTGTGTACGCTGGTATGCTTGCAGTCACAACAGTATCCTGTTGCAGAAACACTTTGTGCCAAGGTGAATAGCCAAGTACAACCAGCCATCCTGGAGGTGGAATTATGGGTAGATAATAACAAAATTATTTTCTTTCTTGTCTACTGCTGCTTCTCATGTACATGTACTTTATTTTTCTTGTGTAAATATATATATATATTGCTAGTTGTCATATATATCCATGTATAACTGTCTTGAACATGTTACCTTTTATATTTTTTTCACTTAACGTTTGAATGTCAGATAATGTTGTAAAGTACAGTAAGTTTGTGTAGATCAGAGAATAGCACTGTACAAAAGTTATCTGTTATTGATCTTCTGATTGTAATTTCATGCAGCTTCACAATCTAAGGTCCAAGGATACTGTGGACAGGGCCACATTGCCCACAGGAGTTGCCACAGGCGGCACAATACCCTGCCCTGGTACCGTGTAGTCACTCTCACAGAGCCGCACACGACCTTGCAGGTCAAGGTCAAAGAGGTGTGATTTGACGTAGGTGGCTCTGATGTTGCCGTCTCCGTCAATGATAATGTGGGTGTTGCGAACTCTCTTTGGGTCATCAACTGGGCCCTGCAGTGAAATAAGTTGGAACAATGAAATGAATGCAAGAGTCATAAGAAAACATGAATACTTATAATGAAAATGACACTGCAGTTCTCTCCAACTCACAGTTCAAAACTTTTCTAAAACATTTCTGCTTACTTCTGCCTGCTCTCAGATACTCTAAACCTATCAAAGGCACTGAAAGCTGTCCCTGTATATTTTCCATCTGTCTGAGGCTGCTGAGGTTTTCACTGGTGATCAGTCATGGGCGTGTGGTGGTTAGGGGGTGGGGTGGGCGGGGGGTGGGTGGGGGGGAGGGGGGGGGGGGGGGTGAGGGAATTGGGCTGGAGACAGAGGTTTGTGTGTGTGTGTGTGTGTGTGTGCACGCATGTGTGTGTGTGTGTGTGTGTGTGTGTGTGTGTGTGCACACATGTGTGTATGCATGCATGTGTGTGTATGTACATGTGCATGTGTGTGCCTGCACAAGAGAGTGATAGAGCTATGTAATACAAATTAGGTTGTATACTTTTGTAATTTTCAATGACTACCATGTATAAGCATTCTAAGCCTTGCACCTGTATCATAGAGGAACTAAGTGCATTAGAAATGCATCTTTGCTTAATAATATTAAGCAGGAAAGACATATATTTGAAGGACAATTTTCTCCAAAAGATCAAACCAATTCCAATGTAGCAACCTTCTGATGAAAGCCACCAATGGACAGCCACAACTGGTGTTGCTTGGCAGCATCGCAGTAACGAGAAACGAGGTCACCATCGAGCGACTCCGCCATGTCCACTGACTGTTCTTTGGAGTCGGCAATGTAGTCGCAGGCCTCAGGTAGAAACACCATCTGGTAAAAAGACACATTTCACAGACTGAGTGTACTGCAGTGCCTTATCTACTACCATATATAATATTGGCTACATAGTGAAGATATTACACACTTAATGTTAAGTTTACAATCAAACAGCAGCTTTTATGAATTATTTTTCTAATGCAGTTTTGATTTCTATTTTCTCTTTCAGTCTCATAGTTCTGGCAATGAGAAACTGAAATCAATCCACCACCTACCACTGCACCAGACAACAGGACTGGAAACATGGTAGTTAATACTAGTAACAGCAATATACTATAGTGGAATAATTATTATCATAGTGTTTTTAAAGCAATAATAGCAACTTCTCAAATGACCCAAAGTATATATGCTAGGATATAATCACTTTATTAATTCTGAATATTATTTATTTACTTAGTTACTGCTACTACTCTGTCATACTAGTAAATTACTAATAATGATTAGATTAAACTCAATCTGATCAGTTTGCAATTGCGGTGTAGGTCATACATTAAAATACTGAATGATGACCTTTGAGTTAAACTGTCTTCTGTAACAACAACGATTGTAATTAGTATAGTGCTATTATATTACATTCTTGAGATATTTCTATTTAGTACTAGTATTAGTAGTATTCATAAAAAAATGCAATGTATACATCATTTGTATTGTTTTCCTAAAAAACAGCAACAACAGCGTCAAAAAACAACAACAAAGATGACTTAATTGTAAGCATTACAATTCATATTCTGTAAATCACACTACAAATACAACATATAACCTGTACTCCACGCAGCTTTGCTTTTGCAATTAGTGAAAGGCACACAGCAAAGTTGGCCTCCTTGTCCACTGTGCTTGTCATCTGACACACTCCCACCAATGACTTGGTTTCTGCCATAACACTGTGTGATGCTGTATTAGCGTTACAGCCTGTGGATGCCATTGTCCGGAAAAGAAGCGAGCCTTGTTTTGTATAAATATCTCTCAGTCTCAGCAGTTGTAAGGCACGTTGACACATCAAAGAAAGCTGTGGGAACTTCATCCAGTTTTGTGGCTAGGAGCAGGAGTGGGAGCAAGCAGAGAATGAAGTAGCCTCTCTGAAAACAGTGAAATGATCACGAAAATGACATGAAACACTTGGCTGACCCAGCCCATATTTCAACCAGGAAGAGAAGCAAAACCACGAGATGATATATGTTGATCAGATTTACTTAGGCTAAAAGCCTTTATCTGGTCTTTGCCAGCCTAAGCTATTATATTCTAAATTTCAACACTGAGACTGACAGGTCACTGTGTGGTTGGGCAAACCTCAGTGAAGAAGCATGGTCACTTCTTAAGTTCTTTACTTACAAATATTTTCACAGGCTCCTGAGCACTGATGTTAATAAAGTACCCTGTAACAGCTAAAGACAGCAAAGTAACACCAGATGATCTCTGGAGGAGAGGAAGTGGAAGGGGAGGGGGAGTGGGGGTGGATATGAACAGCCTAACTCAAGCAGAAAACACCCATAACTACAACAAACAAGGGAAACAAACAAAAAGGTCAGTTTCCACACACACGCACACACACACACACACACACACACACAACACGCTCTCTCTCTCTCTCTCTCTCACACACACACACACACACACATGACTAGGGACAATTAAAAAAATTCTTCACTCTGCCTTAACCACAGGTTGAACGCGAATCCATTCTACTGGATTAGAGTGCAGCATGTCACTGTCAGGTCATGACCCCTTTGTTCCTCTGTTAATGCCCCCACAGTCATCAGTAGCAATGAAGATAAGACTGTATGGCATGACTCACACCTGCAATCTAAACTGATTGTGATTGTAAAAGTGTAATTTGTTTTTGACAGGAGAAAAAAGAAGAAGTGATTATTGTTAGCATAACATTCTGTGATTTATTTTATGTCAATGTTTAGTGTCAAATTTAAGATCACGACAGCAGGTCCATGCAGTACTCCCCCCCCCCCCCCCCCCCCCCCCCCCTCCACACACACATCTATGAAAAAATATGGTACACAGACTGATGGATAGTAATTGCTACTAGCATTATATGCGATCTTTCTTTTTTGTAACAATGATCAGACGTCTGTTACGCGGGAGCTCCACTCTCTTTCTTTTTAGGGTGAAGCTATTAATTAACTAAAGTTGGGTAGATGATGACTATTACTGTACATAATTATTACTGTTAGAGTTGTGCCAGTCGGCTACGGTAGCCGGATTGGTCTAGTAAGATAATAGCCGAATTAGTCTAGACAGATAATAGTTTTTCTTATGTATTCCCTCTCTATGAGCAACCAAGTCGAATAACTGTCAATAGTGACAGCTCGACTTTTCTATTTTAAGATTGAAGAAATAATGCTCAACACCTACTTTCGCATCCCTTCTCAACACATCATGTAACCTTGACCTTATTTATCTTTTTACTACAAACTGAAAAGAAAAGAAAGTTAATTAACGACGCGTGGAATATGTTACAGATTTGAATATAGTATTATGATTATTTCGTGTACTGTTGCACGTGTTTTTTTGTTGTTGTTTTTTCCTAGCTGATAATATGTGCCTTGGCGAAGCAAAAAATACTTCTGCTTGGGAAAAGATTCTTCTCTTTCTCAATGCCTTTCTCAATGCCTTCTTCCGGTAAGGACCATAACTCTTGACGTTATTTCTTGGGATCGCCAGGGTTTGCTTTACGACGATTCCACCGAATTACTATCGTTTTGAGACCTCTCAACGCAAAGAAGTCTCAGTATGGGTAAAGACAAGCCGGGATTTCTCACTCCGAAAGCCATAGCGAATCGAATCAAAGCAAAAGGTCTCCAGAAGCTGAGATGGTACTGTCAGATGTGTCAAAAACAATGCAGAGACGAGGTAATTTGTCACTGTTAGTGTTACACTGTATTACATTTGTGCCATCGGCATCATCATAATTATCATTTGCATCAGCATCCTTGGTGTCGAGACTCGAGGCAGTACCTCCTACCCTCACCCCAGACACCAAAAGCTTGCACTGTTAGCATTACACTTACAGTTTTATTTCTCTCTGAGTTTTTCTCTCTCAGTCTCAGTGAAAGTCACTAAGTGTTACACCCGTGTACAGTTTTATTTCCCTCTTTGAGTCTCTCTCTCTCTCTCTCTCTCTCTCTCTCTCTCTCTCTCTCTCTCTCTCTCTCTCTCTCCTCTCTCTCTCAGTCTGGCTAAATTTATTGTGCTCAGAGGGATTAACTAAAGTGAAAGCATGATATGATAGGAACTAGGAAGTAAACTGCTATAGGAAGACGTACAGTAGATTTGTGGCACAGTTACTGAGTTAGTACTACTACTAGACTAGTAGGCTACACTGGTCTGCACTTTTGATAACTTAGATTTAGGAATGGTTATATATATATATATATATATATATATATATATATATATATATATATATATATATATATATATATATATATATGTATATATATATATATGCATGACACTAATGACTAACTGAAATAGTATCCAAAACTGCTTTATTGGGTCATGACCAAAGGGGGCAAATGAGTGAGCAAGGGAAATAGAGTCAGAGTCAGACTGTGTATGACTATGAGTTTACAGGTTTTGTGTGTGTGTGTGTTGGGGAGGGGTGTGCCTGTGTGACCATTCCTTTTCATTATTTATTTTATTATAATAGTGATTGTGTTTTATTCTGGTTTAATTTCTTTAAACTTAATTTGTTTTCAAGTGCATAAAACAGTTTTGAAAATAATTACCCCATTGTTATAATGTTAATGTTATGATTATATGAACTATTAATCTGCAACAATAAGCCATCAAAAATTCACAGTGTCAAAAACTGCCTGCCTGTCTGTCTGTCTGTCTCTCTTCCCCTCTCTCTCCCTCATACACACCACACCACACCACACCACACCACACCACACCACACCACACCACACACACACACACACACACACACACACACACACACACACAGAGTTCTTGTCAAAGTTGTTTGATGCTGATCCCAAACTTAGTAACTATTTTAGCTTAATGTTTTGTTTTGTTTTGTTGTTGTTGACAGAATGGATTCAAATGCCACATGATGTCAGAGTCACATCAGAGGCAGCTTCTTCTGTTTGCTGAAAACCCAGATGAATATGTTGACAGCTTTTCCAAGTGAGTAACAGTCTAAGTTACTCTAAGTCTAACACTAGAATTAAATAATCAAATAAATCAGTTGTAAGCAGTTCCACTGTTACAACTAAGTTAATAAATAATTGTCATCAGATCTCATGATTTCTAAATCATATAAAATTATAATGTCCTGTGACTGGCCAAATATTTTTAGTGCTACTTGTTCTTATTGGGCGATTCAGGTGAGGTTGTTAACTCCCTTGACTTTTGCCCGGCATCGCTTAAGTCCATTGGCTGCTTTTACTTCCGGTGAGTACTTTCTTCACAGTGTGACAGTAGAAGGTGGTGACAGTGAATTTGCGAATTTTACATTGCCAACTTTAAAGGCATTTTTGGAGGCCTGTAGTCATAATGTGTCTGGCAATAAGCAATAACTTGTTGCTCGTGCTATAGGATGCCCCAAAACACATTTTTTTCTATGAACTATGATCTTCTGGTTGGCAAAAAAATGACAAAAAGACACTTTTTTTTCACCCTCCATCCCCTTTCCATGGTAATTTTTGCAACTGCAACAGTATTGGCATTTGTACTGCTTCGCGATTCTAGGTTCAACTTCCACTGTTATACACAGTGTGAAGCAACGCCTACTCAGAAATTGGCCCGGAAGTGTGCTGCAACCTCTCACGACTTCTTGCGTGAAAGATTACAAAGCGCATTCACTGTAGCAAACCAGCTTCACTGAATCGCCCAATAGGAGTTGATGACATAGGACAGTAGGACTAGGAGTACAACTATTGTCTGGACACTGAAAACCAATGACCCATCCAATCTGTTAATTAATGGTTTCTTGCTCTTCTTCTTTCTTTCTTTTTTTCCAACTCAGAATCAAAACTGTAGTTTATAAATTAAATTTAAAATTATTACACATGATGACATGAATACATAATTTATTATATTACGCACTGACATGATGCATAAGTACTATGTTACTTATTTTAACATGCACAGATGATAATTTTTTTAATACCATTGTGTGTCTTATTTCAGAGAGTTTGAAGAGGGCTACTGTGAGCTGTTGAAGCGGCGCTTTGGCACCAAGCGTGTTCACTGCAACATTGTATACCAGGAGTACATCGCTCACCGCGACCACGTGCACATGAACTCCACCATGTGGGAAACACTGACCGACTTTGTCAAGTGGCTGGGAAGGGAAGGTGAAGCCGACTGGGGTTTCTGAATCAGTTTCAGGACTTATGACTTACAAGTGTCATGTGATCCTGTGTTGTGAAACATTGGACTGACATAGTTATTGTACATTAAATGTAGTTTGTATAATAACAAAAATATGCAGCACAAAATCTTGTCTGGAGAGACTATTTTAAGCACATGCACGTGTACACATGCACTCGGGCACCCGCACAGAGGATTATACTGATTCAGTGATTATGTACAACTTAATTAACTGCCGGCTTATACAGCCTTGAAACTAGCACTAAAGTGAAGTTAACTGATAGTGCATTCTTTGGTGATAAACAAATCAGCAAAACAAAATTGGTAGTGGTGGTGCTGCTCGACTAAACTAATAATAACTAGTAAATATTATACTATAATTATACTCACTCCTGCTAGCAGACTATCTGTCCTCTCAACTTGTTCTGTAAGTAATTTCAGTTGACAGCTGTGTGTGTGTGTGTGTGTGTACATGCGCGCGTATGTGTGTGTGTGTGTGTGTGTGTGTAGTGTAGGTCTTGCTATTTGGCTTTCTGTTGTTTGAATTGCTTGTAATCATTTGTTGTCATTTTTTGCATGTGGTGTCTTAACTTGGTTATATTTAAGTTATGAACTTGCTCTCAGTAGAGTGCACCAAGCTCTGTTTTTATGTTTGTGGTTTACACTTTACAAATATTTCTTTATCATGTGGTTTCCAGGCAAATGCACAGTAGACTACACAGAAAAGGGGTGGTTCGTGCAGTACATTGACCGTGACCCCGAGACCATCCGAAAACAGGAAGCTATGCGAGCGAAGGAAAAGATGGACATGGACGATGAAGAGCGCACATCCCAGTTCATCCAAAAACAGATCGAGCGAGCGGCAGAAACAGCAAAGCAGGTCTCTTCAGAGTACACAGAGCTGCAACGTGCACGTGATGATGAGAAAGGTGACGCTGATGACAAATTGACCATAGGGAAAAATAGTTACTGTTAAATGGGCGCCTACACGATAGAAAAGCAGTGGGGGAAAGGGGGGGGGGGTGTTGGCATGAGACTTTTATTGAGAACCTGGAGTGCTAACCAATGGAGACAGAGCTGCAATTTATATCACCCTCCGTTTACTTCTGAGAGCAGCCTGTTTACTTTGAACAGTAATCTTCAGCGCTATTGTTTTAAGTGGTGAAAGAAGTGTTACCCATACTACAGGTGCATATGATCTGTGTGTCCCGAGGATTCTTTACACCAGGTTTCATCTCAGTAGGTTCAGCAGGTTTAGCACCAACTCGTCCATGGTGTTGACAGACAGACATACCTCATTAAGTACTGTTGGACCTAGTCAAGAAAATGTGAATCAAGGTCTGTGTGCAGAAATGGGCAATGATAAGGGTAAAAAATGCTGATCCACAGGGTCATTCTTGTGATCCACATAAGTTTCTGTTTTTTCCGTTTCCAGTAACATTCAGCATGTCATCAGTGAAGAAAGAGGACACAGCTTTGAAGTAAGTAAAAAGTGCTTTTCTTTCCCCTTCCTTCTTGGCTTTTTCCCTTGAAGTGCAACAGTATTTAGCTGTCAGAGTTTCCCTGTGATCCTCAACTCATACTCATAGTCTCAAACTACATAAGATTAAATTGGTTTGAAAATACACAGAAATGAACCGGTCTTGTTGTTTCCTTATTTTGCTGATGAGGGTGAAAATATGCTACTTTTGTGTTAATATTCTTGTGGTAAAGTAGAAAACATTGTACAGATGTGGCAAGAATGCAGAAGACTTGGATCTTGCTAGTTTTTCAAACCTTGTTAGTTTTTTCATCATTTGTTTTTCTTTGCTTTCATTTTAATTTCATCTTCGCCAAGTGCAGTTAAAGTGCACTATACAAGTGGACACTGACATTGGTGTGTATGTGTGTGTGTGTATGCCATATGTAACTTGTTTCTTTTAATCTTTTTAATTGTTTTATGATTTATCAGTGTTAAAATACGTAATAGTCTAAGACACAAAAAGAAGTATTCAGTGCTACCATGTACATACATATGCTGAAAGACACTACTGCTCCTATTTATTTTTTCAGGAAAAATTTGGTGCTGGACAATCCTTTCAAAAAGCCACCTGCCGTTGACCAGCCAGAGCCCTCCACAAGTAAACACTCCTTGGGACGATCAACGTCATCTTCCGCATCCTCAACAACATCCTCTTCATCATCTGGGAAGAAGTCTGACAAAGCAGGAGAGAAGAGGAAGGCCAGGTCGGCTCTGGATGAGATCATGGAGGTGAGACTGAGGATGTTCTGTACCAAGATTCACAGCACAATCCATATGGACTCCTGTATTCCAGTATTCCAGCCTCCTGGAAAACAGGGGAGGACAAGGTTCAGCTACTCACTTTGGAATGCACAAGTGTTTTTAATTGGTTGGAGCAAGCAGTATTTCTTGTTCACTAATATGAGCAGGAACATCACACAGACATAAAGTGTTGTCAGAAAAAAGATTCATGATAATAGGTAAATCATAATTGTGTCATTCCCTACCTGCTTTTATTATTTTTTTAGTTGCTCAAATCAATGACACTGCAAATAAGCTCTCTTCCTGCAGTCAGCCGCACATTGGTGAAGAAACTTATGTTAGACTTTATCGTTTTGAAGCTAAGAGTGGAATTAGAACTGTGTGTGCTTGTTTGGATCAAGTTGTGAGTGGTTTATGCATTTTGTGTAGTGTGCTGTTTTTCTGATTAGTGCTTTTTACATTACACTGTTGACGTCACTGTTCTGAGAGTGATGGTGTACAATTTTGTTGTAGTTGTTACAGCTAGAGTCTAAAGCACCGTTCTAACTTCACAGGGAGATAAAAGTAGAAAGGAAATAAGGAGGAAACAAGAGGAGACAGCCAAACACAAGCTACTTTTCTTAATGCCTCAGCTGAAGTTGGAATATTTTCTTTTGGAAATAGATGCTGATTTTCATCAGGAAGGCAAACAAATAAGGATTTATGAAGAAACATTTTTAAAGCACATTTTGACAGACACTCATCCTTGTAAATCTATCACTGTGCAGATAGGACAACAACAAAATATGTAACTACAGGTCAGAGGTGCAAGAGAGCTGTGCTGTTCCATCGTGTCTACTAAATAGTTCTTATTCTGCTAATCGTCAGATTTTTCAAGGGTAACAGTTTCTTGCCACCGCAAGTGCTTTTCTTGTCTCTTCAGATGGAATAAACCTAGAGACAGCCACTTTCAGACTGACAAGGGCGTTAGAAGGTTATTGCCTGGACCAGGCTTTTAGTATTCAGCCACTTGGCGCCCGGCCCAGTGTTGTTTTAATACCCCACCCCCACCCCTATGCCCCATTTCTATGCTTTTTTCTTTCTTAAATTATTGTAACTTAGAACTTAGAGTGCATTTGTTATTGACCTGTTTGCTTTTATTAGTATTGTGGGGGGCTTTGGGTGGGTAGGTGCAGAAGTTACATTTTACATTCTGCTGTTGTCCAGTTTGACTGGTGGATTTGAAAGACCTGTGTAATTTAAGTTCTGTCTATAGCTGAATTTGTCTTGTTTTTCACAGGTGGAGGAGAAGAAGAAAGAGAAGGCGAATCGCAAAGATCACTGGCTGCATGAGGGCATCGTTGTCAAGGTGACCTTCAAGAGACTTGGGGACAAATACTACAAGAAGAAGGCCTGTGTCAAGGTCAGTTTCCAGCTACAGCTGTGGACCTCTCACTTTGACACTTGTAGCCAGAGAGCTCAGACCACTCAGACCAATCATTCGTGTGCTTGAATAGTTGAGATGGACTGTATTCTGTTTTCACAGGATAATAATGCACTGTTTACTTCATTTTCAGGAAGTGAAAGACCTATTCACAGGCATCATCAAGATGTTGGACAGTGGGGATGTACTGAAAGTGGACCAGACTCATGTGGAGACTGTTATTCCAGCCATTGGTGAGATCCAGCAGCGTATTCCTATGCTGGCTGCTGATTCTTTCTTTCTCATCTATAGTAATAACAGCGATAATGCTGCGGCACAGTGTCTCACCAACATCTGTTTTTTGCATTTGCCTTCATACATGTGTGTATTTGCATGATCTGTGTGTGTGTGTGTGTGTTTAGTCGTGTGAAATCTTTTATTTTCTTATAATTTTTCCTCTTGTGTTCTTGTGTAATTTTTAATCAGTCTCAAAAATGAAATATAGTAAATAAGTTGGTGTTTTATGCCCAGTCAACCAGTACGGTTTTATCAGGGCGATAAATGAAATATAATGTGACAGAAGACATCGCATCAAAAGCATCAGATTCCTCTGAATGGGTTCTGCTCCAGACCTCTGTAACATTAATTAGCAGAAGATTACATTCCAAAGAAACTATAACCAAGTAAACATACTAGATATATATGTTAAATGGCTTGCATGTTGCAGGCAAATCCGTGATGGTGGTGAATGGTGCTTACCGAGGAGAGGTGGCCACACTGGAGGGCCTGGATGAGAAGAACTTCAGCTGTTCCATCCGGCTTAGTCAGGTAACTCAAAGGGAACTGCAGGGTCTGGATGAGAACTTCAGCTGTTCCATCAGGCTTAGTCAGGTAACTCAAAGGGAACTTGAGGACCTGGATGAGAAGAACTTCAGCTGTTCCATCAGGCTTAGTCAGGTAACTCAAAGGGAACTGCAGGGTCTGGATGAGAACTTCAGCTGTTCCATCAGGCTTAGTCAGGTAACTCAAAGGGAACTGGAGGCCTGGATGGGAAAAACTTCAGCTGTTCCATCAGGCTTAGTCAGGTAACTCAAAGGGAACTGCAGGGTCTGGATGAGAAGAACTTCAGCTGTTCCATCAGGCTTAGTCAGGTAACTCAAAGGGAACTGCAGGGTCTGGATGAAAACTTGAGCTGTTTTATCAGGCTTAGTCCAGTAACTACAAGGGAACTGGAGGGTCTGGATGAGAACTTCTACTGTTCCATCAGGCTTAGTCAGGTAACTCAAAGGGAACTGGAAGGTCTGGATGAGAACTTCAGCTGTTTCAGGGATCAGGTAACTCAAAGGGAACTGGAGGGTCTGGATGAGAACTTAGTGTTCACGGCTTAGTCAGTAACTCAAAGGGAACTGGAGGGTCTGGTTGAAAACTTGAGCTGTTTTATCAGGCTTAGTCCAGTAACTACAAGGGAACTGGAGGGTCTGGATGAGAACTTCTACTGTTCCATCAGGCTTAGTCAGGTAACTCAGAGGGAACTGGAGGGTGTGGATGAGAACTTCCACTGTTCCATCAGGCTTAGTCGGGTAACTCAAAGGGAACTGGAGGGTCTGGATGAAAACTTCAGCTGTTGCATCAGGCTCAGTCAGGTAACTACAAGGAAACTGGAGGGTGTTGATGAGAACTTCCACTGTTCCACCAGCTTCGTCAGGTAACTCAAAGGGAACTGCAGGGTCTGGATGAGAACTTCAGCTGTTCCATCAGGCTTAGTCAGGTAACTCAAAGGGAACTGCAGGGTCTGGGGGAGAACTGCATGCCTGTTCCATCAGGCTTAGTCAGGTAAAAGAGTGAATCTCTTTCATCACAGACCTAAGGTCTTTCAAAGTTACAGGAAAATGATCTTCCTTTTTTAAGGTGTTGAAAGTCTTTGAAAAGTGAATAACTCACCTGAGGTCCTTGGAAATGTGTCAAGATTGGCTCTGTCATTAGTGTGAAATCATTTGACACTTAATGACAGAGCCAGGAATCCCCATGCTTTGTCTGTTGACAGTGATCAGTGATTTCCTGACTTTCTGCCTGTCTGTTTCTATTTTTGTCTGTCTTTCTGTCTGTTCCCCCATCTCTCACTCTCTCTCTCTCTCTGCCAGTCTCTGTGTCCTGAATCTGATCTGACCTGACATTATGCAGCTGAAATGCACACGAAACTGACTGATCCACACCAGCTGTCTAACTGTGTGCAGGGTTTGCTGCAAGGGAGAGTGGTTCATGGTGTGCAGTACGAGGACATCAGCAAGTTGCACACATCATGACACTAACACCACGTCCAGATGAACTCTCTTGTCCCAAAAATCATTTTGTGAAATGAGAGGAGAAGGTAGATGCTGAGTCTTCAAAACAATTCTTCATCGTCTTTAAGGCAGATGGCTGAGTCTTCTAAAACACTGTGTTTTGTGGCCTGTTGCCAAGGACAGTTGACTGATGAATGTGACGTTGGTGGACATGACAGCATTGTTTAACAGGGCAAAATCCTTGCAGGCTCCACTCCTGCTCTGAGCTGTAACCATTTCCCCCTGCTCATGGTCCCAGCCTGGTGGCTATAAGACGAGGTCCTGTGTGCTGCCCGAGTTTTCACATCGTCGTGTGTTTTCCACAAGCTTCATCTGGGCCAGATTCTGTAGAAACCACTCCGACATCAGAAGTTAACTAGTAGGCTGGGTAGCATGTGTCTGTCCATCACAGCTAATGATCCTCAGAAGAATAAGAAAATGTTGGAATTACCTGGAGGAACCAAATTCTGAAGGCTGTATAAAAACTGGAATAAAACATGTAAAAATGGAATCCTTTGGCATTGTGACAAAAAGGATGATGAAGTATGTGTAACAGCTGCAAAAACAATAGCAATAAGAGCACAAGTTTAGGCAGGAGATGTGTGGATTGCTTCTCCTGGCCCAGTTCAGCCAGCAGGCATTACTGCCTGTTCCAGCGTTCTGTCAGTTGTTGTTGGGTGAATTGTAAATAATGAGATGTGCCCGCTAGGCTGGTTCTTTTGGACTTCATTGCAGTTGCTGTTGGCTGCGTTGTGTCCAGAATTGTGGTTCAGCTTCTCACTGGTGGTTTAGTGACTTGTGTTTTGAACCGGTGTAAAAGAATTTGGAATATATGCTTTGTCCCGAGGCGACCCTGTGTGGTTGACATGATGTTAAATTGTGCCAGAAAGTATGCGAGAGTTTCTATACAATCATTACAATACAATGTCTTTTGAGTACACAACCTTTAGTGTTAGTATATGTGCGTGTGCATGTGAGCCTGTGTGTGTGAGAAGTCGATCAGGTGAAATTAATGATGTGTCTGGATACAGGTGCAAATGTAGGTTTGGTTTTGCCCCCTTGAGGACTGTTGTTGTCTTGGTGTAACTTGTTGACATATGTTGTTATATTGATGATTGTAAGATCAGTCTAATATTATATATGTGAAGACTTCAAATAAAATGGAAGAAGAAGGACATTAAAAAACAAACTAACTAACTAACTGTGTGTTATTGTGATGCAAATAAGAAAGGGACATAAACTTCAGAGCTGTATCAACA
>JABMCL010003837.1:1415000-1447500 GCA_018857735.1 Alviniconcha marisindica | reverse complement strand
ACGGCCCCTGAGTAGTTCGTCTTTAATTACTTTGTTTTCTTGGGGCAGTGGTTCGAAATCAAATGCACATGGATTGTTGATACTTTGTCACCTTTGTTGACTGCTTTTATGGGAGTTTTCCACACTCTATGTAAGACTTAGTAACTGTACACAATATACATAGTCCCTGACTGAGTACAATAGCCTATAAATCGACCTCTCGATTTTGGCCAGACGGGGGTGAGTGAGCCGGTTTGGCCTAGCGGTAAGGCGTTAGGATGGTAAGCGGAAGGACCTCGGTTCGATACCGCTTCGGCTCTCCTTTCTCTTCAAAAAAGTTGTGGTTTGTGGACACTGTCTTGTGACTTTGTTCATCACTTCCTACTGAAACATTAAATGGCTCTCGTCGCTGCCCATCTTAATGCAGGAATCATTCTTGTGTTGACGATGTAGCGATAGGTATATAATCTCCCCCCCCCCCCCCACCTCCACACCCCCTTCTCCCCGTCCCTAATAAGCCTCATGGTTTCTGTGGCTGTTAAGCACCGTGTTTACTTACTTACTTACTGGCCAGACGGCTCCGCCCATTTGGACAAGCGCACTAAAGAACAAAACTTTGACACTGTATAATAAACTGTTATTATAGATGACTAACAAATCGACCTGCCCGACACGCTCCACAGACATGCGCATTCTAATCCACCTCTGACAAACCACGACACCATAGTTGTTCTGGCGGTGGTCCAGATGATGAAGTGATGCTTAATGTCCTCAGATGTCAGTTGACATATTAGGGACAAGCTGTTACCAATGCCGAAGCATGGTTCAATATAGCTTTACGTCCACGGAAACCAGAAGGCTCGTTAGGACGGACAGCCCAGGACGGCCACCTCGACTCTCACACAGCTCCTGAACTATGGCGGTGGTCCACTGATGAAGTGATGCTTAATGTCCTCGGATGTCGGCTGACATATTAGGGACAAGTTGTGACCAATGCCGAAGCACGGTGCAATAACTCTTTACGTCCACGGAAACCAGAAGGCTCGTTAGGACGGACAGCCCAGGACAGCCCAGGACGGCCACCTCGACTCTCACACAGCTCCTGAACTATGGCGGTGGTCCACGGCCTCCTCGGTCTTTGGAGGGTCGGATTGCGCGGACGAGCCACCCCCTCTTTCTCCCCCTTCCCTCGCCTCCCCTATCCCCGTCCCTAATAAGCCAGTTCGCTTCTGTGGACGTAAACCAACATGTTTACTTACTATTTAGTCAGCTTGTCAAAGCGGGTGGACCTATCACGGTGGCCCGAAGGGAGAATTAAAGTACCTTTGTGTTTTACGCCCAGGCAACCAGTACGGTTACATCAGGACAGGACCCGGAGGGAGGGGTCAATGAATATAATTGTATTCAGTCAGGAAGTTATGGTTTATGGACACTTTGTACTCAGTCAGGAAGTTGTGGTTTATAGACACTTTGTACTCAGTCAACGAAGTTGTGGTTTATGGACACTTTGTATTCAGGAAGTCGTGGTTTATGGACACTGTCTTTGTACTCATTCAGAAGTTGTGGTTTATGTACACTTTGTACTCAGTCAGGAAGTTGTGGTTTATGGACACTGTCTTTGTACTCAGTCAGGAAGTTGTGGTTTATGGACACCTTTTACTCAGTCAGGAAGTTGTGGTTTATGGACACTGTCTTTGTGTGGTTTGCCGATCACGTTGAATGAAAATGTTAATATAATAATAAAAGTATTTTTAAGGCGCAAAATCTTGTCCCTAGAGACTATTCTAAGCGCGCGCGCGCGTACACACACACACACACACACACACACACACACACACACACACACACACACACACACACACACACACAATGCACACACACACACAAACACACACACACACACACATATGCACACACACACACACACACACACACACACACACACACACACACACACACACACACACACACACACACACACACACACACACACACACACACACACACACACACGCAGGCACTCGCACACACAAGCATTCTGACTATACAACGCTAAAAATACACAGCTTGAAACGGGCAGCAAACGCCCGGGAGACTTGAAATGGATAAAGACGCACGGAACAGGAAACATGGCAGGTAATCCATGACGATTCATCCTCGCAGCAGAACACACGCAACAGCTACTTTGTGACGATGAAAAGGACGAAAAACGAGATAATCGAAACAACTCAGCCTGTTAGGCGGAAGCCTCGATCCGATATCCAGAACGGGGCTCTCATCGGCGCCCGTCTTAATGCAAAAATCACTCTGGTGGTGACAGCGTAGTGTAAAGGATAGTCTCTCTCTTCCCCACTTGTCTCCTGTGATTTCGGTCCCCACTAGCATAGGCTACCACTTCAGCGACAACTCGGCGTTAAACGACTTTAACCAAACCAAACCAACTAGGCATTGTATACAGTTATTCCAGCTATGAGAGCCGAAGGGTACCAGTATCGAGGTATGGAGGTGGGTAACCCCAACCCCTGGATATTGCCACTCAGAGGTGGGTGAAGGGGGGTAACTTCTGTCAGAACTACGTACTCCAACCCCTGGATATTGCCACTCAGAGGGGGGTAAAGGGGGGTAACTTCTGTCAGAACTACGTAGTCCAACCCCTGGATAGTGTCACTCGGAGGAGGGTGAAGGGGGGTAACTTCTGTCAGGACTTCGTACTCCAACCCCTGGATATTGACACTCGGAGGGGGGTGAAGGGGGGTAATTTCTGTCAGAACTAGGTGTTGCAACATCTAAACGTCCGAAATCCATGTGCCCCTATGACTGCCCTGTAGTTGCCCTGACCTCTGTCTTCCTACTGAGGGAGGTACTAGAAAACACCGAACTAACAACAGCATACGCTTTTTTTTCTTCTTCTTTTTTTGGGGGGGTGGGGGTGGGGGGGTGGGGGGGGGGGGTGGGGGGTGAAAGACGGGGGGAGAGTCCATAAGAGTCCATGAGTGATGATGGGAGTAGTAGGCCTACAGGAAAGCTCGTGGAGCAAGAGACGTCATACACTGAGGCTGTCTCCAACCCGCGTAAGTAACCCGTTTGGCTTTTCAGTCGGACACTCTACCAACTGAGTTAATATCCCCGCCCCGGAAATGATAACGGAGGACATAGTGCTTCGCCTTCAGTTAATTCTTTGAGTATTTATCCATGCGACACGTCATGTGAGCACCGCGGTCACATAACGTGCAAAGCCCGACCGAACAACAGTCCTAAATAACTGAAGCAATCGAAATTGCTGTATCAAAATGAGCGGGTCTATATTGAGTGGTTTAAAGTGAGTATTCAACATGCGAGAAAAAAGCTACCTGCAGAATGAAGTTCTCTCCGTGAAAGACACAACGTGCCTGCACGTCAGTGTACAATGTTGTTATTGTCTCAGAACAGACTAGGCCAGCAGGAGTTTTGTATACGTGTGCATATAATGGCAAACCTGAATCTTACAACAACAAAAAAGCGCTCAAGTACGTCAGTCAGCATCAAATTTAATTGGGGGCGGGGAGAGGGGGTGGGGGGTGGGGGTGGGGTGGTGTTGGGGGGGGGGGGGGGGGGAGGAATTAAAGGTTCTACACCAAGGCGAAATGCGCAACACTGCAACAAGAAGCTAATAATTACTCACATAATTATATGCCGAAGCGTGACACTGTATAATAGACTATACTATAATCTATAATAAACTATTATTATAGATGACTAACAAATCGACCTGCCCGACACGCTCCACAGACATGCGCGTCGAATTCGCGTAGGCTACATCTCTCTTTCTCTGTGCATGCATGCGGGCGTTTGCGCGCGTTTGCGCGCGTGTGTGTGTGTGTGTGTGTGTGTGTGTGTGTATGTGTGTGTGTATGTGTGTGTGTGTGTGTGTGTGTGTGTGTGTGTGTGTGTGTGTGTCCGTCCCTGGCTTGCTAAATTAATGTTAAATCGACAGTTACATCACCAAAGAAATTTCACAAATTCTAAGACACTACCGGTTGTACAGGTTTGTCGACCGAAGACATATACAAATTTCTGTCTTGGATGCTGTTCCCCTGAAAAGTGCTGCTGGGGAATACAGTTGTCGACAGTCTTCCTCTTCTCGGTGTAATCGACAGGACCTTTTAATTTAATTTTAATTTTATGTTTATAAGTACCCCGTTCCCACAGGATCATCGCAAGCCAGTTCACGCTCCGGGTACAGCCAGACGAGTTCTTCTGATGAAGGTGGAGGAGGCAGGTCGAGGTCATCTGTGGCGGTCTCACCCAAGACGTCCAGGTCCAGGTGGTGTTCCTCGGCAGGCTCGCGGTGTCTGATTCCAACAAACTTCAAGCCGCAATCGTCGTCGCTGAGGAGCTGTTCTGGCTCTCCAGGCACTACTTCGGAGTGATCCACTTCATCTTCGTTGGTGTGGAGCTGTTCTGTGTCTCCGTGAAATCCTTCGGAGTGATCCACTGCATCTTCGTTGGTGTGGAGCTGTTCTGTGTCTCCGTGAAATCCTTCGGAGTGATCCACTGCATCTTCGTTGGTGTGGAGCTGTTCTGAGTCTTCATGAACGCCTTTTGAGTGATCCGTTGCATCTTCCGGCGTTCGGAGCACATCGCTTTCCCAGAGGTTATCCATCTCGTGGCTGAGTTCGTCCCGCTTCGCCCAATCAACGCTGTTCTCAGGTTCGTTGCTGAAGTCGCTCTTGAGAATGTCTGGTGTTTCCCGGTCGCCGAGTTCTTTCTCGTCGTAAAACCCTGCATCTGAATAAGGAAAAGGCGGAGCGGTGGGGAGGCGCCATTCTTCCTCGTCAGTCTCCAGGATCTCGTCAATGTGGATATCCTCCAAGACGTGAGCGTTCTGCAATGCCTCGAGAGCTTCGTCAGTCTGGAAAGCCGGGTTGATGTACCCCACCTGGTCAGCGACACGGTCACTCGGCGGAATGGCGGCCTTGTTGTATTCCAGAGGCTTGGGGCTTTCCTTGAACGACCCCGCAATGCTGGGCAGCATGTAGCCTTCCATATCCTCGTAGCCTACTCGAGGAGTCGGACGATCCGCCTTGTGTTTCAGAGCTTCGAAATCTTCGTACTGGTTCGCCTCGCCGGCATGGGGCCTCACGTCGAGGGCCACGTGGCCGTTGGCGTAAGCGTTTACTTCCCCGTTCTGTTGCGGCCACTTCTTCGGCGTCGTGTCAGCGCTGGTGCCCGTCTTCTGCAACGTGTGCTCGTCCAGGTCGTGGTAGATGACGAGGTCGTCCTGGAAAATGTCGGACTTGGGCTCGCTGGACTCCGGAAGAGGCATCGGGGCCCTGGTTTCCAGGTCAGAAGAGGTGCTCTGAGGCCTGTTCTTGCTCGTGTGGTACAGGTGGTTCTCGAACATCGGCGAGCTCGTGTGGAAATTCTGCACCTCTATGGCTGAGGGTGGTCTGCTCCGGGTGGGTTTCATGCGCCTGAAAGAAGGCGAAGAAAAAAGCCTGTTAATATAGTTTAACGTTGACCATAATGAGTATCATTATGTCCATGTCTGCTAGGTCGAGGAACATTTATTAGAGAATCTTCGTCACAGTACAGTATCATCGTATCTTATGGCTTAGAAATACTGATTGGATCAATTTTGTGTGTGAGCCGTAGGTCTCTTTCGACTGTACTGTGCTGTATGATTGTACGAGTGCGGCTGGGACGAACGTCTGAGCGTCTAGTCCTGACGGAGACGACCAGAAGGACCGGGCTCTTACCGCACAGGTTTCAGATCCAAGGGAAAGATGTAACAGAAAAATGAACGGACAGTTTCCTGGCTTCTCAGCAAATAGTTGACTTCCTGGGTAGCGCGGCTCTGTCTTAGTTGGCTGTCCTCAAGAAAGAGGTTCGAGTGTTCTCCAAATTCTTAAATGTGGTAAAAACAACGAAGAAACAACAACAGCAGCAACAACAACAAGCCCACCAAAATGACACAAAGGAAAACATGACTCGCGTACATCTGTGCTGGGAGGTATTGTTTTAAACATAATTTTATCTGACATACGACGGAATATTTCTCCCATATAATTATTTCACCCATATTATATTATGTATTGGAAAACGCAAAAAAATAAAATGTTTTTACAGTTTTATGCCGGCACTGCCGAAAAAGTGTTCTACTGTTGGACTTAGCATGATGGGTGTTCCTAAAAAAAGCGACCTGAATTTACCTTAAGGAGCAGTCAAGCCAAATGAACCATTTGCAGGGAAAGCGCTAGAATCATTATACCTCGGGAAGCAATTGCCTAAAACTGGGAAAGCACACGCACACACGCACACACACACACACACACGCGCGCGCGCGCGCGCACGCACCCCCCCCCCCCACACGCACACACACTAAAATAAAATAAAAACAGTGTCATAAAAGTGAAAAAAACGTTAGACTACAAGCAGCAATTTTGTAAAACGGATAATTTCCTGGGGAAAACATACAGAATATACAACAAGAAGCAGTTCAGTAACGTAAAAAAGTATATACTAAAACGTTTCGTGGAGAAAGCACCCAGACTTTACTGCGGATTATCCTGTAAAATTAACCATTACCCCCATGAAAGACACCAGATTTTTACCGCAAAAACAAGAGGAAACAACAACAAAAGCAGAGAGAAGAAAAAGAAAAGAAAAAAAGAAAGAAAAAAAGAAAAAGAAAAAAAATCCTATAATTTTTTTTTTTTTTAAAGCCAGTCCCCAATTATGAAATTAGCTGACAACTAACGAAATCATTTAACTTGTAGAGGTTTCATCTGATCCATTTTTGCAAAAGCTGGTTAGATACACGTACAATTGTTCCTCCTTTCATCTACCTTCTTCTTCGTCTGATCAGGAACAGAGCAATGATGACGATGATGACGATGAGTACCAGCAAGGCTAAGACCAATGGCCACCAGAGGAACGCCGTTTCTTCATCCTGAAACGAAGAACTAATATGACTGAACAACAAGAGGAAACATAACAGAAAAATACAACAAAAAACGAAGAAAGACATGAAGCAAGAGACCAGAAGAATAAAGAAAGAAGATGAAAGAATCGAGTAAATCTGTTCATAAAGAAAGGGGAAAATAAGTACATAAATAAGTACATAAATGCACGATAAATGAATTGGGGGGGGGGGGGGGGGGGGGGGGGGGGGGGGGGGGGGGGGGGGGGGAGGGTAGGAGAAAGAATAAGAGTATAGAATGTATTCGCAAGGGCAGAACAAAGAAATAAGAAAGAAAGACACAAGGGTGAATAAACAAGAAAAAAAAGTTTAAAAAACAACAACAGAAAAAAAACTAATATATATATATATATATATATATATATATATATATATATATATATTATATATAATATATATATATATGTATATATATATATATATAAAAGAGGAAAAAAGTAAGGAGGTAACAATATAATTATAAACGGTTCATTCTTATAAGAGCTAGGAGCGCTTTTCAATTATTAACAACATTTACAACTAATACACAAGCACCACAGACGCACTGAGTCAAGCAAATATATTTAAATACTTTTTAAATGGTCGGACTGCAGAACAAACCAAAAAGTTCCTCAGACGTGCTGCCGCGCCCAGCGTCTACACTCTGCTACATCAACGTTGCCTTCGCTGGCTAGCACACGTCTAGGGGATGACAGGACGCTAGGATTCACAAGGACCTGCTGTATGGAGAGCTCGCAACAGGCAAGAGAGCTCAGGGCCGCCCCCAACTCCGATTCAAAGATGTCTGTAAAAGGGTCATGAAGGCCCTTGACCTGGATGCTCCCATCTGGAAGACCATGCCCAGCCGCTAGAGACAGGAACTAAATTCGCAACCTGCGCAGAGGGGAAGAGAAGCTACAGCTTGCATCAGAAAAGACTCAGATGAACTAAGAGTGAGACGCAAGAACAGCCAACAAGCTCCACCCGCAGAGGGGAAGAGAAACTACAGCTCGCGTCAGATGAACGAAGAGTGAGACGCAAGAACAGCCAACAAGCTCCACCCGCAGAGGGGAAGAGAATTAAACTACAGCTTGCGTCAGAGAACTAAGAGTGAGACGCGAGAACAGCCAACAAGCTCCACCCGCAGAAGGGAAGAGAATTAAACTACAGCTTGTGTCAGACGAAATAAGAGTGAGACGCGAGAACAGCCAACAAGCTTCACCCACAGAAGGGAAGAGAAACTACAGCTTGCGTCAGACGAACTAAGAGAGAGACGCAAGACTAGCCAACAAGCTCCACCTGCAGACACCACTTTCAAGCGCAGCTGCTGTGGCAGGGACTGTCACTCCCGCATCGGCCCGCACAGCCACAACAGGCGCTGCTCCAGTGCCAGCTGATCGTGACTTCTCAAAGCGCAGGTCCACGGCCACTCGTGACCGACGTATGTCACAGACATATAACTTGCTCACTAAAAGCTAAAACAACATTATCTTTTAACGCGTGATTTGACCACGAGTGAGATCAAAAAAGACCAACCTGTGTAACAGCACTACTCTGTCCTGCTCTTGTACCTCCAGTGTAACCTCCAGTCGTACTTCCCGTGTCACCTGCAGGACCCCGCTGACATCCTACAGAGGAAAACCACAGGTCAAGCAAGCGCTGCCCACAATGTTGACGTGAAGACTACGACAGCTTCATAGGGCATAATTATAGGCTATAGCTAATTGGCTGATTTTTTGCTTCATATATCATAGGCGGGCTTGGCATATATATGCTTGGTGCATGCATAATTCACATGCTTAAATAACTGCAGCTAGCAAAGCGCCAGCATGTAGTGTTTTGTCAGCTTCAGCTCTCTTTTCTCTTCAAAATTTGTGGTCTGTGGACACTGTCTTGTGATTTTATCCCTCACAATAAATTATGAAACATTAAAATGGCTCTCATCGCTGCCCATCTTAATGCAGAAATCATTCCGGTGGTGTAGCGATAGGTATATAATCTCCCTCCCCCCAACCTCCATACCCCCCCACCCCCACCCCCCTCCACCCCGCTCCCCGCCCCTAATAATTAAGCCTTATGGTTTCTGTGGACGTTAAGCACCATGTTTACTTGCTTGCTACTGCTTCTACTACACACTACGACCATCACCCTCAGTCACCCCGACACCCATCTGTATTAGGTGCGGCAAGATTAACCCGTATTTGCCAAGATATTTTGTTAACACTAAATACCCTGAAGCAAAAGCCTTCCCGTTGTTGCAAATGTTGGCCTCCTACAAAAAACAACAGGGGGAAATACTCAACCACGTCTTTTTTGAATAAAGGATGTCCCTCTTCAGAGGTCCATGTCAGCAGGATGCCAAAACTACACCCAGCTAAAACAGACTTACAAAACCAGTTATGCGTCCTGAATAATGGGCAGTGGGTATAAATGGGTTAATTAACACTAGCTGACACGAGAGCCGGTTTGGTCTAGCCGTAAGGCGTTAGGCTGGTAAGCAGAGGGACTTCGGTTCGAATCCTCTTCGGCTCTCCTTTCTCTTCAAAATTTGTGGTCTGTAGACACTGTCTCAGTTGTGACTTTGTCCCTCACAATTATGAAACATTAAAATGGCTCTCATCGCTGCCCACCTTAATGCAGAAATCATTCCGGTGGTGACTGTGTAGCGATAGGTATATAATCTCCCTCTGCCCCAACCTCCATACCCCCCCCCCACCCCCCCTTCTCACCGTCCCTTATGGTTTCTGTGGACGTTAAGCACCATATTTACTTAGCTGACCCATGCGCACTGACCCACTGTCCCGTTGGCACACACACACTGGAAATGGCCCTCGAGGTTGTCACACTGAGCGTCGTCCAGGCATGGCTGTTGCTTCCCCTTACACTCGTTCACGTCCACTGTGCAGTCCGCCCCTGTCCAGCCCTGGGAGCACTCGCACCTGTAACCCCCTGCGAAAAGCAAGGACAGCATTGTCCTCAATATGTCAGCCCGACATGCGAGGACATTAAGCCCCACATCATCAAGGACAGCAACCACAGAGTCCAGGCGGGATCAAGAGGAAGAAGGTGAGCTGGACTCTCAACAAAGCAACGACGAAATGAGTCGGATCGAAATGTGTATTCCGCTTTGTAATGTCGTTTCTACTTGTTACGTATATATATATATATATGTCATGTAAAAGAGTATTTGTAAGGCACTTACACTAACGAGTCAAGACAACAAAGCATAGATACAACAACCATAGCATACTACCATGCCATAGCCATATGAACATACATACCACATAAACACCATCAAACATCATCTACAACACTTCATCAACATCACCATCACCACACACACACACACACACACACACACACACACACACACGGGCACACACACACACACACACAGAGCTCACCAGGGACATTGATGCAGCTGCCATTGTTATAACAAGTGACGTTATCGTACGTGCACTCGTTCACGTCCTCCGTGCAGAAGTCCCCCGTCCATCCTTCATCACACGTGCACTGGTACCCACCAATCGTATTGCTGCAGTGAGAGTTCGCGAACGTGCATGGTGACGTCATCGTAGAACATTCGTCTACGTCATCAGTGCACGTGGAGCCACCCCAGTTACTAGGGCATAAACAGCTGAAAGGAACAGAGGTAGAAATCATATATATTTTTCTTTCTCTGTCTCTCTGTCTGTCGCTCTCTCACACTCTGTTTCTCTCTGTCTCTGTCTCTCTGTCGCTGTCTGTCTCTGTCTCTCTGTCTCTCTCTTCTTCTTCTTTCTCTGCAGAGTGACCTCCTTGAACGCACTGAAAATAATGCCACTATTAGGGGTAACGCAGCAGTGAAAAGGAATATTACAAACAAACATTGAGTTTTGAATGTCCCACCGGCGTTTCACGTCTCTGACTAGCTCAACCCGGCTATCGTAGCGGTCAGCGGGAGCGAACCCCGACCGACACAGCCCTAGCTATAGCCATCATCAACACTATATTTACTCGTGGGGATGAGGGGCCTACTCTAAGGTTAGTGATTTTTGAAGACGTGATCGGAAAGACTCAAGGATGGCTGTAGCAGCCACATCCTCTGTGGGGTCATTGCAATCGGTGATTGTTTAGGGAAAACAGGAGAATTTCCTGCAGTCAGTACGGCAGGAAGGCGCTGGCTATGAGTGGGTATGGGAATGAAGGGCTCTTCTGACACTGGGATAGAAGACCGGTCTTTTCTTGGTGTCAGTGGCTATGGAGCCATTGTGAAACTTATTGAAGTTCACCAGTCTTGCTTTCCTCCGCAGTCAGTCTTTCTTCCTCCCATTGTGTTGAAGAGGTGGCCAGCCTAGTGTTGTCAGTATTGTCGATGACACTGGATGTCCTGCGGTTCCTCTGCGGTGTCTACCATGCTGCCTTTCGCTGTACAGACTCCAGGCGGTTGATCAGCTTGATGTTGTTGGGGTCTCAGACAGAGCTTGCATATATTTACCATACCGGTCTGACAAATGCCTTGCAGGCCCTGAAGAGGAGCCGATCTTCAGGGTTCTCTCTCTCTCTCTCTCTCTCTCTCTCTCTCTCTCTCTCTCTCTCTCTCTCTCTCTCTCTCTCTCTCTCACCCCTTTCCCTTCCCACTCTTAAGCTGTGTGTGTGTGCGTGCGTGCGTGTGTGCGTGCGTGCGTGCGTGCGTGCGTGCGTGCGTGCGTGCGTGCGTGCGTGCGTGCGTGCGTGTGTGTGTGTTGTGTGTGTGTGTGTGTGTGTGTGTGTGTGTGTGTGTGTGTGCGTACGTGTGCGTGCGTGCGAGTGTGTGCGTGCGTGCGTGCGTGTGTGTGTGTGTGTGGGGGGGGGGGGGGGGGTTACAGTGCGAATGAGTGTTTCCAATGAAAAATGCATAAACATATCCGGCCATAGTGTGTCCTATTATTTTAGATGTCAATGTTTCAGTTTCCTAGGGCCGTAAGACAGGCGTTCTACAGGTGCACCATTATCAATAGTACACAGGTCTACAGTATAATACAAACCAGAACCGAAAGCAGACAACAAAGCTATTTACACACCTGTACGACCCAACGGTATTGGAACACGTGCCGCCGTTGGAGCACGGAGGGGAGGCAACTTCCTCGCATTCGTTTACATCCTGATCGCAGTCGTCTCCCTTGAGTCCTGGGGGACAGTCGCATCTGTAGCTACCGGCAGTGTTGACACAAACCTTGGGAGCTGAGGTGTTGGTGGCGCTGCTGGTGATGTTGCCGCAGATGTGTGGTGTTCTCTGGCACTCGTCCTTATCGCTCTTACAACTGGGTCCCTCCCAACCTTGATACATATATAGATATAATAGTTGTGCGGGTCAATTTGTTGCCACTGTCTCTTGTGTGAAATCAACAAACAAGGGAGTTAATTAGCGCTCGAAAGACTTCACACTTTCAAATCATTTATAAAGATGTGAGCTACAAAAGCAAATCACTATGCGTCCTTTTACAACAACAGAGACCTGATTTGCCTACGGTAACTCTCACCTGGCATGCGAGTGAATACAAGGTACATAAACTCCATCAGAGAGTTACCGTAGGCGACTCAGGTCATTGTTGTTGTGTTTGTGAGCTGGAGTCTTTCGAGCGCCAATTAACTCCATCACTTCCTACTGAAACATTAAAATGGCTCGCATCGCTGCCCATCTTAATGCAGGAATCATTCTGGTGGTGACAGTGTAGCGATAAGTATATAATCTCCCTCCCTCTTCTCCCATCTCCATACCCCCTTCCCCCCCGCCCCCTTCTCCCCGTCCCTAATAAGCCTTGCGGTTTCTGTGGACGTTAAGCACCATGTTTACTTACTTACTTACGTGGACGTCAAGCACCATGTTTACTTACTTACTTCACGGGGGAGGGGGGCAGGGGAGACACCTACCACTCAAGCAGACTTTATTCCCAGCGTTGCTGCAAGAGTAGTGTCCCTGGAGGTCGGTATCGCTTGGCACACAGAATACATTGCAGGCTCTGGTGTAGTAATTGGAATCACAGAAAGCCTTGTACTCGTAGCGGAATCTGAAACGACATCCAGTAAACAGGGTGAATCAGCGAGTCGTCTGGTTACTGTCAAATGGATGGTCTGTGCTTCTCAGCTGAAAACAACACCAAAAGCCGCCCCCCGAACCCCCCCCCACTCACCCCCCACCACCAAAAGCCCTCCTCCCCCAAAGGCAACAGGTGTGTGTGTGTGTGTGTGTGTGTGTGTGTGCGTGCGTGCGTGCGTGCGTGCGTGCGTGCGTGCGTGCGTGCGTGCGTGCGTGCGTGCGCGCGCGCGTGTGTGTGTGTGGTGTGTGTGTGTGTGTGTGTGTGTGTGTGTGTGTGTGTGTGTGTGTGTTGGTCAGCGCTTTCAGCAACAAGATAGGCACTTGGAAAAACAAATCAGTGAAAGAATTCACTTATAAAGATGTGAGCTACAACAGCAAATCACTATGTGTCTCCAATGAAAGAAATATGTTAAAAATATGTGAGCTACGACAGCAAATCACTATGTGTCCTTTAACTCACGTGTCTCCAATGAAAGAAATATGTTATAAAGATGCGAGCTTCGACAGCTAATCACTATGTGTCCTTTAACTCACGTGTCTCCAATGAAAGAAATATGTTATAAAGATGTGAGCTACGACAGCAAATCACTATGTGTCCTTTAACTCATGTGTCTCCAGTGAAACAAATAATATGTTATAAAGATGTGAGCTACGACAACAAAACACTATGTGTCTTTTAACTCACGTGTCTCCAATGAAAGAAATATGTTATAAAGATGTGAGCTACAGCAGCAAATCGCTATGTGTCCTTTAACTCACGTGTCTCCAATGAAAGAAATATGTTATAAAGATGAGAGCTACGACATTTGGGTTTGCCATTAGTGTATGCAGATTGAGAGAAAGAGGGCGCATGTCTAAGAGTGTGTATGTGCGTGTGGTTCAAGACTTATAATTATTGAGATATGTTTTTCGTTCTGCGATCGAACGACAGCTTTAATTTCCCACTGGGATTCATAAAGTATATTGTTGTTGTCCTTTAATTTAACTCACGTGTGCCCGCTGTCAGAGAACTCGCCTGCCACGTAGGATGCCGTGGCCAGGCTGGCCGCAGGCGTAAAGCTGATGATGCTGAAGGTCGTGATGATGTGTTTGTTGGACTCAAAGGTGTTGTATTCCATCAGGCGTATCACCACCAACACCCTTGGATCCTGAAAAGAAAAGTGGAGATGAAAATCCAAACTTTTGTACGAGCATACTTATTCACTCCTCGCGGGGTTTTACGCGACACACCGCGGTCGGTGCAGGATGAAAAAGTCTGAGCTTCTACAACAGCAGCAGCAACAACAACAACAACAACAACAACAACAACAACAACAACAACAACAGCAACAGCAACAACAACAACGGTAAAGAAAAAAGAAGAAGAAAAAGAAAAAGGAAAAAGAAAAAGGAAGAAGAAAAAAAGGGAAGAAATGAGTTTTTGAAGGGGGGGTGGGGGGGTGGGGGGTGCACACATAAAGGGGGAAGGGGAGGCCCGGGGAAACACATAAAGGGGGGGGGGGGAAAGAGCATAAAGGGGGAAGGCCCTCGGAAACACGCATAAAGGGGTGAGGCCTGGAGAAACACATAAAGGAGGAGGAAGGAGGCCAGGGGAAACACATAAAGGGGGAGGGGGCAGGTCCGGGGAAACACGTAAAGGAGGAGGGGGGAGGCCAGGGGAAACACATAAAGGAGGAGGGGGGAGGCCAGGGGAAACACATAAAGGGGGAGGGGGAGGCCCGGGGAAACACGTAAAGGGGGAGGCGGGAGGCCCGGGGAAACACATAAAGGAGGAGGGGGGGGGGGGCGGGGAAACACGTAAGGTGGGGGGGAGGCCCGGGGAAACACATAAAGGAGGAAGCGGGAGGCCCGGGGAAACACATAAAGGGGGAGGAGGAGGCCCGGGGAAACACATAAAGGTGGTGGTGGGGGTGGGGGGGGGGCAACATAAAGGAGGAAGCGGGAGGCCCGGGGAAACACATAAAGGGTGGGGGGGGGGGGGGACACATAAAGGAGGAAGCGGGAGGCCCGGGGAAACACATAAAGGGTGGTGGTGGGGGGGGGGGGACACATAAAGGAGGAAGCGGGAGGCCCGGGAAACACATAAAGGGTGGGGGGGGGACAATAAAGGATGAGGGGGGGGGGGCGGGGAAACACATAAAGGGTGGGGGGGGGGCACATAACGGAGGAGGGGGAGGCCCGGGGAAACACATAAAGGGGGAGGGAGGAGGCCCGGGGAAACACATAAGGGGGGGCGGGGGGGCGGGGGGGGGGGACACATAAAGGGAGAGGGGGGATGTCCAGGGAAACACACATAAACGGGGAGGGGAGGAGGCCCGGGGAAACACACATAAAGGTGGAGGGAGGGGGGAGGGGGAACACACTTAAAGGGAGGTGGGGGGGTGGGGGACGCCCGGGGAGACGCACATAAAGTGGGCTCTTGTCTTGAAATGATCAGAGCTCAGGAGTTATGTGAAAGTGGAGGTGGACGTCCTGGGCTCCCCCTCCCTAATAGTCCACACGGTGTCTGTGGACGTAACGCCACCTTTGAAGAATTGAAAAGATCAAAGAATAAGTTGGCTTTTGTATCACAGACAGTATCGACCAACGATCAGGGCCGATAACAGACTGAAGAAGAAGAAGAAGAAGAAGAAGAAGAAGAAGAAGAAGGTTAGAATAATCATCGCAGACACACGCACTACCCAACAACGGTGAAAATTTGAAAAAGGCAATGTTGCTCGTATAAAAAAAAAAGAGCATACAATCCAATCTTTACGTGCTCTTATTAGTATATGTTGCATGACCGTCCACAGGTCCACTGATACGGACAAACCTAATTCTAATTCTCTGGAGGTGCCGGGTGGGGTGGGGTGGGGTGGGGGGACGAACTGTACATAGTGTTGCTGGTACAGATAAACCTATTTCTCAGGGGTGGTGTGATTGTACATAGGACTGCTGCTACAGACAAACCTATTTCTCAGTGGGTGTGGTTGTACATATAGCTGCTGTACAGAAAAACCTATTTTCCAGTGGGCGTGGTTGTACATAGGACTGCTGGTATAGACAAACCCATTTCTCAGTGGGTGTGGGTGTACATAGGGCTGCTGGTACAGACAAACCTATTTCTCAGGGATAGTATGATTGTACATAGGGCTGCTGGTACATACATACCTATTTCTCAGGGGTGGTGTGGTTATACATAGGACTGCTGGTACAGACAAACCTATTTCTGAGGGGTTGTGCGATTGTACATACGGCTGCTGGTACGGACAAACCTATTTCTCAGTGGGTGTGACTGTACAAGGGACTGCTGGTACAGACAAACCTATTTCTCAGGTGGTGTGGTTGTACACAGGGCTGCTGGTACAGACACTGGGGCTGTGGTTGTACATTGGACTGCTGGTACGGACAAACCTATTTTTCAGGGGTGGTATGATTGTACATAGGACTGCTGGTACGGACAAACCTATTTTTCAGGGGTGGTATGATTGTACATAGGACTGCTGGTACGGACAAACCTATTTTTCAGGGGTGGTATGATTGTACATAGGACTGCTGGTACGGACAAACCTATTTTTCAGGGGTGGTATGATTGTACATAGGACTGCTGGTACGGACAAACCTATTTTTCAGGGGTGGTATGATTGTACATAGGACTGCTGGTACGGACAAACCTATTTTTCAGGGGTGGTATGATTGTACATAGGACTGCTGGTACGGACAAACCTATTTTTCAGGGGTGGTATGATTGTACATAGGCTGCTGGTACGGACAAAACCTATTTTCAGGGGTGGTTGATTGAACATAGGCTGCTGGTACGAGATATAATTATTTTACTCAGGGTGGTGATTTACTAAGGACTGCTGGTACGATATATCTATTCTTCCCAGGGTGCGTGATTACACTTAAGGCCTGGTACGATTATATTTACTTCTTCCCCACGGTGGTGATTACACTTAAGGCCTGGTACGATTATATTTACTTCTTCCCCACGGTGCGTGATTACACTTAAGGCCTGGTACGATTATATTTACTTCTTCCCCACGGGGTGCGTGATTACACTTAAGGCCTGGTACAGAGTTATATTTACTTCTTCCCCACGGTGCGTGATTACACTTAAGGCCAGGTACGAGTATATTTACTTTTCCTCACGGTGCGTGATTACACTTAAGGCCAGGTACGAGTATATTTACTTATTCCTCACGGTGCGAGATTACACTTAAGGCCAGGTACGATTATATTTACTTATTTCTCACGGTGCGTGATTACACTTAAGGCCTGGTACGAGTATATTTACTTATTCCTCACGGTGCGAGATTACACATAAGGCCAGGTACGAGTATATTTACTTATTTCTCAGTGTGCGTGATTACACTTAAGGCCTGGTACGAGTATATTTACTTATTCCTCACGGTGCGAGATTACACTTAAGGCCTGGTACGATTATATTTACTTCTTATCCACGGTGCGTGATTACACTTAAGACCTGGTACGATTATATTTACTTCTTCCCCACGATGCGTGATTACACTTAAGGCCAGGTACGAGTATATTTACTTCTTCCCCACGGTGCGCGATTACACTTAAGGCCAGGTACGAGTATATTTACTTATTTCTCAGTGTGCCTGATTACACATAAGGCGTGGTACGAGTATATTTACTTATTCCTCACGGTGCGAGATTACACATAAGGCCAGGTACGAGTATATTTACTTATTTCTCAGTGTGCGTGATTACACATAAGGCCTGGTACGGTACATTTCTACAGAATTGATCAGGGTGCGTGATTGCACATACAAGGCTGCTAGTACGACTAAATTAACCTTTTCCCTCATTGTGTGTGATTGCAGGCGACACAATGATACTGCATGCTGCAGGTGCGAGCGTATTGACTTATTCCTCGGGGCGTGTGATTGATTATGATTATGAAAGGCTGCTAGCACGAACACTATACGTCACGATTTTTGAAACAGTGACCCAAACGTCAGACCAAAATTATTTTTTATTATTTTTGGCCGCTTACTTCATTTCTGTTTGTGCTGCGTTTCTAAAATTATAATTAATTACAATGTGATAATACTTTTTATTTCATTATGGACGTGGGTGTGAAAATAAAATGATGTGTATACAAATAGAATTTTCGCATGCCAGCTTAACAAGCTGTGTAAAACTTTGTTACTTTGACATGAACAGCATTAATTATACTGCTGCTGCTGCTGCTGCTGCTGACATATGTTATCTTGATAATTGTAAGATGAGTCTAATCATTTTCATTTATGTGAAGATCTGAATTAAAAGGAAGAAGAAGAACGCTGCTGCTAGCAACCAACCAACCAACCAACAACAACAACAACAACAGTAGCAGCAGCAGCAGAGCAGCAGCAGCAGCAGCAACAACAACAACAACTACATCAAAAACAAAAACAAAACAAGCCACAGCAGCAACAAGCGAAGTTGTATATGCCTTCATAATTATGTTTAGAGATAGAATGGCACTCACAACAAACTGGTTCATTCCAAAGTACATGGGGTTAGGTATTCCCTTGATGTTGGAGCCAAAAATGATGCTGTTGGTGTCATCGTAGACGCCCGATTCGACGGGTTTTTTGTACTCACAAGTGCCGAGAGACGGATTGCTGGAGATATAAAATAAATTAACAGATCAGTTAGATTAACACATTTTTCGACCTCCTCCTCCAGTCTTATTCAGTAAGTTTCCCTTATCTCATTTTATTCTCGCGTGCCAGACACTGGCACATACGTCCTGCAAGTTCTTGGAAATTTTTGAAGGAAGACAAAATAGATTAACTTCCATTGATGTTCTGATCCTTGATTTTTATAAGGTGTTTGTTTATGTCTCCTATCAGATATTACAGTACCATATCAAGTTAAAATTTGTCTGTATATCAAACACTTTATGTTTTATTGATGTGTGTTTCTGAAACCTAAAGCTTCTTAGTATTCAATTGTAATTTCGAGAGTGATTTCCCCAAGGTTGCGGTTTGGGATATCCCCTTTTCATTTTGCACACATTCCGTAATGGGTTGGGTTTTTTCTTTAATTTTATTTACCATACATGATTAACTCAGGCAGGGAACATCTTTGATGACAACACAAAAATCCAAATAATATCTAAGCCACAGAAGACTATTTTTTAGGAATATGTTTTTTCTTCTACTTTGTGAAAGAAAAATTAATGCTGTCGTTTTTCGGCCGAATACCATATTTCTCAACAGAATAATTTCACTCCACTCACTCAGTCAGTTCAGTTCAGTTCAAGATGGTATCTATGCGCTCGGAAAAGCAAATATGCGCTCCACCCCATCTCTCAGAAGTTTCTCCAACGTTGCCTTTGACACGGTTCCAATATTCGTCTGATTGACGATGGCCCTTTCTCGGCCTTTCAGTGAAGATCGTCCAGCGCTTCCTCTTTCAACGCATCTTTCCTCCAGGCGATCAGTGGTATGATGTCCTTGGCTTTGTGCCCGCAGGTAGTGTCTCAAGCTACTCAACACTTCAGATCTTCCGAGAAGCAAGCCACTAGTGAGGGTTGCAATGCCCACCAGTCTGTCTGCTCGGTCATTTCCCTTCACTCCGGCATGTGCAGGGCAGTACACCCACAGGAGTTTTTGAAGGTGGATGTTGACCATCGACACATTCCAGTCTGGGTTTCCCATTCCACTTTTCACTTTTTGTAGCAAGCTCATTGAATCTGTGAGGATGATGGCATGCGTGGTCTGACTGTCATCTCTTGAGGCAATACTGCGGTGGCATATGGGTGATTGCTTCCACCTCCAATGTCAATCAGTCAAAGCGAATCAAGATTTGAACTTCCTCAGTCCTTGTACATGGGCCGAATTGTGGGGCGGGGATAGCTCAGTTGGTAGAGCGTCCGACTGAAAGGTCAGGCACAATACTGACGCGGGTTCGAGTCCCCACTGCGGCAACGGAATTTTTCTGCCTGAGTCAGCTTTCGGTGCAGACTCTCTTACGGTGTCCGTACAGCCCTCGTGTGCAATCGCATGCATCAACGTCTGTGCGCACTTAAAAAATCCCAAACATTGGCAGCCATTCCATTGTTAAGACACACGAAAATACTGCACACACTGATAGGAATGAGTATAGTGCTACTTTTGCAGCTGCTGTGCATTACCAGAGTAATGCGATCCGAATTTCCCGCAAGGTACAATGAAGTACTAAAAGAAAGAAAGAAATGTATTTAACTGAAACCAACTCTTCTTTCAAGTCCACCCATGCAGATTAACACACGATGAAGTACCGTTGACTCAAAATAGCTATGTCTCCTTTACTGAGAATGAGAGCCGGTTTGGCCTAGCGGTAAGGCGTTAGGCTGGTAAGCAGAGGGACTTCGGTTCGAACCCGCTTCGGCTCCCCTTTCTCTTCAAAAGTTGTGGTCTGTGGACACTGTCTTGTGACTTTGTCCCTCACAGTTATGAAACATTAAAATGGCTCTGATTGCTGCCCATTTTAATTCGGGAGTCATTCTGGTGGTGACAGTGTAGTGATAGGTATATAATCTCCCTCTCCCCCCCCCCCCTACCTCCACACCCCCTTCCCCCACCTTCTCCCCGTCTCTAATAAGCCTTATGGTTTCTGTGGACGTTAAGCACCATGTTTACTTACTGAGAATCCAGAACTCTTAGTTTGCCCCCCCTTAAGCATGTAGTAGGTCGGGTTACCGCTTTGTGTGATTGGTATACGGACAAGGAATCTGCTATCCAGGTTAATTAATGTTCTCAAGTCCACCCATGCAGATTAACACACGATGAAGTACAGCTGACTCAAATAGCTACGTCTACTTTGCTGAGAATCTAGAACTCAAGGATTCTGCTTTCCAGGTTAATTAATATTTGTTCGTGCCTAATAGTCTTCAAACATGAAACAATAATTATGTGCCTTGAGCAGCGGATCTGTTCGTCAGTATTTTGATCAACTGTGTTTCACCCTGCTGTCTTGGAGAAGAGTCGAGGAAAGAGTCATCCCATTAATTTTGTCGTTATATTTTGCAGTTCAATCTGGGTCGTTGCATTTCCAAGCTAGCGCATTCCTGACTTGTCGCACACCACAACACACACACACACACACACACACACACACACACACACACACACACACACACACACACACACACACACACACACACACACACACACACACACACACACAACACACACCACCACACACACTTTACAGGGCCGAAGGACGTACTTGCGTGCGTGCGTGCGTGCGTGCGTGCGTGCGTGCGTGCGTGCGTGCGTGCGTGCGTGCGTGCGTGCGTGTGTGTGTGTGTTGGTGTGTGTGTGTGTGTGTGTGTGTGTGTGTGTGTGTGTGTGTGTGTGTGTGTGTGTGTGTGTGTGTGTGTGTGTGTGTGTGTGTGTGTACGTGTACGTGAATGCGGGATGACTGACTATACGAGGTCTAAATGAAAGTGTACTCAAGCACTGCGAGTCGTGGTCTCGGTCCTTACTTTCTAGGCCTGCCGAAGCAGAAGGTGAACATGATGTCACACTTGGAAAACGTTTCCTTGCAGCTAGAGCTGTAGGACTTCATCCGGAAGTAGAACATCCCGGTGGCGTCGCACACCTGTGTGGGAACAAAGAGCAAAGCTACACGCATGCATACACAATGGTACGCGCTTCACAGAGCTCAGGAGCTGTGTGAAAGTCGAGGTGGCCGTCCTGGGCTCACCGTCCCTAGTACTGTAGTAGTTACAGTCCTTGTGGTCTCTGTGGACGTAAAACAACAGCGGACTGAACATGCTCTTCACAGTTTTACCCCTCGGCTTGGGCTGTGTCGCAACGCTTTGACAGAGGCAAGAACACCAAGGCTACATTAAAATCTTAAATATTGTCATGCGCTGCTTTATAGCTATGCAGGGGACTATCATCAACCATGATCAGTTCCTCGCACAGCAGAAACCCCTACACTGTTTCCTGGTGGGTGTAAGTAAAAGTTATGTTACAGCAACCGCTGACTTATGACTCTTCATTCATGCTTCCAACCTGCTTCCCTCACTTCCCACCCCGCTCCCCTGCAATCGTCAACAACAACAAACCGGTAGCACACGCAGTCCTCTCACCCTATCGGTTTAAACAAAATTTATTCATGCATCCTAATCATAAACTCAACAAAGAGGTACAGGAAACACAAAAGCAATAATTTTATGCTCTCATCCTATTGAATCCATTTGTCAATGTATAAATGCATATACTGGGTGACCTCCAGAGAGTTCAGCTGGGGAACGCTAAAACCACTTCACAAATATTCGCATTCACGAATGTGAGCAAGCCAAGTGGAAAGTGTACACAGCTCACAAAGGATCATTGTTGTGACCAAGTCATGGTAGCAATTGAGCATTTCGTTTGCAGACAGCTGTGGCCGAATAAAGAGGAGCCAAGCGTGTATCCAGATCGCAAAGAACTGCTGTTCACGAAGCTGACCCAAGGAGTAGCATATTCAGTAAACACACACACACACACACACACACACACACACACACACACACACACACACACACACACACACACACACACACACACACAACACACACACACACACACAACACACACACACACACACACACACACACCACACACACACACACACAACACACACACACACACACACACACACACACACACACACACACACACACACACACACACACACACACACACACACACACACACACACACACATTATATGTCTATAAACAAATCAGGTGCAGCATGAATCTACGTAGGAAAGAATCACAGCTATGAACAAACATTAATGAAGAATACATGTACTCTGCTGAGAAAGAAGCTCAGATAATAACAAATAAATAGTACATGTATTCTGTTCATTAAGAAGCTCAGAAAAGATCAAAACTTAATGGACTTTGCGTGAACAGCGTTCATAAAGAAACACAGCTATGACCAAAATTTAATGGCGTACTCTGTTCATAAAGAAACTATGGCAAAATGGAGGTTGCATGGACTCTGTTCATAAAACAAAAACATATCCATGGTAAACTGGATAATGCATGTAATATTTTCATAAAGAAGCACATCTATGAGGAAATGGACAGTGCATGTACTCTGTTCTTAAAAAATCAGAACTCTGACAAAATGGACAGTACATGTACTCTGTTCATAAAGATGCGCAGCTCTGATCAAAAGGATAGTGCATGTACTCTGTTCATAAAGAGCCACATCTACGACAAACTGAACAGTACATGTACTCTGTGTATAAAGATGCACAGCTGTGATCAAATGGATAGTACATGTTCATTAAAAAATATCACAGCTATGACATTCAGTTGGTACAGAATCACAGCCGTGATGAAAATAAGGGCAGAATGCATTTATCTAAAAAAAGAACACAGCTTTGGCCAAATGAAGAATAATGCCACTGGGGGGCATCCTTTTTTGAGGTTGTACCTCTGGTGGAATTTGTATACCGTGTATTTACTCGCATGTCAGCTGAGAGTTTTTGTACACTACTCAGGTCTTTGTTATTGTCTTTGTGTGACGTCTTTCGAGCGATAATTAACTCCCTTGTGTGTTCATTCTTTCCAAATGAATAATGGTATGTGTTCAGTTATGGAACAATCACACTTATGGGGGGAAGAAAAGAAAAAGAACGGAGGGAGAGAGAGGGAGGCAGAGAGAGAGAGAGAGAGAGAGAGAGAGAGAGAGAGAGAGAGAGAGAGAGAGAGAGAGAGAGAGAGAGGAGAGAGAGAGAGAGAGAGAGAGAGAGAGAGAGAGAGAGAGAGAGAATATAAACACAATGGATTAGTACCTTTTGCGTTATGCCTTGTGATTTGTCCCGCCCTGTTTTGCTGAACAAAAAAAACATTTTTAAAAGCAAAATAAGGTTTTTTTTAAACAAAATTTTTTAAAATTTCAAAAAAAATAAAAAACCAAAGGGGGAAAAAAGGAAAAAAAAAGGGAAAAAGGAAAGGGAAAAAGAAAAAAAAAAAAAAAACAAAAAAAGAAGTAAGTAAGTAGCTTGGTTTTTTTACGCCCATCAACCTATAGGGGTTATGTCAGGGCGGGGGAAAGGGAAAAAAAGGGGGAAAGGGGAAACAAGGAAATTTAAAAAAAAAAAAAGACGGGAAAAAAAGAGAAAAAAGAAAAAAAAGGGGGAAAAGAAGGGAAAGAAGGAAAGGGAAGACAGGGAAAAGGGGGGGGGACATAAAAAAAAAAAAAAACCCCAAAAGTTAAATTTTTTTCCCCTTACGGGAAACAATAAAAAAATAAAAAAAAAAAAGAGATACAATTTATTTGTCCCTTTGAAAAACCACAGAGGGACAAAACCCCCAGTAAGAAACCTTTTAGCCCATTTTGGCCCCCCATCTTAGATCTAAAAATTTTGTTTTTAAATTTCCCATGGAAATGCTCGGGCCCTCTCTTTCGTTTCATTTTTCCCTTTTGAATCAGTCTTCGTCGTGTACAGCTCTTTACAAAATCGAGGCCAGTACTTGAAAGTGTTTACAGACGCGCTGATGTGAAAGCGCCGCACGTAGGTGTATATTATCCTATATATAGAAAGGGTATTATCATCGTTTTATAACTCGGTCACTCGTCACTGAGCAAGGCACTATCGACTTTGATATCAGTGCGTTACTGCAGGAGACCATGCACACGAAATAAATTTTCGGTTCTCCATGCTCTTGTCTGTTAGGTAGGGAAAACATCTGGCTCTCTGCCCAGGAGAGTTGCAATGGTTTGATAATGCACAAACAGAACTCGGACTGCACTCAAAGGCGTAACAACACGTGTATACAATACGAGGCTATAGCCTACACATAAAAATGATTGATTTTTTTAGAAGTATACTTTAAATATGACATCTGTGTAAAGAAAGTCTGTGATTTGTGCATACTGGCATCCTCTCTCTTCCCCCTATTCGCACATAATTGAAATAATTATTTCGGGGCCCCGCACGGGGGCGGGGCGCCCGTCATTTACACAACCAAAACCCCCCCACCGCCCGGGCCCGGGCCCGGGGGGGCGCGCCCCACACACCACCCCACACACCCCCACACACACACACCCCCACACAACACAAAAACCCCCAAACACACCCCCAAAAACCACACACACACACACAACCAAAACCCCACACACACACACACACCCCCACACAAACCCCCACAAAACAAAACGCCCACACACACACACACCCACCCCACCCCAAAACCCCACCAAAAAACACTCACTCACCACACCCCACACACACCACACAAACACACCCCACAAACACCCAACCAAACCCCACACACACACAAAACACCCCAAAAACCCCCACACAACACACCCCCACACCCCACCCCCCACACCCCACAAAAACCCCCAACCCCACCAAAACACAACCCCCACACACAACCCCACCCCACCCCCACACACCCCCCACCCCACACCACACCCCACAAAACCCCACACAACCCCCACCCCCACCCCCACACCCCCACACACACACCCCCAAACACCAAAACCCCCACACACCCCAAAAAACACACAAAACCCCACCCCCCCACATTTTACCCCCCACACCCCCAAAACACCCCCCCACACCCCACCCCCACCCCACACAACCCCCAAAAAACAACCACACACACAAAACCCCCAACATTTTAACCCCACACACACACCCCCCCCCAAAACACACACAAAAACACACCCCCAAAACACATTCACCCAAAAACCCCACCACACACCACCACACAACCAAAAAACAACACCCCACCCCCACACACACCCCCACACACCCCCAACCCACACACCCACACACCCCCCAATTCAAACACACACATTAAACCCAAACACCCCACACAAAACACACACACAACCCCACACCCCACCCCCAACCCCCCACACACCCCACCCCCACCCCACCCCCACCCCACACGCACGGGACGGGGACCCCCCGCAGGGGGGACCCCCCACGCACGCAAAGCCCCCGCACCCCACGCACCCCTTTCCCCCCACCAAAACACACCCCCCCCACCCCACCCCCCCACCCCACCCCCACACACACACCCCCCACACACACAAACCCCCCCACCCCCCCAAAAACCCCCACACACACCCCCCCCAAAACCACACAACACCCCCCACCACACCACACACAAAAACCCCACCCCCACACAACCCCCACACACCCCACCCCCCAAAAAAACCCCAAAAACACCCACAACCCCCACACACACCACACCCCCACCCCCACAAAACCCCAAAAAACACCCCCACACCAAAACCCCCCCACACCCCACACCCCCACACACACCCCCCCACCCCACACCAAAACACACCCCACACACACCCCACACCCCCACCAAAAACACCCCCCACACACCCCCCAACACACACACACCCCCACACCCCAAACCCAAAAAAAACCCAAAAAACACTAAAAAACCCCAAAAACCCCACCAAACCCCAAAACACACACCCCCCCCACCAAACCCCACCCCACACCCCCACACCCCCCACACACCACACCCCCCACACCCCCACACACCCCCCCACAACCCCACCCCACACACACCCCCCACCCCCCAACACACCAAAACCCCACACCCCCCACACCCCCCCCAAAAACACACCCCACACACCCCCACAAACACCCCCACACACACCAACCCAACAACCCCCCCACACCCCCACCCCCACCCCCCCACCCCCACCCCCAAACCCCACACACAAACCAAACACCCCCACAACACACACCCCCCACCCCCCCAACCCCCCACCCCCAAAACCCCCACACCCCACCCCACCCCACACCCCCAACACACCCCCAAAAACACAAAAAAACACCCCACCCCCAAAACACCCCAAAACACCCCCACACACACCCCCCACACCAACCAACCCCCACAACACACCCCAAAACACACACACCCCACCCCCCACCCCCACACAAAAACACACCCCCACCCCCACAAAAACATTTTTAAAAACACCCCACCACACACAAAATTCCCCACCAAAAAAAAACCAAAAACCCCCAAAACACACCCCACACCCCACACACCCCACACCCAAAACACCCCCACACCCCCACAAAACCCCACACCACCACCCCACCAAAACCCCACCAACCCCCACACAAAACACACCCCAAAAACACACCCCCCAAACCCAAACACAAAAAACCCCCAAAAAACCCCCACCCCCACACACACCCCCAAACCAACCAAAACACACACACCCCCCACACACCCCCCACAAAACACACACACCCCCAAAAACCCACACCTTTCCCCCAACCCCCAATTAAAAAACAACCAAAACAACCCCCCACACAACACACCCCAAAAAACACAAAACCCCCCACCCCCCACCACCCCCCACACACACCCCAACCCCACCCCCACACCCCCACACCCCCAAACCCCACACAACCCCCAAAAACCCCCCTCCCCCCACACCCCACACACCCCACACACCCCCACCCAAAAACACCCCACCCACCCCCCAAAAACAACCCCACAAAAAAAAATTCACACACACAAAACACAGAAAAAATCCCCCCCCCCCAAAAACCCCCACCCCCAAAACACACAAAACACCCCCACAACACCCCAAAAACACAAAACCAACCCCCCACCCCCCCACCCCCCCACCAACCCCACACACCCCAACCCCACCCCACACCACACCCCACACCCCCACCCCACACCCCCACAACCAAAAAAACCAAAAAAACACAAAACAACCCCCACACCCCCAAAACAAAACCACCCCCACCCCAACACCCCAAAAACACAAAACACCCCCACACCACAAAAAACACCCACACCAAAAACACCCAAAAAAACACCCCCAACACCCCACACCAACACACAAAACATTCCCCCAAAACCCCCCACCCCCACCACACACCCCAACACACACAAAAAACACACCCCCACACACCCCCACCCCACACACACAAAACCCCCAAAACACACCAACCCCCACAAAACACACCCCCAACCCCCACACACACACACACCCCCCACACCAAAACCCCCCCACACACACACACAAAACACACAACACACACCACACCCCACACAAAACCCCCACACACCCCCACACACACACACCCCCAACCCCACACACAAACACACAACCCCACACACACACACAACACACACCCCACACCCCACACACACACCCCCACCCCCCACACACACACACACCCCCAAAAACAAACACACCCCACACCCCCCCCCCCGCCCCCACCAAAAAACCAAAACACACACCCCCACACCCCCACACCCCCCACAAAAACCCCCCAACAAAACACAAAACACCCCACCCCACACCCCACACACACCCCACACCCCCACACACCCAAAACACACACAAAAAACACATACCCCAACACACACACACACACACACACCCCCACCCACACACACCCCACCCCACCCCCACAATAAAAGCCCCGCACGGGACACACACACACAACCCCCCCACAACCCCCCCACAAAAACCCCCACACACACACCCCACACAAACACACAAAACACACACACCAAAACCCCACCACACTCTCTCTCCTCTCTCTCCCCCACCCCAAAACACACACCAAACCCCCCAAAACACAAAAAAACACACCCCACACCAAAACACACACAAAAACCCCACCAACCCCACACACCCCACACACACACCCACACCCCAAAAACCCCACACACCCCACACACCACACACCCCCACACAAACAAAAACACACCCCCACACAACCCACACCCAAAAACACCAAAACCAAACCCCCACACACAACACCCCCCACACACACACACACACACCCCAAAACGCCCCCCACACACCCCCAAACACAAAACACACACCCCACCACCCAAACACCCCACCCCCAAAACACACACACACACACACCACAACACACCCCCAAACACCACACAACACAAACCCCCAACCCCACACACACCCCACCAAAAAACCCCAAAACCCCCCCCCCACCCCCACACCACCAAGGGAAAACAAAAACAAAACAACCCCACACACACAACAAACCCCCCCACCCCACCCCCACACCCCACACACACAACCAAAACACATTAAAAAAACCCCCACACCCCAAACACCAAAAACCCCCACACACACCCCACAAAACAACACAACCCCAACACACAAATCACACACACCCCACACAAAACACACCCCACACAAAAACAAAACACCCCCCACCACCCCACACCCCCCCACACACACACAAAAATAAAAACACCCCACCCCCACACAACCCCACAAAACCTTTAACACACATACACACACCCCAAAAACACCCCCCAACAAAACACACCAACCCCCACCCCACCACACCCCACACACACACACACACCCCCACACCCCCCACCACCCCCCCTCCCCCCACCCCCACCCCCAAAAACACCCCCCCACACCACACCCCACAAAACCCCACAAAACACACACCCCCCACAACACCCCAACCCCACCCCACACATTCACCACAACCCAAAAACACACAAGGCACCCCCAAACACACCACACCACACACCCCCCACACACCCCAAAAACACACACCCCCACACACCCCACACCCCCCCAACCCACAAAACCCAAAAACCCCCCCACTCTCACCCCCCCCCCCCCACACACCCCAAAACCCATTCAAAAACAAACACAATTCCACAAAACAACCCCCACCCCACCCCCAAAAACACACACAACACACACCCAAACATTTTACCCCCAACCCCACACACACACCCCACAACACACCCCCACCCCAAAAACCCCCCACACAACAAAACACCCCCCCACACACCCACACACACACACACACAAAAACCCACACACACCCCACATTTTTACACACAAAACAAAAAAAACACAAAAACACACACACTTCCCCACCCCCACACACACCCCCCACACACACCCCAAACCAACCCCACACACCCCACCCCCACACACACCAAAACACAAAACCACACACACACACACACCCCACACCCCACACACCCCCCACGAAAACAAAACCCCCACCCCACAACAACCCCACCTTTTTTTCCCCAACAAACCACCCCACACAAACACACACCCCACACACACCCCCCAACCCCCAACCCCCACCCCACACACACAAAACACCCCACAACACCCCACACACCCCCAACCCCCTCTCCCCTCTCTCTCCTCCCCCCAAAAACACACACAAAACACACCCCAAACACACCCCCACAACCCCCACACACCCCACCCCACCCCCACCCACCCCACCCCACACAAACACACCAACCCCACACCCCACCCCACCCCACAAACCAAAACCCCCACAAACACACCCCCACCACACACAACACACAAAAAAACACAAAAACACACACCCCCCACCCCCACACACCAAAACACCCCACACACACACACACACCCCACCCCATTCAAACCCAAAAAAACAAACAACAACACACACACACACACCATTTTACACCACAAACACACACACACACACACACACACACCCCACAAACACACCCCCAACCCCCACCCCACACACCACACACACACCACACACCCCACACACACCCCCACCACACCCCAAAACACACACCCCCCACACACACAAACACACAAACACAAAACACCACACCCACCACCACAAAAACACAAAAACACCCCCACACCACCCCAAAAACACACCCCCACCACACCCCACACACACACAACCCAACCCCCACCCCCCCAAACACACACCCACACAAACACACCCCACAAACCACACCCACACACACCCACCATTCCCCCACACACAACCCCACCAACACACACACCACCACAACCCCACACAACCCCACAAACCCCCCACCCCCAAAACCCCAACACACACCCCACACACCCCCCACCCACCACACACACACACACACACTCCCCCCAACCCCACACACCCCCAAAAAACACCCCACACCCCAAAACACCAACACACCCCCCACACCCCCACACACACCACAACACACACACACCACACACACAAAACCCCACCACCCCACACCCCCCACACACCCCACACCCCACAACCCCCACACACACACAACCCCCCACCCCCCCCCACCCCCCCCACATTCACACACACACATTCACCCCACCCCCCCCACCCCACACACACACAAAAACCCCCCACACACACACACACCCCCACCCCACACACAAAACACACACCCCACACCCCCCCACACCCCACACCAACCCCACACCACAACACCCCACCCCCACACACCCCACACCCCCCCACACACACCCCAAAACATTCCCCAAAAAACCCCCACAAACACAAAACCCCCAAAACCCCACACACCACAAACACCAAACACCCCAAAAACACACAAATCTCCCCACACACACACACCCCCAACCCCACCCACGCACCACGACGCACGCACGGGACGCACCACGCCCAAGCACGCAGGGACCCCAAAAACCCCAAAACAAAAACCAAAACACCCCCACACACACCACACAAAAAACCCCTTTGTTAGCGACACTTTTTGGGAATACGGGGGGTAAAAAACAATTATGGCCCGTGGTTGGGGAAAAAGGATGCGTAAACCAGTGCTTGGATTTGGCAGAAAAACCCCGAATGTGTTGACCCGCACCATCCCTTTTAAAAGCGGGCGAAGGGTCACTTCTTCTTCGTCGTCGTCCATATAGCCTAGCATTTCCAACCTCATATCCAAACCGTATAGCCTAGCGTATCCAACCAGTATAGCCTAGCATCCAACCCGTATAGCCTAGCGTATCCAACCAGTATAGCCTAGCATATCCAACCCTTATAGCCTAGCGTATCCAACCCTAGCGTATCCAACCCGTATAGCCAAGCGTATCCAACCCTAGCGTATCCAACCCGTATAGCCTATCATCCAACCAGTATAGCCTAGCGTGTCCAACCCGTATAGCCTAGCATCCAACCATTATAGCTTAGCATCCAACCCGTGTAGCCTAGCATCCAACCAGTATCGTCTAGCATCCAACCCGTATAGCCAGTATAGACAAGCATCCAACCAGTATAGCCCAGCATCCAAATTTTGTTGTTGTTGTGGGGGGTGGGGGGGGGGGGGGGGGGGGGGGGGGGGGGGGGGTCCGGGGGGACACTTGGTCAGCGAGGTGAAGACAGCCGCGCGCCATGACTGTAAGGATGCCAGAGTCTTGATTATCATGAGTGAGCCGGTTTGGCCTAGTGGTAAGGCGTTAGGCTGGTAAGCAGAGGGGCCTCGGTTCGAATCCGCTTCGGCTCTCCTTTCTCCTCAAAGTTGTGTTTTGTGGACACTGTCTTGTGACTTTGTCCCTCACAATTAATGAAACATTAAAACGGCTCTCATCGCTGCCCATCTTAATGCAGCTTCATTCCCCTGGTGACAGTGTAGCGAAAGGTATATAATCTCCCTCTCCCCCCACCTCCATACCCCCTTCCCCCTCTTCTCCCCGTCCCTAATAAGCCTAGTGGTTTCAGTGGAGGTTAAGCACCATGTTTAACTACTAACTGTCGTGACACAGTCTCCATAG
>JABMCL010003837.1:1400000-1407500 GCA_018857735.1 Alviniconcha marisindica | reverse complement strand
GCTTTTGCCTCTCATAATCGATACAACATTAAAGTGGCTCTCATCGCTGCCCGTCTTCACACTCAGGGCTTAGGACAACAGGAGCTGTGTGAAAGTCGTGGTGACTGACTGACCTGGGCCTAATTGTCTCCTAAAAGGGTCCCGAATTATCCGTACGCTGTCTGAGACAGGTTAAATCAGTGTGGCATTATGATGTGGTAATGAGCTATCAGGATATAAAGCCAGTATACCGACAAGGTGTCACAATGAGCCGGTTTGGCTTAGCGGTAAGGGGTTAGGTTGGTAAGCAGAGGGACCTCGGTTCGAATCCGCTTCGGCTCTCGCTTCTCTTTAAAAGTTGTGGTCTGTGGACACTGTCTTGTGATTTTTTGTCTCTCGCAATTAATGAAACATTAAAACGGCTTTCATCGCCGTCCATCTTAATACAAGAGTCACAGTGACAGTGAAGCGATAGGCAAATAATCTCTCTTCCCTCACCTCCATATCCGCTTCTTCCCCCCGTCCCCCCTTCTCTCCGTCCCTAATAAGTCTTATGTTTTCTGTGGACGTTAAGCACCATGTTTACTTACTGACTTACTTACCTAATTATCCAAACGGTCTCTGTGGACGTAATGCAACAATGAACGAACAATGCCAATATTACTGCAGAGATTACTCTGGTTGTGACAGCTAGTTTAGCATTAGTATTAGTCCCCCTCTCGTCCCCCCCCCCCCCATCCCCCCACTGCCCCCTCCCTCCTCCCTGTGGTTCGGATCTCGGTCCACGCCTGTACCCCTCACAAGACAACTCGACGTAAACAAGTGAACGACCAGAAAACCCCGGGGCCATCCTTGCCCATCATTTCCACATGACTGACGCGTGTAACTGGTAGCTAGGGTTGACTGCTTCGGATGTGTGTGTGTGTGTGTGTGTGTGTGTGTGTGTGTGTGTGTGTGTGTGTGTGTGTGTGTGTGTGTGTGTGTGTGTGTGTGTGTGTGTGTGTGCCCAAGAGACTCAAAGATAAAGTACTCTGTGTACTATGTGTGTACTTATGTTTATGTATTATACCGTATGTTATTTTACTGGTCTCTTTTATGCAGTCGTAATTAAGGCAAATTTCTATGTTATTTATAGACAATAAAGATTCTGTATTCTGTATTCCAGCCATAACGGGGTGAAAGCCTCCTCACCTGTTGGAGCCGACGCGACGCATTTATTTACGACGCACTGGACTCGACAACATCAAACAAAGCAGAACGCGGAGGAGGGGATCTCGAGAACACAGGAGGGCAGACCCCCAGGGCTATTTTTAGTCATAGTCCCCCCCACCCCACCCCCACCCCCCACCCACCTCCCACCCCTCCGTCCCCGCCCCCTCTTGTCCCGTAGCCCAACAAGCGAAGGGCAAGAGAGTGGGCAATGACGCCAGCGCAAAGAGCCTGCCGTCCTCACGCCGTGGTGTGTCGTTTTGACTGAGGGGCTATATTTTCAGCGGTTGTTAGTGTATGCGTCTTCTCGCCGTCACTTTTCCCTCTGTCTCCTTACCGAAACGGAGCAGGCTCCGCCTGTATGCTGATGCCGAAGTTAAGAGTTAGGGCTCGACTTTGAGGAAAGAAGACAAACATTAGACAGAAGTGGGTCGCCGATCGTTCTCGCTGACAAGGCCGCAGCTGTCGTAGTGTAAAGCCTATCGATCAGGAAGAAACACGGCAATAATTTGTAGCCCGAACTCCCAGTCAGTCAGCCGGCCATGGCAAAGCGTTCGGACTTCGCTGTACACCTTGTCGCTGGACTGTCCTTCCTGGTCATTGTTCAGGTAAGGCTTTGCTTTTGTGACGCGAGTGATTGCTGGTTTGGGAGCACATGTGAGAATGCGTATTTGCTAGAGTTTATGTCGTCTTGCTGCCTTGCATAAAATTTAATTTGCTTTCACGGCAGGTGATTCAAAACTCAAGATTCAAATGGTTCATTTGACTTGAGCGAGTGCTCATATCAACATACACAACACGCTACACAAAAATAATGTACACATAAGCCTGGAAATGCATTAATTCCCAGTCCCACAAAGCCACTCTTCTGTGCATCCACGTAACACAGATCAGAAGACTGCATCAGTCAGTTGTGGGCTGGGAGGGGGGGGGGGAGAGAAAAATCATTAAAAAATCATATACACAAATGACATGTACGTATTTTGTGATCCAAGTGGCCACCAGCCCTTGCACTGCAGTCAAGTCCGAGGTAGATTATCAAGGTGCAGCACTACGACACCTCCAACACAAAGTCAAGAAGACCAAAACCCAGAAATAGAGTTGCATATGTATGGTTAATGACAGTTCATTTAGTTTCTGTAACATTACAAATTGTGTGGGAAATGCCACAAATATGCGATCTGTGTTCCTATCTTGGCATAAACAATACCATACATACCAGAATGACACATAATACCTGAATACAGATAGCATTTGTGCGTTCACAGATACTATAGTATCTGTGCATTCACACACGTGTTCATAAAGTCAACAAACTAAAGGGGGTTAGCACTCTCAAGGCGTCACAAAGAAGACATCAATCGCCTGTAGATCGATACGTAACTTGCTGTTTTACGCCCTGTCAATCAGTACAGATATATATCAGGACGAATGCACAAATGCAGTATACAATGATTCTTGGTTTGTGACGCATAATTATGCTGTTGTGAATTCCCGTGAAGGCAAGGTAAACGAGTCTTGTTTGTGTACACATGTGTTGTGACTGCATCCAGATCCATACGCAAAGTTGTACACTGCACGGAATAATCTCAGACCATGAATGGTGTGAACGGAATCCACGTGTAAATAAAGTTTCCTTATTTGACAGCTGGGCGCACATAGCCAGGGTCGTAGTGTCCGCATGCGTATCGTGAACTTTATAATACTTTGCCTACTTTTGGAACACTGTTAGTGTTGCTGGGGATCACCTGGACTGATCCCCAGTCACTTTTGAAACACTGTTACTTTAGTGTTAGTGATACTGTGTTAGCTAGACTGATCTCCAGCCACTCTTTGAACACTGTTAGTGTTACCGTGTTAGCTAGACTGATCCCCAGCAGCTTTTGGAACACTGTTAGCTTGACTGATCCCCAGCAACTTTTGGAACACTGTTAGTGTCACTGTAACTGTCACTGATCCCGAGCAAAATTTGGAACACTGCTAGCTTCAGTGATTGCCAGCAACTTTTGGAACACTGTTAGTTTGACTGATCCCCAGCAACTTTTGGAACGCTGTTAGCTAGACTGATCTCCAGAAACTGTTAGAACAATGTTAGTGTTAGCTAGGCTGATCCCCAGCAACTTTTGGAACACTGTTAACTAGACTGATTCCCAAGCTCCTGCTTTCTTACGGGTCGTCGTCACGTTTGTCATTGCCACGCAACTGGTTACCCCGTTGTTATAGTTTTTGTCTTGTAGTTGTATATATCCATACTGTCGATTTCTTTTTACTCGCATAGTGACTTATTATATTTTCTCACATTGTTTGCCAAAGCGGAGCCAGCAGCTTATTAATTATAAACTGCAGTTAAAGCGTAAATGGAATGATTATTGGTGTATTTATTTCAAACGCTTCAGGTTATTCACGCGCATACAATCACACACACACACACACACACACACACACACACACACACACACACACACACACACACACACACACACACACACCACACACGTACAGAGAGAGAGAAGAAGAGAGAGAGAGAGAGAGAGAGAGAGAGAGAGAGAGAGAGAGAGAGAGAGAGAGAGAGAGAGAGAGAGAGAGAGAGAGAGAGAGCACGGCAAAACAACACTCCAAGCGTGTCAGTTAAGGTTATAAACTTTTAATCCATATGTTCGCCCAGGAGTTCTTTCTTCGTCAAGGCTGCTCGATCGGCTGTATTCTTGCGACGATACCTAATTTGTATCTGAAACGACCACTCAAGAGTTTCTGTCACAAAATAAAAGCAACAAACCGTCTGGCTGTCAAAACAAACGGGGCACGTAACTAGCTTACATAATACGTCCAGCCGAGGGTATTTTAAATGACACTGAAGCTCACCCAGCACAGTTTAGGAAGGCCGAAAACAACGACACAGCATGTATTGCGCAAACACATTTCGTTGCCAAAGCAAACACTTTCCGCTCAAAGTCAAGCATACAGCGTCCCAATTAGCATGTCGTGATTGGCGTGTACTTAAACAATCGCGTGCATCTACGTGGGATTATTGTGTACGTGATGCGTGCTGGTTCACTGTTTGTAGTGGGACAGGTGTGTTAGTAAAGGTACGAACTGTACCTGGGGTCATAGCGAGGGTCGTACGATGTATGCTTGCACATATATATATATATTGAGAGAGAGAGAGAGAGAGAGAGAGAGAGAGAGAGAGAGAGAGAAGAGAGAGAGAGAGAGAGAGAATTCTTTTGGTTTTGTTTGATTTAACCTGTTGTTCTATCTTGTGCCACATTTTATAATGAACTTACGAAGACTGGCTAAAATCCCTTGGGGGGGGGGGGGGGGGGGGGTAGGGGTGTGTAGGGGTGTGTTTGTAAGGCTACACTTTCATCATTAGAATAATTCTACGTTTGGGAAGGCGGCGTTGTGAGAACTTGAGATAATCACTGGTTCATCATTGGTGATAGGCTACACTGCAAGACGGAATCAGTTGACCCCCCCCCCCCACACACACACACACACACAAGCTAGTCACTCATTATTAGAATTACATGCGACAAGAGCGCAGTGACTCTCCCCGAGAGCGGAGAATGGCGCTATATGTATGAAAACGACGCGACCACCAACACTCACCAACTACAAAAACATTATTATCATGCTTGTTTTGGCTTCGTGGACGCACTACTTGTTTTCCTAAAATGACCTTACTGTTTTTGCCAGGTCAGTTGTCCATAAATCTACGTACTAGGCCTGTTTTCTTGATTCACTGGCCTTTGTTCGCAAATGTTTGTTTATCAGCGGAATGGGCCAATCTTTCCACTCTACATGCCATAAATGATAGGTTTACAGGCATATTTATGGCAAGTGTGCTTTACGTGAAAAATATACACGTGTGATTTGTGTGAAAAGGCGCCTTTGTTTTGAAAACGGGTTATTAGGCTAGCGTGTGACTATAAATCAATGTGTATTCTGTGATAAGTGTTTCGTGTTTCCTTTCTCCTGCCCCGTACCGTCCAATCTTTGTCAGCGCGGTACTTTGTCCTAGAATCTGCCGTGGTAAACAACGGCACGTTCTTGGCACTGTGGCAGTTTAGCTTTTGAAAGAACTACCAGCAGCTAGGCTACACTGGACCAGAAACTGTTGACTGCTTTGTCTGGACACTGCAACGACATGAAGCAATTTTACGGTTGAACGTCTCGATCTGGGTTGAAATGACGAGTGGCGACTCACAGGGGTTGTTCTGTATGCTTACATAGTCTATCCATTTTGTGAAAGATAATTTCTTACGCTGGTCCGTCTGTTAGGCACGGTTAGCCGCAAACACGTACTCCACGACTTTGAATCTTCCGCCTCTTTCAAAACCGGCACCAAGACTCGCTTGTTTACTTTAATATTTATTTGAAAACGAGAAACCGAGGAGGTCTTGCGTGCTGCAGAAATGTGCACGTTAATTTAAGGACCCCCAAGGCATCTATAAAAACAATTGCTCTGGAAGGTTTGCGTTGCAGTTCATCGATCCAGCCCCACGGGATTATAATGACCCGGGCCACTGTAGCATGACCCTGTCGCAGCTAGACTTCCTCGTGTGGGAAAAGACCAGACTTTCTGTTGGAGGGAAAAAGTCCGTCTGGCTGTGATTATGTATACTGTATGAGCTGTGCGTCTCTCAGTTTCGAGTGTAAGAATGAGGGAGTTGTGCGTGAGTGTGCTGTGTGTGTAAAAGGCAGGGTGGACTTAGCTGATCCCTAGGTTTGCGTGACCCACAGACTCGTATAAAAACGTTGTGTTACTGTACCTTTGAGCCGGTTTGGCCTAGCGGTAAGACGTTAGGCTGGTAAGCGGAAGGACCTCGGTTCGATACCGCTTCGGCTCTCCTTTGTCTTCAAAAAGGTTGTGGTTTGTGGACACTGTCTTGTGACTTTGTCCATCACTTCCTACTGAAACATTAACATGGCTCTCATCGCTGCCCATCTTAATGCAGGAATCATCTGGTGGTGACAGTGTAGCGATAGGTATATAATCTCCCTCTTCCCCCCCACCTCCAAACCCCCTTCCGCCCCCCCCCCCCTTCTCCCCGTCCCTAATAAGCCTTACGGTTTCTGTGGACGTTAAGCACCATGTTTACTTACTTACTATGTTACTGTACCAGAGTCCAGGAGCTGTGTGAAAGTCGAGGTGGCCGTCCTGGGCTTTCCGTCCTAATGAGCCTTACGGTTTCTGTGGACGTAAAGCAACACTGAACCATGCTTCGGCATTAGTCACAGTTTGTCCCTAATATGTCAACCGACATCCGAGGACATGAAGCTCTACATCATCATCGTGTTGCTGTAACGTGCATATTTATGTACGTCCTATGTGTAATTTTGTGTGCAGTCCAAAGGCAGTTTTCTGTGTTATTCATAGACAATAAATATCCGTGGTCTATTTATACAGTAGACAATGTAGGAACGAATAGACGGAAAATTGAGTGACATGACGTGACTGACTGTCCGAATTTATCTTGATTGCAGCAAATCTTCAATCTACGTCTGTGCATCAGTGACAGTTTGCTGAGAAGTCAGAAACCGTAGCGGGACCCCACACTGTGGGCTGTTCTGATTAGACTGGTGCATGCAGGGGAGATACCATGAAAAATTAACGCCTTGCTGGCCTCAGTTTCTAAATTAGTTTCGTACCACGTGTATCAGGGCCTTCCATTTCTCTCTCTCTCTCTCTCTCTCTCTCTCTCTGTACGTGTGTGTGAGTGTGTGTGTGTGTGTGTGTGTGTGTGTGTTGAGAGGGCGCGCAAGTGTATGTGTGTGTGTGTGTGAGAGAGAAGAGGAGGAGAGAGAGAGAGAGAGAGAGAGAGAGAGAGAGAGAGAGAGAGAGAGAGAGAGAGAGAGAGAGAGATTGGAGGGGGAAGACTGACAGAGACATACAAATACATTGCAAATGAAAAATCAGGCGGTAGACTACACGTTTTTACCTGTAGCATTCAACGAACTGTAACGAGCACAGGTGATTCAGGTGTCAAGCAGGATTACCCTTCATTTGCCCTGCCCCGAGCAAAACCACGATGTCAGCAGTCGTGCTTCCAGCTCCACTAACCGCCACCAAACCCACATCTGATCTGAGGGTCCAGGACGTTGATTGATCATGCAGCGACGTAGTGGGACTTTTCCACATATATAGCAGTTTGTAGGTGGTACACTTTAGACTGGTGTTAAGGGAGGGCGGATTGGCCGTAATATGTCAACTCGACATCTGAGAATATTAAGCTCCACGGATTCATCATCGGGAGAGAGGTTGTTAGCTAAAAATAATGCATGATTATGTTTTAAAGTCCTTTCACAGCA
>JABMCL010003837.1:1392500-1395000 GCA_018857735.1 Alviniconcha marisindica | reverse complement strand
CACACACACACACACCACACACACACACACAACACACACACACACACACACACACACAACACACACACACACACACACACACACACACACACACACACACACACATACACACACACACACCACACACACACACACACACACACACACACACACACACACACACACACACACACACACACACACACACACACACACACGTGGGCGTGGATATAGGTCAGTGGTTGAGCACCAGACTTCGATCGAGGTCGAGGGTTCAATCCCGGACAGGAGCGGCGGGAGATCTTTCGTCTTCAAACTTAACATTCTGTGCTGACTTTTATTTCGGTGTCAGTTCCACCCCCGTGTTACCCCTGCAGTACGTAAAAGACCCCAGTCATTCTGCCAAAGGTGCATGTAGAATGGTGCAGCTAAACACGCACACACCCATGATCCTACGAAGTCCGATTGGGCCGACGATGCTGTCCAGGCATAGCGTGAGTATTCATCAGGGAAACAAACTCACATGCAACTCGCCAGGGAATGCTCGTCCTCATTTCTTTCACTGTAAACTGATCTTTGGCTTAAAGGAGCGCACGCATCCCGATCTCTACTTTAGAGACAATAAGCACTGAGTGTGTCGTGCGCGCGCGCGACATTTTGTGTGTGTGTGTGTGTGTGTGTGTGTGTGTGTGTGTGTGTGTGTGTGTGTGTGTGTGTGTGTGTGTGTGTGTGTGTGTGTGTGTGTGTGTGTGTGTGTGTGAGTCAACGATGAAGGTATTTGTAATACTAACTCGCAGAATGAAAAACGACTTTCAAGAACTCCGCCTCTCACTGTTGTGTACGTGAGAGAGAATTAAAGTTTATATTTATTAGAGTCGGAGAAAAGGGGGGGGGGGGGGCATGACTGCTACACACCCTGCATGCTCTGATAATTCCTATGTCATAGCATACAGCTGATACTTTCGTCCCGTCGGCACAACGGACGCGTATCTGTGTGTGTAGGTGTCGTCACGGATGGCGTGCTATCGAACAGCTGCTTAAAGTTTATGCCTGTAGCATATAATATGTAGCATGGAAATAGGCAAAGCGCCTACCCCACGGCTCAAAGCGCTGAACGAACATACTATAAAACACAGAATGTACATAGAGATGGAGAATGTTATCCGCAATTTAACAGAAGCTAACACAAGAGTCGAAGCATAACTATAGTGCAAGATGCGCGCGCAAACACACAGATACACACACAGACAGTACCACACACAACCACACACACACACACACCAACAACACACACGCGCCGCCGCAGCCCGCAGCACCACATACACACACACACACATACACACCACCACACACACACCAACATACACACACACACACACACACACACACACACACACACACACATACACACACACACACACACACACACACACACACACACACACACACACACACACACACACACACCACACACAACACACACACACACACAACACCAACACACACAAACACACACACAAAACACACAAACACACACACACACACACAAACACACACACACACAACACACACACACACAACACACCACACACACACACACACCACACAAAAACACACACACCACACACACCACAAACACGCACACACACACAAAACACACACAACACAATCACACCCACACACCACAAACATCCACCTCCCCCCCCCCACACACAACCACACCACCACCACACAACACCACACACACACACAAACACACACACACACACCACACCACACCACACCACACACACACACACACACACACACACACACACACACACACACACACACACCACACCACACACACACGCACTCGTCGCAGAGACTGACAGGGGGGGAGGACTTTGTTGCCTAACCGAAATATTCGGAGAAGAGAAATGTCTTGAGCTCATTTTTGAAGGAAGAGAGTGTAGCCTGATGTTTTGGGGGAGTTTGTACCAGGCGTGGGTACAGAAGTTTGACAAAGTGCCAATTAACCCCCTTTTTTTTTCTCTCGCTTGAAGCGTTGGAGTTTGAGCATACGTGTGTCTGACGAAGAGCGGAGAGAGCGGGAAGGACTGTAAAGGTGCAGGAGCTCAGACAGATAAATAATTATATATTGTGAGCCGCAGAGCTGAGCTGAAGCCTAAGAGTTGAGATGCTTAACCCCTTCACTGCCATGCTAGCTGCACCGTCACTCGAAAAGCGACTAATAGAAGTGCCAAATTTGAAATCATTAAAGCTTTTCCCCCTCTTCGCATGAACACGTAAAAGGACTTCTACCAAAATGCGCAGTATTAAAAGTAGATTTGTTATAGGCCCATCATCCGTCACTATCTCACTATTGATGCTACAAAAAAAAACCTCTGTGCCTTTGTTTTGTCAAAACTTGACTACTGTAATTCTCTTCTATCAGGTCCTCCAAAACATCTTCTTGACAAACTCCAAAAGGTCCAAAATTCTGCAGCCAGACTTGTCTTCAAAGCTCGCAAGCACTAAC
>JABMCL010003837.1:1380000-1382500 GCA_018857735.1 Alviniconcha marisindica | reverse complement strand
TGTGTGTGTGTGTGTGGTGTGTGTGGTGTGTGTGTGTGGTGGTGTGTGTAAGTTATGTAGTGTGTGGTGTGTGTGTGTGTGTGTGTGTGGGTGTTTGTGTGTGTGTGTGTGTGTGTGTGGTGTGAGTGTGGTGGGGGTGTGTGTGTTGTGCGTGTGTGTGCGCGCGCGCGCGTGTGTGTGTCGCTGAGTGTGTGCGTGAGTGTGTGTTCGTACCTGAGTGCGTGCGTGAGTGTGTGTGCGTGCCTGAGTGCATGCGTGAATGTGTGGGCATGTCTGAGTGCATGCGTGAGTGTGTGTGGGTGTGGGTGTGTGTGTGGGTGTGGGGGGGGGGGGGGGGGGTATTGTTGTTGGCCTGCCTCGCAGGGTCTGATTTTCTTTTCTTTTCTCTGTGAGTGAGATCTTACGTTTTTCTCTTTATGTAACCAGCTTCAACGACATACATTTTTCAACAAATACATGATGACAGCTATTAGACATGGCGTGCCAGTAAATCTCTACAGTTCTGCAGGTGGTAACCGGATCCGTACTGTCATGCCGTTTATGGGAGGTCTACAACAGAAGCAGCCAGTCTGTACACTTGAGACTTCTTTGCTCGGTGACGTGAGAGCTCTTGGTGCGTGGAGGCCTTTTCCTTTTACTTGTATGCAGGTTGACGTGTTCGCAGCGTCCGTATTTCTAGGCAGTTCATCTGCGTGTCTGATGTAACCACAATCCCCCCCATCCCCCACCCCCCCACCCCCACACACACCACCATTTTTAATATAGAGCAATAGGGTATTCCATTTTTCACTTCCTTGTTTCACTTCCTTGTTTCACTTTTTTCTTTCTTTTCTTTCTTCTTCTGCCTTAAAAAATAAATAAAATAAAAATCTATAAGGATTTTGGATAAAATGATCTGAATAAGCCTAATGTTGCCATTTAAAAAAAAAAAAAATCAAAAAAATCCGGCTCCAGCTCTTTGAATTGCACCTCTGATACAATTTGATTTTCTCCTTCCTTGTAGGCTTCTAATTTGTTTCACTTTCTTCGTCTTCGTCTTCTACCTTATGGAGTAAGACCTGTTGGATAAAATGGCCTGAACACGCCACCGAATAGCATGTCGGATACAACTTGAGTTTCTCTATCGTGTTAATACCTAGCAGTGGGGCATTCTTGTTTTGATTTCCTTGTTTCCTTGTTTTCCCTTTTCTGTCTTTTGTTCTCTCTCTCTCTCTCCCTCCGCCCCCCCCCCCCCCCCCCCTCCCCCCCCCCCCCCCCCCCCTCTTCTTTCTCTCTCTCAGGCTTTGCATAATAGACACCCTCATGACAGCTGTGGACCATCTTCTGTCTGTGCTTGAGTCAGGTCTAATTTTAGAAGCGCTGGGAATTTTGCTTTCGTAGTTTGCAGGGAACTGTTATTGCATGATCGTGTTTTTTTCGACACAGTAAAGGTACGGACGTGTGTGTGTGGTGTGTGTGTTTTGTGTGTGTGTGTGTGGTGTGGTGTGTGTGTGTGTGTGTGTGTTTTTTTTATAATAATAATAATAATAATAATATAATATCCCCAAATTACCTGGCACAACTCTTATTAGTCACCAGTCCAACTACACCAACTCCAGGAATAACCTCTACGTCCCAAAGGGCCCAAGGCTTGACTATTTAAAACAATATCCTTCGCTGGAGCGTCCCTCTGGAATTCCCTTCTCAAAATATAAAATCATGTATTTCCTTCCTTTTTCAAACGTAATCTGCACAAATGTATGTGTGAGAATAACCTTTCATCAAATTTGAACGGATTTGTTTGAACACACGTTTGCCTAATATCTGAGTGTTGTATACATGTATGCCCATGAAATAAATTTAATTCTGATGTTTCTGCATATTTGTAGGAACTGTGAAACTGCATTAGTCAATTGCTTAATCGTGCTTATAATATTTGTTTGTGGTATTGTCGTGTTTATTTGTGTTTGTAGTATAGCAAGGACTTGCTGCTAGATAGGTCCAAATGGACATAACGCTACTATCCTTGAGTATTAAAGTTTTCAAGTTCGAGTTCGAGTTTCTCTGTCTCTCTCTGTGTCTGTCTGTCTGTTGTCTGTCTGTCTGTCTGTCTGTCTGTCTGTCTGTCTGTCTGTCTGTCTGTCTGTCTGTCTGTCTCTCTCTCTCTCTCTCTCTCTCTCTCTCTCTCTCTCTCTCTCTCTCTCTCTCTCTCTCTCTCATGCCTATATGTATATAAATAATGCCTGTAATTCGATATCTACTCATCAGCAAGGACTAGTTATTAGGTTTTTGACTGAACCTAAACTACAATCCTTGTAAAATAAAGTTTTCGAGTTCGAGTTGGAGTTCTCTCTCTCTCTGGTTTTTCAGCGCTTTAGTAATATTCCGATTCGTTCTCTGCATTATAATTGCGGTCATTTATGTTAGTTGGTTAAGCACACATTCAAAATCTTTCTCAAATGCCAGAGAGAGAGAGAGTGAGAGAGAGAAGGCCAAAGGGGAGAAAGAAGTGGAGAGAAAG
>JABMCL010003837.1:1370000-1372500 GCA_018857735.1 Alviniconcha marisindica | reverse complement strand
GGTCCCGGTGCAGCGAATGGGTTATGGTTACCCCTACTCCCCATCCCCACTGCCCATTACCTCATGTTAGCCCCATGACTGGCCACTGGAGGCAAAATGGGGCTAAATTTGTGTGATCATATTCAATACATGGTGCACTTCATGCAGGGTGGACGGGAGACAACTGCGCCACTGATATCGACGAGTGTGAAACAGGGCCTTGCTACAACAATGCTCAGTGCAAGAACCTGCCTGGTACCTACCAGTGCATCTGTCCGAACGGCTTCACAGGTAAGATAATCATGTGGAAAATACACACTGGTTAGTGGATGTGCACGTATAGGGAGCCTAGCATTTAGTGAGCCTACATCTGCAGTATTGAAGATACACACTTGTTGTTTAGATACTTTGCATAATTAGGCACCTGCCTATGCTGCATATAGCATGTCGCTATGATTAAACCTACATCTCAGTTGCTGAATCAGAGCCCAGGAGATGTGTGCACAGGGTGGTGGGCCTTGGTTCCCATTCCCTATCCCATTCTTCCCCTGTCCCAAATAAGCCATACGGTTTCTGTGGACCATGAAAAAAGAAAGAAGGCCTGGTTCTGTTTCAGATTTGTGACCTGAAAGACATGCTGTGTCAGTGTCTCATGCCAGACACACTTATAACTGTGTTCTGTGCTGCTTTGTGTTTGCAGGTGATAACGGTGATCTGATAGACTTGTTGTGTCAGTGTTTCATGCCAGACCCACTTATAACTGTGTTCTGTGCTGCTTTGTGTTTGCAGGTCAGAACTGTGACCTGATAGAGTCGCTGTGTCACAGTGCGCCTTGTCAACACAATGGCACATGCAGTGGGGACATGCAGAACTACACTTGTTCTTGCCCATTCGAGTGGAAGGGGACTGACTGTGAGATTCAGGTGCGTGTGAATTTTTGCAAAGAGGAAAGAAGATGTTGGACAAAGGCCTGTAGTACATTGTCTGTGTATAGGCCTAAGGGCCCTGATACACGAGCTGCCTTTAGTACATTGTTTGTGTATAGCCCTAAAGGCCCTGATACACAAACCGCCTTTAGTACATTGTCTGTGTATAGCCCTAAAGGCCCTGATACACAAACCGCCTTTAGTACATTGTCTGTGTATAGCCCTAAAGGCCCTGATACACGAGCCGTTAAGTGTCTTAAGTGTGTGTGTGTGTGTGTGTTGTGTTGTGTTGTGTTGTGTTGTGTGCATGCGTGCGTGTGTGCGTACATGTGTGTGTGCGTCTCTGTGTGTGTTGTGTGCATATGTGCGTGTGTGTGTGTGTGTGTGTTTTGTGTGCATGTCTGTGTGTGTGTGTGTGTGTGGGGGGGGGGGGTTAGGTTGGTGTGTATTTGTTGCGAGGGGGGTAGGGGTTATGAGATGCACAAATAGAAACGTAACTGAAGTAAGGATAATGTACCTAGCATTAGGGAAAATGTCTTGTCTGGCCTCATTATAAAAAAATTATTTCTATAACTGACAATAATACCCCAGTAAATGGGTGTCGATTGTGCTCAGTTTCTTAATTCCCAATCAAGTAATCAGGACTACAGGTTACAGTGATTGAGTACAAAGAGAGCAGTCAATAGTTGTTACTATGCAGTCACTGTTCATGCACTTCCAGGTGGATTTCTGTGAATCCAACCCTTGCCAGAACAATGCCTCCTGCTATGCAACTGTTGGAAACTACACTTGTGCATGCACAGCTGGTTGGAAAGGATATCATTGCACGACTGAAGTGGACGCTTGCGAAAGCTCCCCTTGTCAAAATGGGGGCACCTGCACCAAAAAGCCGAAGGCTGAGTATGAGTGCACCTGCACCAAGGAGTATGAGGGTAAGCAGTGCAGTACGCAGAAGAACCCCTGTGACCCCAACCCCTGCCAGAACTCCGGCACCTGCACCCAGCTTACCTATGACATGTACAACTGCACCTGCGTGTATGGCTGGGATGGTGTTAACTGCAGCAGCTACTTAGGTGAGGTTTAATTATCAGCCTGGCTGTGTGTGTGTTTTCATATAATAATAATTAAAGTGTTTGTAAAGTGCAAAATCTTGTCCTTAGAAACTATTCTAAGTGCATACACAGGCACTATGCACATACACATGCACGCACTCATGGACGCGCACACATGCATGCGCACGCACGCATGCACGCACGTTCACACACACACACACACACACACACACAACACACACACACACATGCATGCATGCACACTCACACACACATGCACACGCGCACGTGCACACATGCAAACACACACACACACTATCACACACAAACACACACACACACAACTATCACATACACACACACACACACACACACACACACACACACACACACACACACACACACACACACACACACACACACACACAAGCATTCTGACTATGCAAAGCTTAATTTACACAGCTTAAAACAGGCAGCATCTCTGCAGTGGGGTACAGTGGATGCAGATACTGAGTTCCTCCTCTCTCGCTGAGAACAGGGCCT
>JABMCL010003837.1:1345000-1357500 GCA_018857735.1 Alviniconcha marisindica | reverse complement strand
AAACGCTGGTCTAAAGGGCCGGTGAAAAGAGCGATTGATCACGGGTCATTCGCTACGTCCTTTTGTCTGCAAGGCGCTTGTGTGATATTTAGTCACCTAGAGTAGTGTTGACTATAGATCCTTGCTCTTTGAAATGCGACCACGTTTTGCTGTAGTCAGCAGTGAAGAGTACGGATACATGCTGCAAGGAAAGGTTGCATTGCTCGCTGTCAAACGCACGGCACATAGTGACAACACGCTGGACAGCACAAGTTATATGTATGTTTATTACTCGTGGAATTATGCTCGCGAACGCGCGCGCACTCACACATACATACGCAGGCACGCACGCACGCACGCACGCATAACACGCACGCACACACACACACACGCACATACACACACACACACACGCGCGCGCGCGCACACACACACACACACACACACACACACACACACACACACACACACACACACACACACACACACACACACACACACACACACACACACACACACACACACACACACACACACACACACACACACACACACACACACACACACACACACTACCTAACAGAGAGAGAGAGAGAGAGGATCTTAACTTCTTGTAAAACGCATTTCACGCACAGAACTTTGACAGGTTTCTGGACTGAATAATTTATTTGCGAAATTATTGTCTTCCCCGTCAAGAAACAGCATCCGTATGTTACCAGTTTGTCACTGAACCCTATCAAAATGCCAGTTCAGATATGCTTTCCGAGCTATGGGTATCCTATACTAAAGGCCTCTACCTAAGACACCACATCTGCAAATCTACAAAATCTGTACCAAGTGAGCAAAACAAAGAGCATTTGGCATTTCCAGTGCAGACATGTTGTGTAAAGGAGAGAACATGTTCGACAATATCAATTTAGAGAAACTAAATAACGCAGAGAATTTATTGTTCCTTAATTATTTTAACGGAGGAATAAATAGAAGAAGAAAAAAGAAAAAAAGAAAGAAAAAAAAGATAATTAGACAAGACAGCGCTGAGAATTCCGATATGTTATCTCATCTCCCATTCCCTTCAGTGCATTCTTGAATAGAGGCTATATAAAGGATTATATCACACAGCCAAGACGCGTCTATCTGCTTTATTTGCTTCGACATCGACAATTTGGAGGAAGTCACAGAATAGCAGAAAACGAAAACTGCCATGATTATTATCACAGTTCTTGGAGTTCTTGGATTTAAAAGTCCTGTCAACAGCATACCGTCACCTCAGGGTATTAAAACAGAGTATTTGTACAAAGTCTATTTTGTTTTTAAGTTCAAAAAGCTTCAAAAGAATTTCAACAATGAGAAAATATCACCTCAGGGTATTATCGCATAGTATTTGTACAAAAGATTTTTTTTTTTAAAGTTCAAAGCTTCAAAACAATTTTAACAGTGAGAAAATGTCACCTCAGGGTATTATCACATAGTATTTGTACAAAAGATTTTTGTTTTTAAGTTCAAAGCTTCAAAACAGTTTTAACGGTGAGAAGAAGATCGACAACGGAGAGAAGGTTAACAAGGTACACCCGCAGTGTATCCTTTCTTGAAGGAACGAAAGACTATTCTGCAAGCGTCGCAGTCTAGGTCCAAACAGCTGTGCAGTGGACGCAGTAGAACTAGCGAAGGAGCGAAAACTTCGGGAACATCACAGCCAGGTTAGTCTCATTTCTTAAACGCGTGGAAGAGCAGACCGCAGGCTTCACAGAGAGGATCCAAGCAGCAGTGGATGCACATTCCGTACAGCTTCTGGCAGCATCCGCAGTTAAGCTCCAGGACCTTGAAGCAAGGAGTGATGTGCCAGATGTGGCAGAAGGCGATGTTACCGAACTCACAGCCCCACTCCATGGCGATGCAGATGCCGCAGAGGAGAGTATTGATCATGTAGCACAGGTTCTTCCAGCACGTGAAGCACTTGTAGGAGTTGGTCCACACGCAGTCCATGGAGTGGGCCCCCTCAGGCTCAGCAAGCACATCTTCGAAACTGACCTGTGATCAGTCAGACGCAGATTGACAAAATCAACAAAGTAGAACAAAGAGGAGGAAGGGGAAGAGGAGGAGAAAAAGAAGAAGAAGAAGAGATGGTGATGATGCCCAACAACACGCCTAACTGTTGCATTAACAGCAACACCAACAAGCACCACCACAAAACAAAAACAAAAAATATTCTAAGCGCTCTTTCTCGTAATGATCGATTCCTAATCACCGTATGAATTAAGCTTTGAAGACAGCCAGCAGCAGGTACCACCTGAGGTCAGAATTACTACCCCATCCATAGTTATACACTAGCAAGCAAGTGGCCCTGCGAAGGCCGACTGGGTAATTACCCAACTCTCTTATATTCCCTTTGATTTACTTGAAGATGTCCTTTGATGAACATGAGTGAGTAAGTACGGCTGGATATTTACCCAACTCGCTTATATTCTCTTTGATTTTCTTCGAATATGAATGCATAAGTCAATGCTGACTTTCACAAAGCCAGCAGCAAACGTACGTCTCTCAACAATTTAACTTAAGACAGATCTACTTCTGACGTGATTGCACCGAACGTTTGGTGAACGCTGCTTGGGCAGCTTTACTAAATTAATTTTAGGCCTATCATATAAACAGGCAAACTAATGCATAAATACAGCAGCAGCAGCAGCAGCAGCAGCAGCAACAACAACAACAACATCGGTGGGCTATACCTTATGTAAATACATCCTCTGAAGCATATATATTAAATGAAACGATTTCTTATAAAACTCCAGAACTAAGTTCATTTTCAGGTTTACGCTGTTTATGCTGGACTTATGTTGTTTCAGCTAGACCACCACACGTCATACTGACTCATTCAAATAAAAACAAAATCACCTTACTCTCCAATAGTCGTTGACGTTGTTTCAGTCAGACCACCACACGTCTAACTGAGTCATTCAAATAAAAACAAAATCACCTTACTCTCCAATAGTCGTTGATGTTGTTTCAGTCAGACTACCACACGTCTAACTGAGTCATTCAAATAAAAACAAAATCACCTTACCTTCAAATGGTCGTTGATGTTGTTCGGGTCCCGGTTCACAAGATCCAGATCAGCCATTTTTTTGGTGACGTATAGGTTGGTTTGTTTGTTTGTTTTTGTAACAAATTCCTACACTTCAAAATTCAGCCAAGCGCACACACTGTTGTTTTGTGTTGCCTCTCTGGTGGATGTCAGTTTTTCTAGACTGATGCGGTATTGCCAGACTGCACAACCCTCATCGCAGGATCGTTTTATAGCCAAAGTTTTGTGTCGCAATTTATCTGTCCATATTTAGAATTATATGTCCTCCTAAGCCTGTGAATGCAATCCGTTATTAGTGACCCCATATGACACGTTATTGTGATTAGTTGAGAAATTTCATTGGTCACTTGGTTTTCGCTGGGCGAGCAAGGCAATTAATAATGTCACAGTTTCATATGAGATGCGCAGGTTAAAGTTGCTCTGTAGGCGTCGACCCGAATATTTGTGCAAACGTATTTCAACTCTGAACAAGTGCTGAAACATTTTTGTGTACGCGCACTCTTTTTCTGACATTTCAATATACAGATGCTTTTCGCTCATACTCTACCAAGTTATAACTACATCATCAATGTATGCCACAGCACCTCCAAAAACGCATCCACTGTATTGGTAACACAACAGAATACAACATTTCCAGCTGTCGCTTAGGACATTGACCGTTTCTGATGTATTGTGGCATAGCTGAATACAGAAGTCTCAAACGATTCGTGAAAATACGGAGCTCTGTGTAAACCATAATGTATTCATTTTGTCTCCAATCATTTGTCTTGAACAACCCTAAAATTAGTTGGTCCACGTTTTCACTATTTTCATGTAACATAACTGACTCTATCCGTTCTCGCTCTTAGAAAGGTAAATTTACCGAAAAAGGTCATGCTGACCTATCTTGCTTATTAACTTGTGAAATAAATCGAGCTTCTCTAAAATTTAACACAAACTATTTTTCAGTCTGACGTTCGTGTTTGCACCGACAGTTGAGTGAGAGTTGTGTGGGCAGGTTTAATTCCCACTAACCTGTGTGTATTTGACGTGCGGATAAGCCGTATTTGACAAGTACACTAGCTTTATTTACACGCCCAGGTGCTAGGTCTAGGTATGTCACTCACCCGCGTTAAGCTCTTGGTATGTCAGTGACTTAAATATATTGAACGGTATCCAAAAACAGCTCCTACGTAGTATCGAGAGATGCAAGTGAAAATGAGAGAGCTTTGACTTGTGAAAAATCTTCTTTCTATCAACGCTTGATTGATGACTCAAGTTTGTTTGTTTGTTTAGTTACTTGTTTCTCATGCGTGTATGTGTGTGTGTGCGTGCGTGCGTGCGTGCGTGCGTGCGCGCGCGCGCGTGTGTGTGTGTGCGTGTGTGTGTGCCTGTGTGGGGTGTGTGTGTGTGTGTGTGTGCGTGTGTGTGGTGTGCGTGCGTGGCTGTGTGTGCGGGGCGCATGTGTGTGTGTGTGTGTGTGTGCTGTGTGTGTGTGGGAGAGAGAGAAGAGAGGAGAGAGAGAGAGAGAGAGAGAGAGAGAGAGGAGAGAGAGAGAGAGAGAGAGAGAGAGTGTGTGCGCGCGCGCGCGCGTGTGCTTGCCGGCATGCATGTGTGTAAAATGCCACAAGATTTCACTACTTCACATCACAATGAAAAGAAAAGTTGCAACGGACAATTCTTTCAAATACGTGTTTAATATTGTCTATGAAAGATAAAGAACAAAACATTATAATATGTGAGTCATGGTAGCACGATCCTGCTTGTCAAATGAATCGAGCCTATCCAGGAAAAGAGCGGGTGGTGGGGGGGGGGGGGGGGCGGAATCAATTATCACAGCGTACGTGGCAACAGTTCAGAGAGTTTTTACACCCGTGGTTTAAGTGACAGAGCAGGGAGCGCGATAGAAACACACTAACAGAACAGGAAGCAACACACACATAAACCCAAATGATACCGGACGTAATGAAAACAGTACGGTGACACAGGAAATGACGGAGACAGTGTAAAAAATAAAATAAAATGGAGGAGTGATGTGGGGCAATTCCATAGGATGCAGAATTTATAATATATGCATTTCCCACGCTGCCTGTTTACAGTGACCTAGGTTGGCCTCCGTCGGTGTCGCAAAAGCCTAAATTCATTTCAAAATGTGAACCTTATCATTTCAGCATCAGCGACGAAACATCAATCCATTTACCCTTCAGATGTTTCCGAACGCGTGGATTTAGCGAACAAGCGACAGCTGACAGGCACAGCTAGGTTTAGTCTCATTTCTTGAACGCGTGGAAGAGCAGACCGCAGGCTTCACAGACAGGATCCAAGCAGCAGTGGACGCACATTCCGTACAGCTTCTGGCAGCATCCGCAGTTGATCTCCAGGACCTTGAAGAAAGGAGTGATGTACCAGATGTGCACGAAGGCGATGTTACCGAACTCCACGCCCCACTCCATGGCGATGCAGATGCCGTAGAGGAGAGTGTTGACCATGTAGGTCAGGTTCTTGCAGCAGTTGAAGCACATGTAGGAAGCGGACCATACGCAGTCGATGGAGTGGGCCCCCTCAGGCTCCGCCAGCACATCTTCGAATGTAATCTGCAGCATCAAAAGCAGTTTTAAGCGTCATCACGTCAGCACGGATACAGCATTGCCTCCAAAGAACTATACGTTCTCTCGCAGAACAGCTCTGAGGGTCCGAAGAGGACCAGCTACAGACAAGCAAATTCACCAAGACTATCAAGCTAGACCTCTGAAGACAACGCCGGGGCGCCGAAGAAGACGTTTTAAGAAGCAACTCAAACTTGAGCTATGCAGCAAGAGATGTCAATTACGTTTTGATTATACTACTGCTGCTACTACTACTACTACTACTACTACTACTACTACTACTACTACTACTACTATTCATTTTTTGTTGTTGACATTTTTTAATACGTCTTTGTTACAAACCTACATACATGAGGCACTGGAGGACATGCGGCATTGGTACAGTCAACATTTCATAAGTCATAAACATGGAATGAATGAACCTACAGGAAAAAGAAAGGTAGATGAGAGCATTAGCCTGCAAAAAAAGGTTTGTAAGGCTCCCACCTGGAAGAGAAACTTGAACATGAGCAGCTCATCTTAGCATTGCATTCCTCTATTTTGTATCTGTGTAACATTTTTTTCCTAAATATATCAATGTTCGGGAGCTGTTTTTCTATTTTGCATTTGTATAGATAATGCTTTGCCAGTAGTAGAATAAAATCAAAAACTACTACTACTACTGCTGCTGCTGCTGCTGCCACTACTAATGTCACTACTACTACTACTACTACTACTACTACTACTACTACTACTACTACTACTACTACTACTACTACTACTACTACTACTACTACTACTACTAAAAGTACTAATAAAGCGCTAGATTCTTGTCCGCAGAGACTACTCTAAGCGCATACACGCACACACAGGCACCCGCATACACGAGTATGTTGACTGTATAAAAATTAATGTACACACAACTTAAACAGGCAAGAAAGAGAGTCTTGAGGCGGAGGAAGATCACAGCACGGAACGGAAAACAAGGTAGGACTATTGTTTTGGAAAGTGACATTTCCCGAGGGTTGATTTGAAGGCGTCCAGAGAGGGTTTCTGTGGGAAAGGAAGGGGAAGGCCAGTCTGTGTAGAGGAGGCCGAAGACAGAAACGGCGCGGGAACCACAATGGAAGGTAGGAGGAATCTGGAGGTGAGAGCATCGGAAGCAGAACGAAGAGTACGGGTGTATGCGTGTCAAAAGGTCTGCAGTATTAGAGCAAATTCTTCCGCGGTGACACGTTCACCAGCAATTCTTTTATTTTTTAATATATAGTTTTTTAAATTTTTTATTATTATTATTTTTTTATTGATCTCTGCCATCTGTGCCAACGCACAAAGGCAACGTCCACTTTCGATGCACAGTCTGTCAAAAGGTCCGCAGTAACAGAGCAAATTCTTCCGCAGTGACACGTTCATCAGCAATTCTTTAAAAAAAGATTATTTTTATTTATTTTTATTTATTTTTTATTGATCTTTGCCATTTGTGCCAACGCACAAAGGCAACGTCCACTTCCGATGCACAGTTCACAAGAGTGAAAACTCCGTTTTTGAAGGTTCTATGTTTTATGCTGATGCTGGAGTAAACGCGTTGATGGAACAGACAGAGATCGGACGACTCTCCTTATCTGTAAAAGAGCGTTCTATCCAAATGTGTGACTGCACCTAGCAACAGCTGGTTGCATTCGTGTAGACATGCAGACTTTTAAACATAGTGTCAATCTTGAAGGAGGTTTTCATAATTAAAAGAATCAAAAAGTGAACAATTAAAACTGAGATAAACGATTATTCAGGACGAAAGGGGGGGGGGGAGGTAATTGGATACTTCATAGTGACCTGTCAATTGAAAAAGAAAATATCAAGACGAGAAAGACGGAAAGAGAGACAGACAGACGCGCGCGCGCAGGCAGGCACGCACGCACGCACGCACGCACGCACGCACGCACGCACGCACGCACGCACGCACGCACGCACGCACGCACACACACACACACACACACAGAGTAAAAGAGATGGTCACAAACATAGACAACAGAAAGAGGGAGACAGACAGACATAGCGATTGGGGAGAGTAGCCTACGTGTGTGCTCTCACACGAGAGAGAGAGAGAGAGAGAGAGAGAGAGAGAGAGAGAGAGAGAGAGAGAGAGAGAGAGAGAGAGAGAGAGAGAGAGAGAGAGAGAGAGAGGAGGAGGAGAAGGAAAAGACAAGCCATTGGTATTTAATCAATCAATAGGCCTGCGTCAGATTTAAAGCAAAAACACAATAATTGTACATTAGCATCATTCAACAACATGCACTGAAAAACACGTGACATGTAACAAATGTGTGTGTGTGTGTGTGTGTGTGTGTGTGTGTGTGTGTGTGTGTGTGTGTGTGTGTGTGTGTGTGTGTGTGTGTGTGTGTGTGTGTGTGTGTGTGTGTGCGCGCGCGCGCGCGCGTGCGTTTATGATCAATATAAAGGAACACAAACGCACCGTAAGCATCACTACCCATAAAAATACATAATTCAGAAAAAAACTAATTATTGCCTAAACACCGGGCTTCTTCAGGCAGGTTATCGAAAATGCACAACAAACTTGCAACGTCCAATACAGTACATTGATAAAAAGAGTTACACACACACACACACACACACACACACACACACACACACACACACACACACACACACACACACACACACACACACACACACACACACACACACACACACACACACATATATATATATATATATAGAGAGAGAGAGAGATAGATAGATAGACAGATAGCTGTATATATAACTCACCTTCACATGGTCGTTAATGTTGTTTGGGTCACGGTTGACCATGTCCAAGTCCGTCATGCTGAAGAATACTTCCTTTGTCCCAACGAATGAAACCTTAACGACCGGGCTGTATCTCCCTGCACTGTAAATGCACTAGACATCTACTGAGTGGGCTGTATCTACCTGCACTACAAATGCTCTATCTCCGCGAGTCCTTTTATAGCCGATGGAAAGTGTCCGGTGTAGGCACGCAAGGTCTGACCACAGCTCCATCTGCCGGACCCAACAACAAAGGATGCCCGGCATAATGAGGGCTATAGAGTCCTGACACAGCAACAATCGATAGCTGCTGTGGGAACTGGTCATGAATACCAAAAGCGTTAGATGATGTATTAGTTACCGGGTATCAGGTAGTGTAGGATCCAATGGGCCTGATGCTAAAGGACTAGTTGCGACCACAAGGCCTAATGCCACAAAACCTTAGACCATCAGGCCTAATTCACGAAGCCTTAGACCACAAGGCCTTATTCACGAAGCATTAGACCACAAGGCCTTATTCACGAAGCCTTAGACCACAAGGCTTAATTCCACGAAACCTGAGTACGCAAAGCCCAATGCCACGAAACCTTAGATCACAAGGCTATACCACAAGGTCTAATTCGCGAACACTTAGACCACAAGGCCTCATTCACGAAGCCTTAGACCACAAGGCATAATTCACGAAACCTTAGACAACAAGGCCTGATTCACGAAACCTTAGACCGCAAGGTCTAATTCACGAAACCGTAGACCGCAAAGCCTAATGCCACGAAACCTTTGTACGTAAAGCCTAAAACCTAACTTGATACTACAGGTATAATGCAACGAAACCTGAGACCGCAAGGCCTAATATAATGAAACCTGAGTACGCCTGAGTACGCAATGCCTAATCCCACAAGACCTAATATAATGACACCTGAGTAAGCAATGCCTAATGCCACGAAACCTGAGACCACAAGACCTAATAGCCACGAAACCTGAGACCACAAGACCTAATGCCACGAAACATTAACCACAAGGCCTGATTCCAGAAGACATAAGACCGCAATGCCTAACTGTATAGGACTTTGATCATAGGTGCATTTGCTTAGAGATGTACTTCAAATGGAGAGGCTTCAGAGAAAGGTGGTCTTATTGGGGGTGGTCTCTAATTAGGGTTCAATTGAAATCGATTCCTTGGTTCAAAGGAACGATTTCATAGTTTCATCCTCTGTACTGCAATTACGTAAGTCCAATTCTTGCTGTTTGCTGTTGTAACTGTTCTATACTCGTTTTTTGTTTGAGTTCTAGTTCATACAACCGGTAATAAACATGGTCTTTTTGAGTTGTCAAAACTGTCTTCCGTTGAAACAACAAGATAACATGCAGTCTCTGTGTCTTAATTGTATTTTTAGTAATACAGTGCGTGAGAAAACTAAGCAAAAAATGAAAATGTTTGAATTTGCTGACACTTCTAAGAGGAAGCTTGAATGCAACAGCCGCGCAACCAGACTACAGTGGATACTACCGTGACCTTATTAGTTGACTAAGTCTTGAGCTCTTTACAAGCACGTCCGAAGGTTACGTGAGCCGATGGTCCGATCAAAGCCAAGACAGGGGAAAAAGAAAAAACAAAAGCCCGTACAAATGTTCGTGACTCATGACTGAGATCTTAGGTATCTCCGATCAACCATGTAGCAATAATGCGGCTTGCTGATCATCATCTTGTTCTGTTGAATACTTCTGTCAGCTGTCGCTTGTGTAACAAGTACTGGATCCTTTTGTCTTTTTGCTTTAATCGTTGTGTTCTGTGACAGCATGGATGCATACATGCGTGCGTGCGTGTGCGTGTTGCACAGAGAATTTATTGCAGACTCAACACTGTCGTCATTATCCACACACACACACACACACACACACACACACACACACACACACACACACACACACACACACACACACACACACACACACCACCCATTCACACACCACACAACACCACACTACACTACACTCACACACACACACAACACACACACACACACACACACACACACACACACACACACACACAGAGAGAGAAGAGAGAGAGAGAGAGAGAGAGAGAGAGAGAGAGAGAGAGAGAGTAGAGAGAGAGAGAGAGAGAGAGAGAGAGAGAGAGAGAGAGAGAGAGAGAGAGAGAAAGAGAGAGAATATGTAGTTGGTGTTAGTGTTAGTGTTAGTGTTAGTGTGTGTGTGTGTGTGTGTGTGTGTTTTATATTTCACGTTTCCTGGTGTGTATTTGTTCTGCTGTTTGGCTGGTATTTGTTTAGGATGATAATTGGGTCATGTAACAGCAGAAATATAATTTTTACCTAATCAAATTCGTTGTTACTCAATAAAACCGCGATTGCCAATTGTTTTTTGTGAGATCAAATGATGTACGTGTCTTTTATAAAACACACCCATGGACACACGCAAACGTGCGCACAATATGTGTGTGTGTGTGTGTGTGTGTGTGTGTGTGTGTGTGTGTGTGTGTGTGTGTGTGTGTGTGTGTGTGTGTGTGTGTGCGTGCGTGCGTGCGTGCGTGCGTGCGTGCGTGTGTCTGTGTGTGTGTGTGTGCAATTTTTATCAGATACTAAACAACCCGTCCTCTCCTTTCCAGTCAGAAGACAAACACTTCTCACATCATTTTGAAAAGTAAACGAGAAGAGACAGTTCGTTCCAATTTATGTTTAATTTTATCTATCAGAAAAACAGAACAACAATAATTTGTGAGTCATGTGGCACGATCTAGCTTGTCAAACAAACCGAGCCTCTCCACAAAAAGAACGAAAAAATGTCAGTTATCACAGCGTACGTGGTAATACCTTTATAGAGGTTTTCTTTTCTTTTTCAATGCTTCAGTGAGTTGTTGAAGCAGAGTGCAGGTCAAACACGGCAGACGGGCGTTGGTCGGCTGCACTTTAAAAACAAAGGAACCAGCGCAGATGTCTAATCCGGTGAGATAGGAAGTATCGCAGACAGCCCAACAACACAGGAAGTAACGCAGACAGCCCGTTGACAAAGGAAGCGATTGAGACAGTCCAAAAGATGCAGAAAATGGCTTAAATACAGTTAAATGAGATGCTGAAATAATATGTACATATTCCACGGACCAAATTTATGCCAACTCAGGCAGATGGGTGTCGCAAAAGTCGAAATTCATTTCAAAGTGTGAACCTTATCGCTTCAGCATCAGCGACAAGTCATTCACCCTTTTACCGTTCACACTTTTTCTTTTCTTTTCTTTCGCGCGTGGATTTAGCGAAGAAGCGACAGCGCTGACAGGCCCACGTTTAGTCTCATTTCTTAAACGCGTGGAAGAGCAGACCGCAGGCTTCACAGAGAGGATCCAAGCAGCAGTGGATGCACATTCCGTACAGCTTCTGGCAGCATCCGCAGTTGATCTCCAGGACCTTGAAGCAAGGAGTGATGTACCAGATGTGGGTGAAGGCGATGTGTGCGAACTCGCAGCCCCACTCCATGGCGATGCAGATGCCGCAGAAGAGAGTGCTGATCATGTAGCACAGGTTCTTGCAGCAGTTGAAGCACGTGTAGGAGTTGGACCACACGCAGTCCATGGAGCGGATTCCTTCAGGTTCAGCCAACACATCTTCGAAAGCGACCTGAAACATTAAAACCAATTGTAAGAAACAAGCTTCGATTCTTATGTTGCACTAACCTCCCAAGAAACACCGTCTACTGTTTTCGTTATATATGTTGAAAGTCTGTGGTAGCAAGGCTTGATTTTTCAGTCATTAGCCAAGAATCCGAAAACGTATTCACGAGCAATTAATTGATCCAAATCGTCCATATGCTAACGTGGAATGTCAAAGCCCATTTCCGGAGCAATCTTTCAGACCCGTATTGGAGGTCATTATTACACTCGTAAGCGTGCTGCTAATGCAGTTTCAATTATTGTTGTTAAAACAAGGAGGAGCCGGACCACTGTTGTTTTTCTGTGGATACCTATTGTATAAAAATGCCACTGCATTAATCGACAGCTGATCGTAAGCTAGTAGCGCCCAAAAGGGAAGCCGGAGCAGTGTTTGTTTATGTGGGAAACGATC
>JABMCL010003837.1:1322500-1337500 GCA_018857735.1 Alviniconcha marisindica | reverse complement strand
AACCGTTGTTTCGGACGACCATTTTCAGACTGGCCGGCACCGCAGAAGCAGCAGACTAGGACGACTCTTTGCAGTTCTTGGAATACAGGTCTTACAAATCATTACGAGATGGCTGAGCTCGATTTGGTTAACCGTGACCCCAACAACATCAACGACCACTTGAAGGTAAATGATCATGCGGTTCCTTGTTTCGGTTCGTTGCCTTCCTAGTTCGTCTTGAACGTTTCTATGGTGACAGGCAGACAGACAGACAGACAAACACACACTCACACACACACACACACACACACACACACACACACACACACACACACACACACACACACACACACACACACACACACACACACACACACACACACACACACACACACACACACACACACACACACACACACACACACACATACAGACGCTAGTTAAAACTAGAATTTAGATTTTCGGCAGTGCTTTCGTCCAGTAGCTTGGAGAAATATCCCTCTCCAGTCAGAACTTTCAAGCATGTGCTAGCGTTGAAGTATGAGTTATATCCAACCCTTTGCCCAGGACCTGGTCCTGTTGATATGCTGGCTACAGAAAAGAAAGAGTGAAATAATTCGCTGAAAATCACATCATATGTGCATCATCAAGCTACTTCCAAATTATTCAGTTACAATGTGCCTGTGATATTTTCTCTCTCCCGTCATATATAGTTTCTTTTAATATAGATTTGTTTGAACAAGTCTCAATATTTATCTTGCGTGTCCATTCTGCTTTTTCAGGTCGCCTTCGAGGATGTGTTGGCGGAGCCTTCTGACCTTCATTCGATGGACTGTGTGTGGTCCAACTCCTACAAGTGCTTCAACTGCTGCAAGAACTTGTGCTACACGATCAACACTCTCTTCTGCGGCATCTGCATCGCCATGGAGTGGGGCTGCGAGTTCGCACACATCGCCTTCACCCACATCTGGTACGTCACTCCTTGCTTCAAGGTCCTGGAGCTCAACTGTGGATGCTGCAAGAAGCTGTACGGAATGTGCATCCACTGCTGCTTGGATCCTCTCTGTGAAGCCTGCGGTCTGCTCTTCCACGCGTTTAAGAAATGAGACTAAACCTGTGGTAGGCCTAGTCATCTCTGTCTCCCTGGCGAGATGCGTCCTCGTGTAACGGACTGTTGGTCAACGGTCTGGACAGGGGTCCGTCTCGTGGTTTCTGCCGTCCGACTGTTGCATATAATTATGTCTGATTGAGTGGACTGTCTTCATAGTTTTCTTCTCAAGCTATCAATGAATCTTTTGTGTACAGTAGGATCTTGTTCGCTATTGTTCCACGCGGATTTATCTCTGACTGTATACTCAGTGAGACTTTGTCTTATTGCGCCTGCGACGTTCTTTACCTATCCCTGACTGGAAAAAAAATGCATTTTTGTTGTTGTTGTTGCTGTTGGTATGCTTCGTGCAGTGAGCCCGACTATCTGGACATACAAATGATTTGCATGAAAATGTTGAATACTCAGTGATATTATGTGATAAGGAATAAAATTCTAGAAACGAGGTCTATGCTTGTCTAGTTGTTTTTTTTATACTGATTTTGATGGTGACTGATTTTGGTCGTGTGTGTGTGTGTGTGTGTGTGTGTGTGTGTGTGTGTGTGTGTGTGTGTGTGTGTGTGTGTGTGTGTGTGTGTGTGTGTGTGTGTGTGTGTGTGTGTGTGTGTGTGTGTGTGTGTGTGTGTGTGTGTGTGTGTGTGTGTTTGTTGTGTGTGTGTTGTTGTGTTGTGTTGTGTGTGTTGTGTGTTGTGTGTGTTGTGCTGTGTGTGTGTGTGTGTGTTGTGTGTGTGTGTGATGTGTGTGTGATTGTGTGTGTGTGTGTTGTGTGTGTTGTGTGTGTGTGTGTGTGTGTGTGTGTGTGTGTGTGTGTGTGTGTGTGTGTGTGTGTGTGTGTGTGTGTGTGTGTGTGTGTGTGTGTGTGTGCTTCATTACTTGTATTTGTGTGTTACCATTTGGATTTCTTTTTCGTTTGTTTTGTTTAGTTGGTAATTAGCTCGCTTGAACTGTTTTGATTTTGTTTGGCTTATTGGTAATCAAAATCGTCGATTATCAGATATTGCGAAATGTTGCGCTCGAAAAGCACAGTCATCTCCCCTCTCCTTGAGTGTTTGTGTGGTTTTGTGAGTGAGTGAGTGAGTATGAGTGTATGTGTGCGTGTGTGTGTGTGTGTGTGTGTGTGTGTGTGTGTGTGTGTGTGTGTGTGTGTGTTGTGTGTGTGTGTGTGTGTGTGTGTGTGTGTGTGTGTGTGTGTGTGTGTGTGTGTGTGTGTTGTGTGTGTTTTGTGTTGTGTGTGTGTGTGTTGTGTGTGTGTGTGTGTGTGTTGTGTGTGTGTGTGTGTGTGTGTGTGTGTGTGTGTGTGTGTGTGTGTGTGTGTGTGTGTGTGTGTGTGTGTGTATGTGTGTGTGTGTGTGTGTTGTTGGCGTGTGTGTGTGTAGTAGTTGTGTGTATGTGTGTGTGTGGTGTTGATGTTGCGTGTGTGTGTGTGTGTTGTGTTGTGTGTGTGTGTGTGTGTGTGTGGTGTGTGTGTGTGTGTGTGTGTGTGTGTGTGTGTGTGTGTGTGTGTGTGTGTGTGTGTGTGTGTGTGTGTGTGTTGTGTGTGTGTGTGTGTGTGTGTGTGTGTGTGTGTGTGTGTGTGTGTGTGTGTGTGTGTGTGTGTGTGTGTGTGTGTGTGTGTGTGTGTGTGTGTGTGTGTGTGTGTGTGTGTGTGTGTGTGTGTGTGTGTGTGTGTGTGTGTGTGTGTGTGTGTGTGTGTGTGCGGTTGTGATGTGTGTGTGTGGTGTTTGTTTGTGTGTGTGTGGTGTGTGATGTGTGTGGGTGTGTGTGCTGTGTCATGTGTGTGTGTGTGTGTGTGATGTGTTGGTGTGGTGTAGAGAGTGGAGGAGGGAGAGTAGAGAGAGAGAGAGGAGAGAGAGAGAGAGAGAGAGAGAGAGAGAGAGAGAGAGAGAGGGAGACAGAGACAGAGACAGAAACAGGAACAGAAACAGAAACAGAGAGACACACACAGACAGACAGAAACAGAGAGACTGACTGAATGATTGAGTGAACTTTATTACACGATGATAGAGGCAAACGTATGGATGCTTATCGGAAAACATGACTTTGAAACAATTACAAACGCTTAAACATTTTGATGAGCATAGAAAGAAATATGTGCGTACCAACAATCATTGTGAATAATACAAAGGATTATTAATTAAATCATAATAACATGGGGGGGGAAATGAACGATAAAAATTGATAATAAAAAATGTAACATTTCCCTTCTGAACCATTAATTTTGTGGAGCTGTGCTTTGACGCTGGTAAGTGAATTGCAGAACGTTATTTGAGTTATAACAGAATTCCAAAGGTCTGAAACAAGAAAGCCTGCTAGTGTTCTAAAACAAGATCCAAACACATAAAATTTTCAAAAGAACGCTGTTTATTAGGACAAAACACAACATGCAAATTTTTGGGGTATTCCCCTTTACCAAACTACAAAATGACACTAAACAACAGTTCAGCGATTAAAATGATGAAAAATGAGATGAGAGCCATGCCACTTACCTGTTCTAAAACAAGATCCGAGCACATAAAAAGATTCAAAAGAACGCTTATTTATTATGACACAGACATACAATCCGAAATTTTCGGGGCAATCTCCTTCGTCAAGCTATAAAAACGATACATAAACGTTTAAAAAGAAGAAGATTGTTTTCATCGTTTTTAACCGTTTAACTGTTGTTTAAGTGTCGTTTTATAGCTTGACGAAGGGGATTACCCCGAAAATTTGCAGACTGTGTGTCTGTGTCATAATAAATAAGCGTTCTTTTGAATCTTTTATGCGTTTTTGGTTGAGCAATGTTGTTTTTGTGTCCAGTGCTTGGCAGAATTTGAAAGGAATGCGCCTGAAAATGAGAAGCTAGTTTTTAAAAAAATATTCCAGGTTTGGGCAGACTTATGACTCGAGATATAGGGTTAATGTAAGGTTTTTTTGCAAGCTGTGTGCATATTTTGAATACCAACACTGCCTTATTGCACAAATTCTTTTCTTTAAAGGGTAAAGTGGGTAAGTAAATAACTTGGTATTTTATGCCCAGTCAACCATTACGGTTATAAAGTGGGTGTAACCCCAAATGCCATAGCTTTGTATCAGTAATCGGTCAAGAAAAATGGGATATAATCAATATTATAGCTCTTCTATAAAGAGAGTTAAGTTTGTTAAGTATCACTACAGCCGTCCCAGACAGTGGCTGCATGCCTATAGGTTAGGTGACGGGAAATTTGGGCATGGCATTAACCTTTTTCCTCCCAAAGAATGTGTGCTGCGGTTGCAATATCTTCCCAAAAGAGCCGTGCAGACGGGCTATTAAGCCTGCCAGAAACGTTCATTTTCTAGAACTTGGCCTCTCATGAGCATGCTTGAACAGCCAGAGTTCGAGCAGTGCGTCCAATGGCGTCATTTTGGCAAGTGGGAATCGCTTCGCCATGGACATCATACGGACAGGGAAAGGGTTAAAATAGCCTTGCGTGCTTGCAGGGGAGTGTGCACAAAGTGCTTGAGCCAGCTATGACTACAGATAACATTTTATTGACACTCTTTTACATGTGCTAATAATGTGTAGTCGCTAACCAAATTCACCATCAGTAGTAACGCCAATCTGCTGGTGCTCATGATTTTGTTCAATATGACTGTCTTCAAGACTAAGTTTAAGGTGAACCGGGCGAAGCTGATGTTTTTTGCCTAGTAGCAAGCAGTATACATTTTGCTTTTGAGGGGTGTAAAATGATGGCATTCCTGGTACACTGGTCATGCTTCTCTGTAGTCACTTTTGAACAATGTCTTATCTTTCTCAGATGTATTCAGTGACGTATAATCTGCAGACAGACAGAGAGAGAGAGAGAGAGAGAGAGAGAGAGAGAGAGAGAGAGAGAGAGAGAGAGAGAGAGAGAGAGAGAGAGAGAGAGAGAGAGAGAGAGAGAGAGAGAGAGAGAGAGAGTCCTGTAGAGACTCCGAAAGCTTTTTTGAGATCAGATTTACTGCTGTGGACTGTTGTGTCATCTGCGAAAAGCTTGCAACATGCTTTAATGAATAGTGGAAAGTTAAATCGACAAGAGCCATGGTCCAAAAACAGAATCTTTGGAAACTCCATATTTGGGAAATCGTACATCGGATGTAGATGCATTCAGATGCACAGTTTGCTTTCTATCTATAAGAAATGGTGCAAGTAGAGTAAGTGTCTCCGGAGACAATCCACCCACTGCCAATTTTCGAAAGAGGAGTTATGGTGTATCACACCGAAGGCTTTAGCAAAGTCCACAAAAACAGTACCACAAAATTTAGGGACAGGGTAAACTGTGTTGCATTGGCTGAAATGCTTCAGTGAGTTTTAAAATATATAATCACACACTCATGAAGACAAAAAATTCTGATGAAAATGGTGTGAGTGACATAGTCGTGGTCGATTTATAACCGATATTACATCATGAGGTCTTTCATTGTCTGCCTGAGGAAGCCACACACTCACTCTCACTCTCACACACACACACACACACACACACACACACACACACACACACACACACACACACACACACACACACACACACACACACACACACACACACACACACACACACACACACACACACACACACACACACACACACACACACACACACACACACACTCACTTACTCACTCACTCACTCACACTAACACACGCATACACAGCCATACACACATACAGGAAAATTAATGTTGTATACATAGACATTTATATAAAGACAGACATGACTATACATATACAGAGAGAGAGAGAGAGAGAGAGAGAGAGAGAGAGAGAGAGAGAGAGAGAGAGAGAGAGAGAGAGAGAGAGAGAGAGAGAGAGAGAGAGAGAGAGAGAGAGAGAGAGACAGACAGACAGACAGACAGACAGACAGACAGACAGACAGACAGACAGACAGACAGACAGACAGAGACAGGAGACAGAGAGACAGAGAGAGACAGAGACAGAGACAGAGAGAGAGACAGAGAGAGAGACAGAGAGAGACAGAGAGACAGAGACAGACAGAGACAGAGACAGAGAGACAGAGACAGAGAGAGAGAGACAGAGAGAGACAGAGAGACAGAGACAGAGACAGACAGACAGACAGAGAGGGGGGCATACGCGCATCAGAACACGAACTTGATTCAGCTTTATGTCATTAAATATTTTTATTCAGAACTGAAAACAGACTGAGTATTTAAACATTCAGTTGCAAATCATACGACCAACGAAGTCAGTCTCTCTGCAATCATCATGCCACATTGATTACACATAGACATAAGGCGCCTTGAGACAAATTCACAGATAGCAACAGATTGCCCACGTGGGAAGACAGAGATAGGTGGCTGCATACGTAAAAGACTAGATTCACTGACATTGAAGAAAAGTTCGACGTCGACATTCCATTCAAGCTAGACATACATCATTCAGACGGCAGAAACCACGAGACAGACCCCTGTCCAGGCCGTTGACCAACAGTCCGTTACACGAGGACGCATCTCGCCAGGGAGACAGAGATGACTAGGCCTACCACAGGTTTAGTCTCATTTCTTAAACGCGTGGAAGAGCAGACCGCAGGCTTCACAGAGAGGATCCAAGCAGCAGTGGATGCACATTCCGTACAGCTTCTGGCAGCATCCGCAGTTGATCTCCAGGACCTTGAAGCAAGGAGTGATGTACCAGATGTGGGTGAAGGCGATGTGTGCGAACTCGCAGCCCCACTCCATGGCGATGCAGATGCCGCAGAAGAGAGTGTTGATCATGTAGCACAGGTTCTTGCAGCAGTTGAAGCACTTGTAGGAGTTGGACCACACACAGTCCATGGAGTGGATTCCTTCAGGCTCAGCCAACACATCTTCGAAGGCGACCTGGAACATTTACATGTAGCTGTTAGTAAAGGCTGCATCTTAGTAGTTAATGTTCTGATTTTTCGGCACTCCTCCCCCCAACCCCAACCCATTCCACCATCTCTCGCATCCACCACCCACCGACCCCAGCTAAAACGATTTATAAAATAAACCTTTAGTTTTATTGAAATCGATCACCAAAATCACTATACATTCTTGTTTTGACAATTATACTGTTATTTCTGCTTGATTATGCTTGACTCGATAAGCTTGAGCCTGAACGTTTTTGTTAATTGAGCTAAATATCAGCTATATGTGTGAACGAGATTCAGTCGTAGTTTTGTATAATATTCATTGCGTAAGGTTTAAAAAAAAAAAAGCAATTGTGTTCAAACCTCACCCATGCGCATCATACATAAGAACCTTGTGGGTACAGTGCGATTATGCAGTGTCATGGGTCTGTAAATTTTAGGCTGCGTTTAGAGAATGGCGTTAATCAATGCAAATAATTCTGTAATCCACACAGACCAATCATTTTCACTATACTTCTCGAACAGGACGCTTCTCCAGAAATTCTTATTTTTGTACTGAATTACTTACTTACTTATGTGCGTGCGTGCCTACAAACGAATAATTATACATACTTTTTCCTTTCTACTTTCTATCCTTACTTGCAGCATTCAAAATATGTTCTTTCCTTTCTTGAAACAATAGCATGGGAAATTATTCCACTATAGACAGTAACGATGACCTCACCTTCAAATGGTCGTTGATGTTGTTGGGGTCACGGTTGACAAGATCAAGTTCTGCCATCTTGAACGGAGGGTGTCCTCTGGAACTGTCTGCTCCCTACCCTGACTTGAAAGAGAATGGCTGTTATCCAAACATCTTGGTCACTTTATAATATGCCGGCTTCCACTAGCAACCACTGTTTAGCGTTTCATTACGTAGACCCAGGGTAGGCATGGCAAACACTAACGGAGGGGAGTTTGGGGGGTGGGGGGACGGAGGGGGGGGGGGGGGGGGGGGGGGGGGGGGGGGGCTATAATACCGTGTTTGGTCAAGTGGTCAACTGCTGGTGACCTTACCACTGGCTGGGACTGTAACAACAATGGCCACGGCAGAGATCTACCGTTAACATAACCAGACTGGCTAAAGTACCGATTTTACTGCTTGAATGAAACTCGTGCGCTCCCGATAGTTCTACGGACATGTTTGGATTCAAGACTGCTTGATAGCTAAAAGTGGCCAAAAGCAAGGCAGAACTGAACTTTGGTGAAATTACATTTTCTGTTTCAGAGTGCAAAATGATGATGTAATTATGGAAGAGGGAGGGGGATCATTACAGGCGCTTGTTTATTTTTGTCTTCAGTGAATAAAAGAACACTATACCCTTTCCCTGACAAGCTAGAAAAATCGTTGTGTTGATGCAGCTTACTTTCAAGAATGGTGTCGAAGGCTGTCTAAATTAATTAAAAGTGCTCAGTTCGATATCAGCTCAGACTCTTCATGAACATGCATGAATAGTTAGCACAATGCCATGGGCATAAAATTACATTATTGAGACGGGGTATGCATTAAACATGAGCTGCTTTATGTTTCATACAAAACGGTTTTTACGGCCACCGATGATACAATGCATTTATGAGCGATCACAATAACAGGTTAAACCACCATATCGTCAAGTTAGTTACAATGAGGTATAATGAGCAAAAGCAAATTGTTGAGCATGTTAAACTCTTGATTGTATGCCAAAAAGAAAACATTTTAATGCCTGCTCGTGCAAACTCATTAATGTTTTTGTTGTGAGTTAAGTATACAACATTCATACTTAGATTATACTTCTCCTTCTGTATTTTCGTGCAGTAGTAAAATATACCGCATTGTCAGTTGTTGATGTTTACTGTTCAATTGTGGTTTGTTTGTCTGTATTGATGTAAAAATATCCTCGATACCCCACACAAGAAGCTGAAGGAATAAATATCCTTGAATCCTTGCTAGTTGCATGCCATGAACATGTATCAGTTGGCACTATGTCATTGTGGCTGTTTAAAAAAAAAAAGCATAAATTATAATTAACTATTTGCAAAACGCAAAATGCTAAATCTCGGCCATGGAGACTCACACACACACACACACACACACACACACACACACACACACACACACACACACACACACACACACACACACACACACACACACACACACACACACACACCCCACACACACACGCACGCACACGCACACACACACACACACACACACACACACACACACACACACACACACACACACACACACACACACACACACGCACGCACACGCGAGCACTCTGGCTGTACAAAGCTTAATGTACACAGCTTAGAGACTTGAGCTGGGTGAAGACAGCAGCACGGAACAGACAACATGGCAGCTAGCCTACAGTTTTGGGAAAAGAACTGTTTTTAGGTTACATTTAAATGAGTCCGGAGTCCATCAACAGTGAGCACAACTCTAAAGGCCCTCGCCCAGGCAAAGGAACTGCATGTTCACTGAAACCAAAACAGAGTTGTCCACATTGAGATTTGCTTTTCTTTATGATAGGCATAATTCCGGAGTCGAAATAGCGTGAATCTAATGTACAGAACTCTAATTGGGTCATTGTGCGTCGACCATCTCCTTTATTAGGTGTCTATATCGGTTACTCACTTATTTTCATGCTGCATGTTTTTCTTTAAGTTGTAAAGCGCTTTAAGTAAATAATAGTAAGTAAGTAAATTGGTGTTTTATGCCCTGTCAACCAGTGCGGTTATAGCATGGCGATAAGTAAATAATAATAATAACAAGTATTTAGAAAGTACAAAATCTTGTCCCTAGAGACTATTCTAAGCGCAATAATAATTAGAATATTTCTAAAGATTCATTGTGTATCTATTTGAGCTAGCTACCTATTTGCACACTTAAAACATTCTGCAATCCATATATTCACTTCTTTTACATTCGGGAGTCATCAGAATATTAATATAATTTGGCATTTCTTTTGTTTCTGAACATATTAAGTCTAATGACCATGAACAGACATAAAAGAGCGTGTCATAAGAGTGAAAAATGGGTTATGAGAATCACGCACCACTGAAGTAAACATTTTATGACGAGCTTGACCCTTCCCCTGATTCAGTCCCTCCACCCACCACCCACCCCACCCCACCCACTTCCCTGCCCGGCCCCGCCCACCCCATCCCGCCTCCTCCCGCCCCCTCCCCCCAACCCCCAACACACACACACACCGTACCGCCTTCAATTCCGTTGTGTAAACACTTGGACACCGCTACAGTCGAAAAGCCGAAGAACGCTTTAGTGGGCAGCATGGATTGGAATTCTGGACTTGCCGTTAGGTTCGGATGTTCGTCGTCGAAGAGTTCTTCGTGCATATTTTAAACAAATGTAAAATGCCCGTTTGTTTGAATTCTTTGTTTGTTTGTTTTACAGAAATGATTTAGTGCCGATGAAGACGATCGATCCATAAAATTAAAAAAATGTCGAGATTCTGAGAGGCATGGCAGATGAATATTACAGGGGATGTTTCGTCACAACCAAAATGACAAAACTGAGTCAGCACCGTGTCCGAAGAAGAAGAAAAATGAGTTTTAATGGCAACATCAGGAGGCTGCGGAAGACGGCGTGGAGATTCGTGCTTCAGCCTACCGAGAATTGAGGCATCATATTGAACCGGCCATATCGAATGCCGAGAGATGGCGAAGAGCATTTTATTTGGGGTTCACCAAGCATTTAGGCATCATCTTGAACTACACCGAGTAGAAGCCGATGCCGGAGAGACAAGAGGGTTAAAAAATAAAATAAAATAAAAGGCTGTATGAAGCAATTCAGTAGCTAATAATGATAATGGTGAATAAGATGAATACTTATATTCATGATTTCACCAACAACAACAAATGTTTCACCTTGATATGAAATTCAGACTGACAAGGCGCAGGCTTTCCCTGGAGACAGAGAGAGAGAGGGGGGGGAGGGGGTAGGGGAGAAGAGTCCCTCATACAGTGCAACTCTGTCTCTCGACAGATAGACAGATGGACGGACAGAGATAGAGAGTGGGGGGGGGGGGGGGGGGGGGGGGGGGGGGGCGTGGTCCTTCATGCAGCATGCAATGCAGCTCTGTCTCTCTATAGATAGACCAATAGAGAGGGCGGGATAGAGAGGAGGGGATGCAGGGAGAGAAAGAGGAGGAGGAGGAGGAGGAGAGAGAGAGAGAGAGAGAGAGAGAGAGAGAGAGAGAGAGAGAGAGAGAGAGAGAGAGAGAGAGAGAGAGAGAGAGAGAGATAGCTAAATACACTCATGTTGTAAACGTGCTGCACGGGACCTGGAACATAAGATCCAAACACATAAATGGTTCAAAATAACGTTATTTATTAGGACAAAACACAAAATGCGAATTTTCGGGGTAATACCCTTTATCAAGCTACAAAAGGTCAAGAGCTGCCTTCGCAGATTGACTTATAAACGACACATTCCGGCTTGCGCGACCGCCTCCCCTGGCCCTGCTGAACTCCTTACAGAGAGTGCTGGACCCCCCACTTTTGTTGTCTCGGCACCTCGGCGAGAGTGGTCAGTCGGGTAGCATTGTTTAAACATCGCTAAAGGTTTCCTCCCTGTCCATTTTCGCACGTCACTGCTCGCGAGGCTGTAGATGTCTTAAGGCGGGTGGGGGAGGGACGGGGCGGAGGGGGGGGGGGTGGAGGGGAGGGGGGGGGGGGGGGGGGGGGGGGGGGGGGGGGGGGGGGGGGGGGGGGAGAACAAGGCCAAGCTGTTACTATTTTGTAGTAACCAGGAGTGATAATGGTATAAGACGTGTTGCCTTGGTGAGAAGCCAGGCACTTGCAACAGGGTGGCGACCGCTGGTCAGTCAGACTTGAATATTCCTGATCTTCTGGTTGACGTGTCTGTTTCGTCTCTCGCTCAGTCTTTTCCTCCACCATGGCTGAACTCGACCTCGTCAACCGCGACCCCAACAACATCAACGACCACCTGAAGGTAGGCGACGCTAGTTTGGGGAATTCTTTTTTTAAGAAAAATTGTCGTTTTCTGATCGTTCAATAAATATTTTGCTTTTGACTTCTTCTTTTCTTTCTTTCTTTCTTTTTTTCTTTTTTTTCTTTTCTTTCTTTTTTTCTTTTTTCTTTTTTGGCTGCTGTTGATGCTTTTTCTTTCTCTCTGAAGTCAAAGCTGTAACATGCATATTGCCTCTTTATATCTGATGCTGAACCTTGACGGTGGAGTGGGGAGGGGTGGTGGTGGGCACTGACAACCACACAGTAACCTTTACCTCCATTTAACTCTCTCTTGTTTTAAGAATTTGCTTATTCAGCGATATGGTCCTCTATTGATGAGTGTATAATAAAATTACGGCCTGTAGAAATAGAAATGGTTACACTTCGATTCGGCTTGTCCTCCAAGGCATCGTTTCTGTTTTACTTCCGGTCAGTACAAATATGGTTACCTTCCATAGAGCATAACTATGGACACCTTCTATAGAGCACAACTATGGATACCTTCTATAGAGCATAACTATGGACACCTTCTATAGAGCACAACTATGGTTACCTTCCATAGAGCACAACTATGGATACTTTCTATAGAGCACCACTATGGTTACCTTCCATAAATCACAACTATGGTTACCTTCCGTAAAGCACAACTATGGTTACCTTCCATAAAGCACAACTATGGTTACCTTCCATAAAGCATAACTATGGTTACCTTCCATAAAGCACAACTATGGTTACCTTCCGTAAAGCACAACTATGGTTACCTTCCATAAAGTACAACTATGGATACCTTCTATAGAACACAACTATGGCTACCTTCCATAAAGTACAACTATCACTTCCGGTCAGTACAACTATGGTTACCTTCCATAAAGCACAACTATGGTTACCTTCTATAGAGCACCACTATGGTTACCTTCCATAAGGCACAACTATGGTTACCTTCCATAAAGCACAACTATGGTTACCTTCCGTAAAGCACAACTATGGTTACCTTCCATAAAGTACAACTATGGATAGCTTCTATAGAGCACAACTATGGTTACCTTCCATAAAGCACAACTATGGTTACCTTCCATAAAGCACAACTATATTACCTTCCATAAAGTACAACTATGGTGACTTTCGATACAGAACAACTATGGTTACCTTACCTTCCATAAAGCACAACAATGGTTACCTTCCATACAGCATAACAGTGGTTATCTTCCATATTAATCACAACTATAATTACCTTCCATACAGCACAACAATGGTTACCTTCCATAAAGTACAACTATGGTGACTTTCGATACAGCACAACTATGGTTACCTTACGTTCCATAAAGCATAACAATAGTTATCTGCCATATTAATCACAACTATGGTTACCTTCCATACAGCACAACAATGGTTACCTTGCATACAGCACAACAATGGTTACCTTGCATACAGCATAACAATGGTTACCTTCCATATAGCACAACTATGGTTACCTTCCACACAGCACAACTATGGTTGCCTTTCATTTAACACAGCAATGGTTACCTTCCACACAGCACAACTATGGTTACCTTCTATACAGCACAACTACGCATGGTTACCTTCCATACCTGTACAAATTTGCGTGTGAACTAACAGTTCAGTGTCGCACTCCAAAGCGCGCTCAAACAGCTGACCACCTTCTATGGACCATGTCCGCTCATCGCTGATGTGTCCAGATCCGTGGGTCATCAACCGTAACGGATGTTTCTGTAGAGACAAAATTGGCCATTGTAAGACACAGTGACCAAGTACTTAAAAGCCCTGCCTTTGAAGAAGTAAATACTTTTTACTTCGACTTATTTACCATGAAGCACTTGTCTTCAGTTTTTAAAGATGGCGACCGGCAAAACACTGATGTTTGACAAAAGAGTATGCCATGTTATTTGTTTGTGAATCAGAATAATACAAGTACAGACAACGAGAATAATGTTGTCAAGACAAAGGCATTCAGTGGGATATTGACTCCAAACAGCATACTACTGTCTGTTAATGTTATAAATAAGGGATTATTGGTTGCGTACAGAAAAAGATTTGTTTGATGACTGCCATAATGTTAACAAAGTGCGACAATGATAGAATAACTCCAAACACAATGTTGCTTCAAAAGTGTTGCCTGTATCTGCAATGATTACTGGTCCTGTCGCTTTTCCTCCGACGTTAATATTCTTTACTGTACACTCATAACTAACCTGGTTAGGGTTAGCCTGAGGTTTTAGTCTTCTAGACCTGTGCCACCAAGACAGAAATGTTTTCCATTTGTATAGGCTAAGGGCCTTGTTTTTAAAAATGAATCAAAGTTAATAAGCTTAACAACGGTTGTGCCTTTCCTGTCTTTTTAGGTCGCCTTCGAAGATGTGTTGGCTGAGCCCGAAGGAATCCGTTCCATGGACTGCGTGTGGTCCAACTCCTACAAGTGCTTCAACTGCTGCAAGAACCTGTGCTACATGATCAACACTCTCTTCTGCGGCATCTGCATCGCCATGGAGTGGGGCTGCGAGTTCGCACACATCGCCTTCACCCACATCTGGTACGTCACTCCTTGCTTCAAGGTCCTGGAGATCAACTGTGGATGCTGCCAGAAGCTGTACGGAATGTGCATCCACTGCTGCTTGGATCCTCTCTGTGAAGCCTGCGGTCTGCTCTTCCACGCGTTTAAGAAATCCTAGTAGGAGTTCCATCAAGACTACGCACACCATCCTGCGATTTATGACAACAATATCGCCCGTCCAACAATTTTCTCTTCAACGAGACCAACATTTAAAAAACCGTTTGACAACTGTCTGTATTAAAGTGCGAATATCTACATCTGCAATCGTTCAAGGAATAGACGATTCTGGTTCAACCTACCGCATGATTTTTTTATCATGCCTTCAGAATTGTCCGTCGTACAATTTAAGCGTTTCCTTATCGCACACAGTTATTAGGAGATCAGCTGTTGTAATATATTAAAGTGTTTTCGTTTGGCACTCGCACATTTCATCTGTGATATTATTCTCTCTGTGCATAATAAATGTAAAGGAAATCGCGCTG
>JABMCL010003837.1:1312500-1320000 GCA_018857735.1 Alviniconcha marisindica | reverse complement strand
GATTTACTTATGGCAGATGCCGTAACACCTACGTTAGCGATTTACTTATGGCAGATGCCATAAAACCTGCATTATCGATTTACCTATGGCAGATGCCGTGACACCTGCGTTAGCGATTTACCTATGGCAGATGTGGTATCAATGCAATGCAACAGAGTCCGAACTTTATGTACAAACATAGCCTAGCTATACGATAGAAGCGTACGTGCGCCTATGTTCGCCTCATGTCAACCCGCATAATTATACTCAGTTCGCGTAATGTACAACTCGTGTAATGCCGACTCGCTTAGAGCGATGTACAGGCACGTTTTTCTTCAGATTTCACATAAAATGCTGGAAATGTATGTTTATGTTTGTTTGTTTTGTTTGTTTGTTGTCTTCTGTGAATGTTTTGGTTATTAGTAGTACTGTAGCAACCGCAGATATGTGAGTCGGCCTTTATGCTGCGCTAATATCTTCACCGTTGAGAAATAAAGTTCAATCAGTCAATCAATCAGTCAATCTCTCTCTCTCTCTCTCTCTCTCTCTCTCTCTCTCTCTCTCTCTCTCTCTCTCTCTCTCTCTCTCTCTCTCTCTCTAATAAAGAATTTTACATTATCTATCTATCTATCTATCTATCTATCTATCTATCTATCTATCTTATCTCTCACAGCTCTTCTAGCCCTGCCTTCAAACGAGTCTTAAAAAACTGACCTCACCTCCTCCCCATCTCCTTCTCGGCCGTTTGTGTGTGCGCGCCATCCTGTGTGTGTGCGTGTGTGTGTGTGTGTGTGTGTAATGTGTGTGTGTGTGTGTGCGTGCGTGCGTGCGTGGTGTGTGTGTGTGTGTGTGTGTGTGTGTGTGTGTGTGTGTGTGTGTGTGTGTGTGGTGCGTGTGTATGTGTGTGTGTGTGTGTGTGTGTGTGTGTGTGTGTGTGTGTGTGTGTGTGTGTGTGTGTGTGTGTGTGTGTGTGTACGTTATGTGTGTGTGTGTGTGTGTGTGTGTGTGTGTGTGTGTGTTGTGTGTGTGTGTGTGTGTGTGTGTGTGTGTGCGTTAGGTGTGTGTGTGTGTGTGTTTGTGTGTGTGTGTGTGTGTGTGTGTGTGTGTGTGTGTGTGTGTGTGTGTGTGTGTGTGTGTTGTGTGTGTTTTTTACCATGCTTTGTATGAAAATGTCTGTTAATGTTTGCATGTTTTGTTTGCTTGTCTACATACCACTGATTTGTATAATTATGGGAATTTGCACGTTGCATGCTTATCTTTAGGCTGTAAAGCGCTTTGAGTCTCCGAAAATGCTCTATAACTTTCCTGTTATTATTATTATTATTATTATTATTATTATTATTATGATTAATTCAGTCATTCATTCAGTCATTCATTCATTCATTGAGTCAGGCCAAAGGCGACGTTCTACGCAACACGGACGTGTGCGTGCGTGCACACGTTAAAGACCTCGAAGCAGCAAAAGCAGCAACGCTCGAGCCAAGACCTGTCGAAAATCCACACTTCAACAACCCGAAACAGAACGAGGCCCACAGTGCCTGTATAGAATCAACAAACAAGGGAGTTGATTAGTGCCCGTAAGACGTCAAACAAACAGAACAAAAACCTGAGTCGCCCACGGTAACTCTCACTTGGCATGCGAGTAAATACTCGGGTCGAATCAGGTCTTTCTTGTTGTATTCGTGTGACGTCTCTCGAGCGCAAATTGTCTTCATTGCTTGTTGACTCTTTCCACAGTTGAACGCTGTGGATTAAGTACAAGCTGCGTAGCGAAATTCTGTTGCAGCTGGCTAACTAAAGGTAAACAGCTAGACCATGCAGCTTTCCCCGTTGGATAATATAGGTTCCTGACTGAAGCAGTAAAGCATTAAACAATAAGACAGTTCTTGGATTTTAACGTCCCCTCAACTGCGTAGAGTCACCTAATAACGATACGTTAAAAACAATAACATAATTATCTTGACTAAAGTTGGAAATACACAGTGAAGCAGAGAACGATTTTAGCTTGCAAGTTGGTACCTTGTTTGTTGATTCTGCAAGTCGGTATTCCGACTGGATCTTATTTTAAATAGGAATTCGAGTCGGGGCCACTGAGAGCACGCTACTTTCTGGTATTAGGCGAGACAAGCTATTCTATTTTCTTACCTAACCAAGGTTAAAAGAGAGACAAGTTAAACAGGTTTCCGTTATTACAGAGAGCGTATTCATTTCTGCGTCCATGTAACCCGGGCACCACGAAGTGGCTGGCTGGACTAATAAATTGATGGACAAATGTAGATGCACATGCAGACACACATACAGACACGTGCAGACACACATACTCATGCAGATACACAGACACATGCAGACACACAGACAGACACATGCAGACACACAGAAAGGCACATGCAGACACATGTGTATCTGCATGAAAGACAGAAAGACACATGCAGACACACAGACACATGCAGACACATAGACAGCAGCTGTCTGTGTGTCTGCATGTGTCTGTGTGTCTGCATGTGTCTTTCTGTCTTTCATGCAGATACACAGACATACGCAGACAGACATATGCAGACATACAGACACGTGCAGATACACAGACAGACAGACACATGCAGACACACAGACACATGCAGATACACAGAGAGACATACGCAGATACACAGACAGACAACAGGTTATCGTTTTTGCAGTGACTAGCATTTCAGTTATAATTAAGCTTACTAATTAAGGTAATGCATATTATCGCCCCGCTTCCACAGAGAGAGAGAGAGAGAGAGAGAGAGAGAGAGAGAGAGAGAGAGAGAGAGAGAGAGAAGAGAGAGAGAGAGAGAGAGAGAGAGAGAGTTTTCAGTAGCGTTCCAGCATGAAAATCCTGCCGAAAGTACAGCAAAATTAGACCATGGCCATCTGATGCAAGTTGTAGTGAACTACAGATCAGAAACTGAACCCAATTTTCCTGTAGGCCTATGTCTAACGCAGAAGACAAGTTTCAATTGCCCAGTTTTACTATCGTCAGTTCATGTTATTTGTTCAGCAGACTGCATGGGCTACCTACATGACCAGGGCTACACGGACAACCATGCCCTATCTGACCGGTTTAATCCTGGTTTTAACTCACTGGACCGTAGTAGAGGAAACAATAGAAAACTCGTTCGGCACTTTCCTTGGCCCCTAGCAGATTATTACTTGCAGGTAGGAGCGTAAAACCACAGCAAACGATTATAGCCGCACGCACGCACGCACGCCCACACACACACACACACACACACACACACACACACACACACACACACACACACACACACACACAATGCAACATAAAATTATCGAGGCTCGCACGTTCGTGTAAAGCTTACCCTGCTGTTTGTTCTCGTGTCCTAGGTGACAGAGGTGACGGTGTATGTTCGGATATATACAGGCAACTTAGGGAGAGTGGTCGCAGAACGCCATTTCCAGCAAGTCGACCTGTGACCGTGAGTCTCTCGCTCTCTCCAAAGATTTCCATCACCATGGCTGAACTCGACCTTGTCAACCGTGATCCCAACAACATCAATGACCACCTTAAGGTATCTTTTTGTTCACATAATCTCTGTGTGTGTGTCTGTGTTTCGAGTTACTGTGGAAGATGGGCGCTATGTACTACAAATCCTTTTAAATTATTATTTCGTTTCAAGTAGGAATATTCTGCTCGATTTCCAAAACGGAATCTAGCTGCCAAAGGGCCGCGGGCTATACCCACCTGGATAAGTGATTTCTAAACTTGCTTAAGTTTCCACATAATTTTACCAGGACTTTTTTCCTTCCCGTTTCCTTGTGATATTTAACACGCGCATGCCTCTAACACACTGTACACTGATTTTTCGTCTTATCCGAAGGACACCAGACCCAGACCACCCCCCTAAAACTTAAGTGAGGAAAAGGTTTCTAGCTGTTCGAGCTGTTTATTCCGTCAGACTCAAGTCATCGTGCATTATATTGCATCAGTCAACACGCTACCCCAGTCATCTTGGTCATATCGAAAGCTTGTAAGGAAAGGCTGAGGCGGGTCTTAGAACTCAGCGCGAAACCCTCTGTGAAAATCAGAGACGAGGAATAGCAGTGTCCATAATATGATTTTCTGTAAAGTCCCCTGGTTCAGACTCTCGGACCGCTTGAAGGCCTGCTCGCGTACACGAGTCGTTTCGGCCACACGGTTGAGGAGGACTGTTCGAACCTGATGTCTTCTTTTTCTTCTTCTTCTTTTTTTCCTTTTCTTCGAACACGTTTCGATTTACATTGGAATTGTCGTCAGAAAGAAGACGCATCGCATTGTGTGCCGTTCGCTTTCTTCTTTGATTATTTGTTCACGTGACAATTAGGGTGAAGTTCATTTGCTCTTGATTGGATTTCCTTACGTCTTCTTTTTTTCTTTTTTCTTGTGTGTGTGTGTGTGTGTGTGTGTGCGTGCGTGCGTGCGTGCGTGCGTGCGTGCGTGCGTGCGTGCGTGCGTGTGTGTGTGTGTGTGTGTGTGTGTGTGTGTCTGTCTGTGCTGTGTTCAACGATCGCACAGACTGACCTGTAAGTTACGGGACTGGGGTGAAGATCATTTGCTACTGATTTGATTTCCTTACTCTGTGTGTGTGTGTGTGTGTGTGTGTGTGTGTGTGTGTGTGTGTGTGTGTGTGTGTGTGTGTGTGTGTGTGTGTGTGTGTTCAACGACCGCACAGACTGGTGTATTAGTCGGGTAGATGTTTGAATGGCCCGGCCAGTCAGTTGCCATACTACCTCGAGAGTAGCGAGCTACCACCAAGAGGTTACAGGAGTAAAATCAGCTGGATTTCTGCTCAGATTTATCCCTGGGGAAAGCCTACATTTGGTCCCTCAATATAAAAAAAAGTTTTAAACACTGGGGGATTACTCCCGCCCTGTGCATACTGTCCCAGATCAGCTTCTTTTCTGCTTTCGTCTGCTATCAGTAGTAGTAGTAGTAGCAGTAGTAGATAGTAGTAGTAGTAGTAGTAGTAGTAGTAGTAGTAGTAGTAGTAGTAGTAGTAGTAGTAGTAGTAGTAGTGGTGGTGGTGGTAGTAGTAGTAGTAGTAGTGTTATCATTAATATTAAAATAAAATTATGATTTTGCACAAAAACACACACACACACACACACACACACACACACACACACACACACACACACACACACACACACACACACACACACACACACACACACACACACACACACACACACCGGCGCGCAGAAGGAATGTAAAGAGGAGGGATGGAAGGGAGGGAGGAGGAGGAGGGACATGAAGACAGAATTAATATCACTCGCGGTCTTGTTTGTAGAGGTGAGTTTTTAACGTAGACTTGAAGGCATGGGAGGATTGAATGTGACGGATGTCAGAAGGGAGAGAATTCCATTGCTTTGGAGCACAGTAGGAGAAACAGCACTGGACAAAAGTCTGGATATTAATTTGAGTTGTTTTCTTTTGTTTTGTTTTCCACTGTGAAAAACTGGCGACATTTCTCAAGAATGTCGTCCTAAGTGCTAGCACGAAAGACAAAGCTCCGTTCAATGAGACCAGCACGAATAAAATAGAAATTCGTCTTCAGGTCCTATCATGGCGTTAGAATGGGCGCAATTAGTAAGCCACCATGAACCATCATTCCGTGAGAAGCATGAGGTGCCTATATGCTCTTCTCTGGATCAAAGTTCCAATGCAGACAGCTGCTATTCATAATTATCGAAAAGGCGGAGGGACGAGTTAGAACTTAATAGTTAACTGTAAGACTAACCGCCTGCTCGTACTTTTCAGCAATACGAGTGTTAGCATTATTTTGTGTATTACGATAAGTAACATCATAGTTTTGGTGTTTTTTCTTTTCTTTTCTTTCTTTCTTGGCAGCAGAGGTAATAGTCGTGAAGGTGATTGGTGGTAGTATTTAGGAGTTGGATATTAGCGACCTTTCAAAGGTAGTGTAGTAGTAGCAATAGTAGTTGTTGCATCACATATGTCATTACCATCAACATTGTCGTCCCCAGGTCGCTTTCGAAGATGTGTTGGCTGAGCCCGAAGGAATCCGTTCCATGGACTGTGTGTGGTCCAACTCCTACAAGTGCTTCAACTGCTGGAAGAACCTGTGTTACATGATCAACACTCTCTTCTGCGGCATCTGCATCGCCATGGAGTGGGGCTGCGAGTTCGCACACATCGCCTTCACCCACATCTGGTACGTCACTCCTTGCTTCAAGGTCCTGGAGATCAACTGCGGATGCTGCAAGAAGCTGTACGGAATGTGCATCCACTGCTGCTTGGATCCTCTCTGTGAAGCCTGCGGTCTGCTCTTCCACGCGTTTAAGAAATGAACCTAAACCTGTGACAATTAATCATCTTTCTGTCTTCCTGGCGAGATGCGTCCTCGTGTAACGGACTGTCAGTCAACGGTCTGGATAGGGGTCCGTCTCCTGCTTGCTGCCGTCTGACTGTTGTGGGTCTTCTTCAGTGGAGCGTCGACATGTAATTCTTCTCCGAGAACTTGACACTGTCATATTTCCTTCCTGTATATTGAGCATTCACCTCAGCCCTTTCTTTCTCGATCCAACTTGTGCTTTTACTTTTGAATCGTTGCGCTCCGGTGTGATCTGAGATGTGTGGAGGTTTGTTGTCTATGACAGTACGGGTGTTGTAACATATCTTCGGTGCCAAAGATGCATTCTTGCCCTGTCTTTAACATTTATTTATACTAGGTGACTTAGGCAATGTACTTGCGTGTAAAGATGTCGTTTATTGACTATGATCTACAGGCAAGTTGTTCACAATATCTGTCATTTTGTGAATAAAATCGAACAAACAATTTTAACCCCAAAGAATCGAGTGTCTTTGTTTGCTTAGACTTGGGTCAGCATGGGTGTGTATTCATAAAGTTTGTGCGCATATGTGAGTACTATGATTATTTCAAAGCGTACAGAATTCAGCAAGCCCTTAAGATGTATTACGTATCGTGTTCTCACTCACACAGAATCGTCGTTTGAACAAAAGCTTCATTTGCTTCCAACCAGTTGCAGCATACAAGTGTTGGCCTGCTTGCTGATTTTGGCTACTTTTCTCTCAAGCTAGCAGACTGACATAAACTGAAAACAAATCGAAAAGAGACAAAATACTTTGATTGAACCGCCTTGAAGCAAAATTGCCCTTTCAAGGTCAAAATACATAAACGATTCAAAGGAACGCTAATTTAATATAAAAATAGAAAACGTGAACGAATGTTTTGGGTAAGCCACTTTTTTTTTTTAAAGAAATAAAACAACAGTCAGGCAACATGATTAAAAAAGAAGATATATTAAGAACTTCATTGCACCGGGCGAGAAATTCGAGTCGCCTTAATCGGGTAAATCAGAGCTGCCGCAAGAGCAGCGCTATAGCCATTCCTACCACGGTGTGCAGTATTTTCGTGTACACAAACTGTGGCATATATGGCTGTCAGTGTTTGGGATTCTCAACGCGCGCACCGACGTTAACGCATGCAACTGCTCACGGAGGCTGTACGGACACCATAA
>JABMCL010003837.1:1287500-1292500 GCA_018857735.1 Alviniconcha marisindica | reverse complement strand
GAGGAATGGAGTATGTGACGATGCATCGCTTGTGCCGTGCCTTGCCAGGCAACTCTGGGTTTCGAGGATGCCAGCAAACATTTGAGTATATAATTTATGCACCACGACAGTTACTTGTTTCCCTGTAGAAAAATTATGCTGCTTGGGGGACGGATAACGTGACGATGTATGGTTTGTGCAGTAACACAGGGCTGCGAGGACGCAGTAAACATTAGAGTGTACACGACAACAGCTGATGTTTGTAGCTTCCCTAGATTATTATTTTATGCGACTGCGAGGAATGGAGTATGTGACGATGAATCTTTGAGCGGCAACGCAGGGCTTAAAAGACGCCAGAAAACATTGGAGTATACATGACGACAGCTAGTGTCTGTTTCTCTAGATTATTGTTGTATGCTACTGCGACTGGTGGAGTATGTGACCATGTATCTGTTGGGAGTGCCATCCCCGGCAACACATGGCTGCGAGGATGCCAGCAAGCATTTGATAATACACCATGACAGCTGGTGTTTGCTTCCCTGTACTATAATTATGCTACTTGAAGAATGGATTATGCGACGATGTATCGCTTGAGCGTGCCATCCCAGGTAACACCGATCAGAGAGGGTGACAGCAAACATTTAATAATTAAAACACTACGACAGCTGATGCTTGTTTCCCTGTATTGTAACTGTATTCTAGGATACTCGAGGAACGGATGATATGACGATGCACCGTTTGCGTGGTGACACGGTGCTGCAGGGACGCCAGCAAGCATTTCAGTATATACACCATGACAGCTTGTGTTTGTTTCTCTGTGTTACTGTAGACTACAGCAAGGAACAGACTATGTGACGATGTATCGCTTGCTCGTGCACTGTGCGATGGCCCCGCCGGTGCTGCGAGTACGCCTGTAGATATTTGAGTATACACCTCGACAGCTGATGTTTGTTTCTGTGTGTTATTATCGTAGGGAATACACAGCGATATAATTCTGATATCCATTGCGTGTGGAATATACTGTGATAGGCCTGCCAGTGCTGTGATAGGCCTGCCACTGTGCCAGTAAACATTTAAGAGTATTCCACGACAGCTTACGTGTTTTTTTCTTTTTTTTTCTTTTTCTTCTATAGCCTAGGCTGCAACAAATGGAATATGCCACGATATGTTATTAGTGTGTGGAGTACAGGGTGATATCGTGCACACCGCTAAAAAGCCTGTAGAGCCTATATTTGAAAAATATTTGACGCCAGTTGATATTCGTTCCTCTGGTCGAGCGGATTATGTGACGGTGCGTATGTGGGATGCTGGAATATGTACATTTTGCGACAGACGACTTTACTTGTGTAAATGGAATCTGTAATAATAAATCATAGTGTTTGTTAGGCAGCGTTATTTCTATTCCCAATGTACTCTCAAACGTTCAAAATTCAGACTGATGCACCCCACAGGCTCTTTAAGAAAGGAGTTAGACCTCTCTCTCTCTCTCTCTCTCTCTCTCTCTCTCTCTCTCTCTCTCTCTCTCTCTCTCTCTCTCTCTCTCTCTCTCTCTCTCTCTCTCTCTCTCTTCCCCCGAAACAGGACTGTGATATTTGAGCAAGAAAGACCATATCTATCTTAAGAATTTGATCTGAACGGGCATGTATTCTGTTAAAAAGGCAAACACTACATATTCTAGCCTCTCCTTGACTGACGTACCAGGTGCTCTTAAAACAAGCAAACCCGCTAACTTTTCACTGATGCGAGGGACGTTGCCAGAACGAGTAAGCATAGCCCAAGTGACATTCTTTCACTTAAACGTTGGTTTTGAAACTTAGCACTCACGTTGGTGAAAGGAACAACTTCAGATTTTAACAATCGGTGAAAGCAGTGGACTGTCATGTCACAATTTTGGCAGTTTATTGCATTCAATCACCTTTGCGGGAAGCAGGGAAGAGTAGCATTTGATGCAATATGTTTATCTTTGAATTTAAAAAGAAAGAAAAAACAACGAAATTTAAGAGAACCAAACATATGAAAGGTTCAAAAGAATGCTATTTATTAGAACAAGACAAAATTTAAGAGGTATTCTTTTCGGGATATAATTGATTCATCGGCAAGACAGAGTAGTCTTCATCTCGCCAGTTGTATTTGATGTCATCTCGTGTCGGACTATATCGACTCTTGAGACTATCGCCCTCGGAGTTCCGTCAATGTTGAATGGCTAGGACCGTCGCCAGTATGACAGAGCTCAGGAGCTGTGTTAAAGTTGAGGTGGCGGTCCTGGGCTCCCGTCCCTAATAAGCCTACGGGTTTCTTTGGACGTAAAGCAACACTTCAACCAGCAAGCCAGTATGATAATCGACAAGTAGGACTATTGTCATGCAAGACTGTCAACATGCTTTTTCAAAAGGATTTATAGGATAAGTTAACTTAGAGGCTTTTCGTATTTTGTTGTTGTTACTATTTGCTTATTTGTTCGTTTGTTTGTTCGTTCGTTTGTTTGTTGTTGTTGTTTTTATCAAGAAACATGTGAGGGATCAAGACTTGATTTGGCTTCCCCCACCTCCACCACCCCACACCCCACCCCCCCCCTCCTCCTCCCCCCCCCCCCCTCCCCCCCCCCCCCCCCCATCCCCACCACCACCGCCACCACCATTCTCCACCCTACGTGTTACACAATGTGTTAAACAGCATAGTGGAGAGTTTCCTGAACAAATGGGAAACAGCAGATGTCACCGACAGAAAACAGAATTAGCCTAGGTATTTTCTGCGTCGGTCAGATTGACTGTCGTTTTGCCGCCGGCATTTACATTTGGATCATTTGACAAAATGTTGTGTGAAGCAATATTTTAATACAATAGCCAAACAGCAAGCATGTTTGTTTGTTCTATCTTGCGTGCAGGACATGAGTGCTTGTGTGTGTGTGTGTGTGTGTGTGTGAGTGTGTGTGTGTGTGTGTGTGTGTGTGTGTGTGTGTGTGTGTGTGTGTGTGTGTGTGTGTGTGTGTGTGTGTGTGTGTGTGTGTGTGTGTGTGTGTGTGTGTGTGTGTGTGTGTGTGTGTGTGTGTGTGTACTTCCGTTGATGGAAAGAAACCTAGAACTTGTGTGTGATTATACATATCACAGTATATCGAATGTTAGTTTACAAACTATAGCAAAGTTCTAGAATACAGTATTTGAAGTGGACAATATGCGTTTACTATGCTGCACCAGATTTGAAAACAGCTAATACACAAGAATCTTTTAATATCATATTTGTCCTATGTGTACAAAAAACAAACAAAGATACAACACAAATCATAAACAAACAAACAACACAGTTGTATAAAACATATTTTTTTATTAACTGTACGAATGATTTCGTCCCTGATTGACCAGATCTGTTCATACATAATCACTATCATTATTTGTGCAAGCCCAGTTATCTTTTTCACGAGTTAAGCATATCCTGGTTATCTGGTTCTGTATTTTCGCGCGTTTTGCAAAGTTTTACCGCAATGGTCACTCTTTGATGTTTACTGCGGGTTTTGTTGGTTGGTTGTTTTGTTGCTTTTTAAGTCCTACACACCTCACAAAGGGCTGAAACAATAAAGATAAAGATTGCAAGATAGTCTCTGCAGATGACGAATTCCACTGTGACTGACACGGAAGCATATTCTGAAGAATGCACAAAGAACCGCATTAAATAGAGTACCTCATCAACACAATCTGGACGGATTTAATGGCGGTATTTATACTATAGTCAGTTCGTCGAGTTTAGCTCTTCTTGACGACGATGTTGCTGAAGAGGAGGCCACACGTTTCGCAGACAGGTGCCAGTAAGCACTGGAGGCACGTGCCGAAGAACTTCTGCGCGCAGCCGCAGTTGATCATGAAGACACGCAGACAGGGCGTGATCTGCCAGACATGGGAGAAGGTGATCATGGCAAACTCGCAGCCCCAGCACAGCGCCAGCGGGAGGCCGCAGAGGATGCTGAGGACGTTGTAGCAGCATCCCTTGGCGCAGTTGAAGCAGTTGTAGGAACACTTCCACACGCAGTCCATGCTGTGGGCGCCATCAGGTTCCGCCAGCACGTCCTCGAAGGACGCCTGTGTTAACCAACAGAAATGGGGATGTGGGGGGGGGGGGGGGGGGGGGGGGGGGGGGGGGGGGGGGGGGGGGGGGGGGGGGGGCAGGAGGGACATAATTGCTTCAGATCCACTATGAGACTGATAGAAATACGAAGAACAAAATACACGTTGTGTTTTCTGAAAAGACACAATACACGTAAGAAATATTTATAGCTACAGAGTCAATGTTTTCACGTTGATTTTCCTTTATCTTTTAAAGCGGAACTGGGAGACTAGCTTTCATTTGTTTTAGTTGTGTGTTTGTAACGTTTCTTGGGTTTACACATCAAGACATATTAATGTGTGTATCTTTATGTACGTCACGGGGCAGTAAATTTCGTTATCATCATCTTTAAGTGTAATGCGCAGTCACCTTTATACTTAATGAGGAATTTAAATGAAATCCACGTACATTTTTGTGATGGAAATTGTTTGTCAAATTCATTTAGATTCTGCCCCATTTTGAAACAACGACGTACAATTAAAATAAAATATCAAATCAGAGCAAAATATTGATAGGAAAACCACACCACGAAGGCACACGAAAGAACTGTGTAAAAGTTAACTGAATACTCCACGTACGTTAAACACAAAGGAAAGAAGCAAAACCAAAGCTAAAGATGACCGTCAGACTAAAACGCACTACCAATGCAGAGAAATAATTATGATAGAGAGGGAAAGGTCACGGTTCAAATAGAAGCTGAATGCTCCTCAAGACTTTATAACAAACCCTGAACACGCTTCAGCGTACCTTGAGGTGGTCATTGACGTTGTTGGGGTCCCGGTTCACCGTGTCTACCTCAGTCGCTGGCATGATGAATTATACTCAGCTTCGATTCTCGGAGTCACTTTGCGACCCAAAGCTCTGGTGCGCTTTGCAGCCTGTACCGTTGAGTCTGGCTGACAATCGTTTTCACTCTGCCCTTCTTC
>JABMCL010003837.1:1280000-1285000 GCA_018857735.1 Alviniconcha marisindica | reverse complement strand
GCCATTGTTGGATGTTCAGTTGGAGTGACGCTTTGCCGATGCAAAGCTATCCCTCAGTAAAGTATGGTTCCATTGTGCGGCCGTGCAGATCTCTGTGCGGCATAACTTATTTGTTTAGTTTCCTACTGATCTATTTTTTACATGAAATCGGTGGTGTATCATGGCTAACACTTTGAAGATGTTGACTTCATGGTTGTCGAATGTTCATTCTAATAGTTGAATATATAGTTTAATGCCGAGGGCTGATTGTAAACTGTGAGACATATCATTTCTGTTTCGATCCAGCTTTTGTACGGCCGAGTCTTGGGCGCGTAGACTTTCACCCTGCTTAGCTTGTAAACCCCTTCCGGGTCTTTGTGCGTGTACCCGAACTGGACTATCCCACCTCCCAGTTAATTAGCGCTCGAAATTAAGACGTTACACAAACACAACAGCAAAGACTTCAGGCGGCTACGATGACTCTCACCTGGTATTCGAGTAAATAATAATAATAATGGGTACTTAGAGCGCCTAACCCGCACAGGTCGTAAGCGCTTACAAGGTACAAGGTAAATACAAGGTACATCAACGCCACCAGAGGTAATCTTCAACCTCTGCCCTCCGTGCAAATAATAATAATGATAATAGTGGGGTCTTAGAGAGCCCTTTCTCAACTGAGCCCTAGGCGCGTACATTTTATAATGGACATTCTGAATGGACATGCAAGTCCCACAAAGGACTCGTGAGAAACACGAGGGCCTACATTTACAAATGAGGTTCTCATAATTATTCGTTGTCACCATACCACCACCACCTCCACCACTACCACCACTACCACCACTGATTTTCACCAGCGTTAATACCACGACCAACACCACCAACGCTAACAACACTGCCAACACCCCTATCATCATCAATAACAATGCTGCCAAAATCACTACCATCAACAGCAACAAAAACATCAACGCCAAAATTATAGGATCAAAACTACGACCACTAGCTAAAACCATCAGCATCTCCACCTCCATCTATACCACCAGGCAACAACACCGCCACCACCCCAGCTGCGACCGCCAGCACTGCCACCCGTCCCTGTTCACCGCTATTTTTTTCTTCCTGGCAGCAACGTAACAGAGAAATCTTCAAAGCTCAGATCAATGAGTGCATCACATTACACTCTCTTCCTACCCACCCTCCATTTCAGTTTCAGAATTCTTTTTATCTCCTCGGTCTACCACCCCCCCCCCCCTCCCCCATCCCCATTTCTCCACCACCACCCCCCCCCCCCCCCGTACCCCCCCCCCCCCCCCTGTTCATACCGTCACGTCTCCCCCATACTGCTTTGACAACCCGCCACTCACACCCTTAACCATCTTTTCAGCACCCCCCTCTCCCTCCACAGTACCCCACCACCACCACCTCCCCCTTTTATTCCCCACTTCCATCCTACTAAACCTTTTGATACCTTTTGTTTTACAACCCAGGTGCATTTACACCGAGTCGTGGTGATAGTGGTTTCCTCCGTGGATATATAAGACGCACGCCGAAACGGGCTGTGCGTTGCTAGGTGAAATGTTGCGGGTGCATATAAAACGGGGTGTCACCATTGATCGGTGCTGGGGATCTGCGGCCCGCGTTGTTCAAGGAACTGGGACGTACAGGCTGGACCTGATTTGGTTTATAGGCTGCTCTCTGCTTCTGCTGGCTCCGTCGCAAACAGTGCCTGAAACACGCTCTGCGCAGCAGTTGCCTGAACAACCTTCCTCCACTGTAACACGCTTTGGGTAGCAGCTAGTTGTCCGCTTAATTGTGACATTTGAATAAGCTTCCTTCATTGCGCGCTTTAAGGAGAGGTTGTCCGTTTGATTGTGACAGTTGCATAAGCTTGCTTCATTGCGCGTTTTAAGGAGAGGTTGTCCGTTTGATTGTTACAGTTGATTAACATAGCTTCCATCGTTACACGCATCGTCAGCCAGAAGCAGTCGTCAGTGTCTTGTGAGAACTGAATAATCGTTCGTCTTCACACGCTTTGGGGAGCAGTCGTCCATTTAGGTGTGGTACTGTCCGTCTGGTGTGCTAACTGAATAGTCCATCACCATGCAGACTGCTGAAGTGGACATGGTCAACCGGGACCCCAACAATGTCAATGACCACCTCAAGGTACGGTCAGATGCTCGGTCTTGATTTTTTTGTTCGTTGCTTCGTTTGGTTCATAGTTATATTTTATTTGTCGCTTTTTTAACTTTGCTGTTAAAATTTTCTGCTAAAACTGTTAAAGCTTTATTGGGATTTCCCCTAAAATTTGCAGATTGCGTGACCGTGTCATAATAAATAAGCGTTCTTTTGCACCTTTTATGTGTGTGAATTTTGCTTCCTTTTTACATTCGAAATTCTGTGTTACTTTGTTCTTTGATGAGTTATTTTGTCGAGTTTAATTCTTCTTCTTTTTCTTTTTAAGATTCCTTTTCCTTCCATGTTCTTTGTTATTGTGCTTGTTCGAGGTTCGTTGATTAGTTAAGTTGTTGCCTAATTGTTTCAGGCGTCATTTTCCTTCCACGGTTTTGTTTTATTTTTTATTTTTTGTTTCGTATTTCTGTTTATCGCTGTGTCTCTTCCGCAACAATACTGCAGGCTATATGTTATTAAAGAATACTAGTGCTCAGGATAATCATGAATTATCATAATAATTTATTATTATAAATTCATGATCATCACCATCATCATCATCATCGGCGCCATCCGGCATGATCATCGTCGTCATTAAAGTACGTAAAAATACATAATTTTTGTAACAGATAACCAAACAATCCAAGGCGCGCAGTAGGCACGACGGAACGTAACACGCACCACAATCCGCGCTCATTTCTCTGAAGGAAAACCTTTTTTTTTAAAGGTATTGCATTTTACCAGTCAGTGAAATGGGAGGAGACAAAAGTGTTTGTAAAAGCGTAATGCCCCCGCGACACGGACCAGCTCAAGAATGGAAGGACACAAATATTGCTACTCAGTATCAAGCTCTTCATTTATTAGCAGCCATCTCGTATTCTACAGAAGCGCATTCGTCATTCAGATCGTGCATTTATTTCCTCAGTTACTATGATTTCTAATTTTACATTTAAAACATTTTTAACGATCTGTTCTGGTGTGTCTTTCACAGGTGTCCTTCGAGGACGTGCTGGCGGAACCTGATGGCGCCCACAGCATGGACTGCGTGTGGAAGTGCTCCTACAACTGCTTCAACTGCGCCAAGGGATGCTGCTACAACTTCCTCAGCATCCTCTGCGGCATCCCGCTGGCGCTGTGCTGGGGCTGCGAGTTTGCCATGATCACCTTCCAGCATGTCTGGCAGATCACGCCCTGTCTGCGTGTCTTCATGATCAACTGCGGCTGCGCGCAGAAGTTCTTCGGCACGTGTCTCCAGTGCTGTCTGGGTCCCATCTGTGAAACGTGTGGCCTCTTCTTCAGCAACATCGTCGTCAAGAACGCTTAGTTGTAAAGCAATCCTGAATTATTGTGTACATGCATACGTGTAGCTGTTGCCATAAAATCCGTCCATGCGTCTTTCTGTGGCTGGCGGAAGATAAAAACAACCTTTCTTTGGACTGTAATTCGTCTGTGTCAGAATGTTACTGAAGCTTATAGTCCGTAATAAAATGATAACACATACATTGTTATAGCCCAGAACATTATAAAACTCAGGGGATTATCTGTGTTCACAGATTTTCTGCGAAGACACAAAACTCAAGAGTATTATGCCGTGTATAATCAGGAATAGTCCAAATGAGGTCCTTCTTTTTATTTATTTATTGTTATTTTGTAATGTTCGTTTCGCTGGGGAATTGTTTTCTATTCTTTCGGGAAGATTCAGAGTTTTACGTATAGAAATAACTTATTCGGAATCATAATTTATATGCAATTCTTTTCATACTGTGATATAATGTAAGCAGCAACATTGTATGTTGTCCAGGCACTGTACATAAGCATAAGTATAGACTGTATATATTTTACGTAAAGAGCTTTTATCCCTGCATTGTAGAGGGAACTTACATATCAGCAATATATTGTCTCATTTTTATAACTGTGTCACAATGCAGAGCAACTGACCATTTTTATTTCTCTAGTTTTGTTTTGGCACAGTGGGTAGAGTCTATATTAATCTTCTTTTTTAGGTCTTGGCCAGTCGCTCGTCAACCAACGCTCGTCACCCAAAGCAATAGTGTATTGTTCAAAGCTTTTGATTAGTTAAGAGAAAGAGAGAGACAGAGACAGACAGACAGACAGATAGAGAGCGTGTTAGCGTGTGTGTGTGTGTGTGTGTGTGTGTGTGTGTGTGTGTTGTGTGTGTGTGTGTGCGTGTGTGTGTGTGTGTGTGTGTGTGTGTGTGTGTGTGTGTGTGTGTGTGTGTGTGTGTGTGTGTGTGTGTGTGTGTGTGTGTGTGTGCATATTTCGCTACTGTAAAGATAGTTCATTCTGTTTTTGCCCAGCAGGTTGTAGGTTCAGATCACTGTTCAGGCAGCAACCTTCATTACTCTAGTGCGCATCTGAACTTATAGATCATTTATTCTGCTTTCGTAGTTCGTTACTACATGGATAACCTGATGTGTGTGTGTGTGTGTGTGTGTGTGTGTGTGTGTGTGTGTGTGTGTGTGTGTGTGTGTGTGTGTGTGTGTGTGTGTGTGTGTGGTGTGTGGTGTGTGTGTGTGTGTGTGTGTGGTGTGTGTGTGTGTGTGTGTGTGTGTGCGCGCGTGTGTGTGTGTGTGCATATTTCGCTACTAAATAGTTTATTCAGTTTTTGCCCAGCATTGTACACACTCCCCACCCCACCCCAATCCCCGACCATCCTCCCGAACACCCACACCACTTTTCGCCCCCCCACCCCCCAACCGTCCTTTCCTCGAGACGGTGCCTGGGCTAGCTCAGTGTTTGGTCTTTCCATCGGGCGAGTCCAATTCAAATCCGCTGTGTTGTATACGTGAGCACTTTGAGCAATAGCCCACGGCTGCAGAGGGTATGAAATTGTC
>JABMCL010003837.1:1257500-1275000 GCA_018857735.1 Alviniconcha marisindica | reverse complement strand
TGTGGTGTGTGTGTGTGTGGTGGTGTGTGTGTGTGTGTGTGTGTGTGTGTGTGTGTGTTGTATGTGTGTGTGTGTGGTTGTTGCTATTGTTACTGTGTTGTTGTTGTTATTTGCCTCTGAGTTTGTGTGTTTGTCCGTCCTCCACCGTATACATTTCACACACACACACACACACACACCACACACACACACACACACACACCCCACACACACACACACACACACACACACACACACACACACACACACACACACACACACACACACACACACACACACACACACAACGTACTTCACACTGACACACAACGTTGTACAGGCATTACGCCCACATCACACAAACCACACTACACACCACACACACACACACACAACACACCACACACACCACCACACACCACACACAACACACACACACACACACAACACACACACAACATCAGCACACACACACCACGCAGCGACGACACAGGCACACACCACCCCGACAAACAGATAATTAGAAACACATAGAGGTCGATTCGAACATGCCAACACACACGTGTACTTTATTTGACATAAAATCCATCTAATATAAACAACGAAAGTTTTCTGGTATGGAATGAAAGTATTTACCTGGTATGTATAATACTGAGCAATCAGCTGCAACGCTCACACACACACACACCTTTTAATGCTCATATGCATGAAGTTCATATCACAGGAAAGCGTTTCATATCACTGAATACTCAGCATAGATTGAGGGGGGGGGGGGGGGGAGGGGGGAGAGGAAGAAGTAAAGCTTACTGTAGGCAATGCTGGAAACAATGACGGAAATAAGACGCTGAATCTCTCTACTTGTTGTATAGAGTTCTTTTTCTCAAAGTACCACTATAGAAAAATAAGACTGCTTGTCAACTGTGTCGACGCTTCAAAAGTTGTGAAGGAATCTAAGGCATGTCGATGAAACCGAGTTTGGTTTTTAGAAGACCAGACCTTTCAAACTGGAAAGAAGAAAAGCGTAACGATGGCCCATGTGGACGGATTGCAAAAGACGAGCTCATGTCATCACGTCCGAATGGAGTGACACTTCGGCAAAAGCCGTACGGTTACTTGTGGGAGCCGCAAGGAACATCACACATCACCTCAGCCACAGGATCGGCGTACAAAAAGCAGATTAGTACAGCTGAGACGTTCTATGAAGAACCTTTACTGGTTCTTGACGATGATGTTGCTGAAGAAGAGGCCACACGATTCGCAGATGGGACCAAGACAGCACTGGAGGCACGTGCCGAAGAACTTCTGCGCGCAGCCGCAGTTGATCATAAAGAGACGCAGACAAGGCGTGATCTGCCAGACATGCTGGAAGGTGACCATGGCAAACTCGCAGCCCCAGCACAGCGCCAGCGGGAGGCCGCATAGGATGGCGAGGAAGTTGTAGCAGCATCCCTTGGAGCAGTTGAAACACTTGTAGGAGTTCCTCCACACACAGTCGATAGAGTGGGCTCCATCCGGTTCTGCTAATACATCCTCAAAGGCCACCTTTGTACAGAAAAAAGAGCGTGGTGGAATTTAATAATTACAAACTGCATTTTGACCGTTCTGTGTAGACAAAGACCTATTCTAGCAGATGGAAAATCTGAATCGTCTTTATTGTATCACACAACCGATAGATATTCCTTCGTGTCACATGTCTGCTTCTAACCATGCTCCTCACCTCCACCGCCCTCCTGGTGTGTTCATATTGCAGTTGTTCGAATCAAATTACGCGGACGCATGCTAGCTACAGGCGAGTAACTTGGTGTTTTACGCCCATTACGGTTATATCAGGGCGAAGCTATAGGCGAAGAAAGTAAAGCTGGATTAAGGTCTGAACATGGAAAGTTGTGCGTTCAACTAGTCAGTATTCATCTTCAACACCATCATCACAGACGTCATCATTATCATCATCTATTTTACCAAAACGACTATCCAAACACAACTGAAACCACAGATCCTTGACGAAAATAGACTTATTTTTATAGGGCAAACGAGAATTATGCACTAAAGGTGATTGTCGTTGTTGGTGATAGTACCTCTGACGGCGATTTACCGTATGTCAGTTCATCGAAGATACCTGTAGCTATGCATGCAATGTGTCATTACAGTTGAACACGATCGAAACAGGGAAGCGGTGTGACTGAGTAAAGAGGGAAGGCTCTGGACTGGGGATCGGGGGTCTATGGCTTCCGGTCTCACTGGACCAAGAGTTGCGGTTTGATATCCTCCTTCTGCCGCCCTTGGTCAGCCTCTCTGTCTTTCTGTCTATCTATATGTCTCTGTCTCTGTGTCACTTCTCTCTCTCTGCCTGTCTGTCTGCCTGCCTGTCTGTCTCTCTGTCTGTCTGTCTCCTTCTGTCTGTCTGTCTGTCTGTCTGTCTGTCTGTCTGTCTGTCTGTCTGTCTGTCTGTCTGTCTGTCTGTCTGTCTGTCTGTCTGTCTGTCTGTCTCTCTCTCTCTCTCCTCTCTCTCTCTCTCTCTCTCTCTCTCTCTCTCTCTCTCTCTCTCTCTCTCTCTCTGCCTGTCTGTCTCTGTCTCTGTCTGTCTGTCTGTCTGTGTCTGTCTCTCTCTCTCTCTGCCTGTCTATCTGTCTGTCTGTCTGTCTGTCTCTGTCTCTGTCTGTCTGTCTCTGTCTCTGTCTCTCTCTCTCTCTCTCTCTCTCTCTCTCTCTCTCTCTCTCTCTCTCTCTCTCTCTCTCTCTCTCTCTCTCTCTCTCTCTCTCTCCAGTCTCAGGGTGGTTGGTGCCTGAGTGTCTTGTCCATCGTGCAAAACGAAACACCGAGGCCTTGTGTATTACAGGCGTGGCCACGACCAAGAACCCTTGGTGGCGGGAAAACACTATCTTGGCAAAATTCAGCAGAAATGTCACCAACGTTACGAATGAATTAGGCTGGGTGTTGCGTCTGTGTGGTGGATGGCTTTCCCTGGAAAACCCGACCCAAGTTTTGGGGAATATCCCAATTTAGGCGATAACTTATGCCGAAATAATATATATAGTCTATATAAATTCAGTTTGTCGATGACTGTCACGAATACACGATTGTCTAGAAGTAGTCTGTCGCTTCAAAATCGGTTGGTCAACGGACACATAGCCTGAAGAGTTATTTTTGTACACTTGCATTACTAATCTCAGTCTTGTTGGAACAGTGTTGATGGTCTTGCATATAGGTACGACCGCAGAAGCCGCAAGAGCATTTAATGATACCTTGTGTAGGCACGCGGTAGCACGCGGTGCTTGTGTTCTTTTATATATAGCATTATATGCATTATATCATATTATATATTATAATATTATTATATATATATTATATAATATATATATATATATAATATATATAATATATATATATATATGCATGTATGTATACATATAATCATTTAAAGATATTATATTTGCTAAAGAAGCCGAGGAATATTCTAAGCTCTTCGATTTCGAACTGCATGGGGATCATTTGTGTGCGTAGCTAGAAGTATACAGGTTCGAAATGTTTTTCATCCTCGTCCGATCGAAGCACTGCATGGACATCCAGCATAATCTTCCTGCGAGACAGTAAGACACGATGGCCTCTGTGGGGCCAGGATCAAACCTGGTTTGCTCGGATATAAAAATTAAAAAAAGTAGGAAGAAAAAAAAAAAAGTAGAGAAAAGCAAAGAGAAAATACAAATGGTCAACAACAACAAACAAAAAATCAGGCGAGAATCGACCCCCCTTACCCTTTCGCCTGCAGTTAACGCCATGGCTGGTGTGACTCACCTTCACATGATCGTTAAGGTTGTTGGGATCTCTATTGAGCATATCCAGTTCAGCCATGGTGAATTATTATTTCCAACAACCAAGATGGTCTTCTTCCCTGAGTGGTCGGCGGAGAGAGGCAACGTTGCTGGACAGATCACAACACGCCCCTAAAAAAACGAGGGAAAGTCTTCAATGGCAGTAAGAACCTAGTTTTATATACTCCCTTCCCTCCAGTTCACTTAGCAACTCCCATGTTTTTGGAAACGTGAGGTTTAAAAATGTAAATTATTTTCGTAAACGTCATTTGACTGAAGGCTCTGTGGTGGTGGTAGGAGGGCGGTAAGTCACAAGGGTTGTTAGGAGAGCAGAGGGGGTAAGACCGAGGTGGAGGGGGGTGGGGGGTGAGATCGGATGGGTAAAAAGACCCAACACCACGATGAGTAAAAACGGGGTGAGGGGGTTCTGTACTTCTGTCATTTGATTAGTTGGAGGAGCTGGAGCTAAGGGCAAGCAAATACGCTGAAAGGTTAGGTTTCAAAATAAAGAAGGAGTGGAGGTAGAGTGTATGGTTCGGTGGGAGGTGCTTTTCCATACTCATCAGTGATTGACTGGCCCGGTATGACAGCAAAGTAAACAAAACGAAAAGTTGTTTGGTCAGGGAACGTGGGTAGCGGTGGGACACTGAGTCTTTCTCGCTCAGTGGGGTGGGAGCTGATGTGCAGAATATGGGTCATACAAATGTGAAGTGTTAAGGTCAGTTGTGCTCTACACTGCGAGCAAACACAGGCACTGACATCAGTTTGCTCCATAATGTTAGCTAGCGCACCCAGTTTACGTTAAAGCAGCGCAGAACGACCAGCTGCGTAAAACTGTTGAAACATTCTAAAATAATTTAGTTTAATTAGCCTAAGTTATCGATCAGCGAGAATATTAGTTAGTTATCATTCAGCTACATCATAGTGGAGTGGAATTTTGTATATATCTTTCGACTGTGTTCTGTCCGAAGCTGCCAGCCATTTTATTCTATATAAATAATATTATTTAACAAAACTAACTTGTGATTTGATGACCATAGTTCGCCCTGATATAATCTAGTTTCTGAGTTTTCGAATTCAAATAATGTTGATCCGTCCTGAGGCGACGTAGAGCGCTGGGTTGACAGGACGTTGAAACCCAAGGACATACTACGAAAAATTAAGCATGTCATGACTTGTACTGTTGGTCCGTCCCTGGAGGTATTGTGATGTATTGGAGGTATTGCGATGTGGCCTTGTGAACGATTGTTCAGCTGAACGAAGTACAAAAAGAGCGGTGCATTCAGTGTATTCACGTTTGTAAAGTTAACTACTTTGAAGTGTGTTTTTTAATTCATTTCCTGCACCTGCTTGCTTGATCCAATCACACAAACGGTAAACATTTTTTTATATTAAAAATATATAAAAACGGAAGAAAAACCTCGAAAACGCTAATTTTAATGGGAGAATGCAAAACGTGTGCAAATGTTCGGGGTTAACCTCATTTTCAGAGCTATAAAACGACAGTTAAACGATGAGAAACGAAAATAGTATACGCATCTGGTTAGGGTTTGGTTTAAGGAAGGATCGAGGAGAGGAGGGTGTACCTGTGAGTGAAGGTGTAGACCTGGGAGTGAAGGGTGTACCTGGTAGAGGAGGGTGTACCTCGGAGTGGAAAGTGTACCGAGGAGAGGAGGGTGGACCTGGGAGTGAAGGGTGTACCTGGTAGAGGAGGGTGTACCTCGGACTGGAAGGTGTACTGAGGAGAGGAGGGTGGACCTGGGAGTGAAGGGTGTACCTTGTAGAGGAGGGTGTACCTGGTAGAGGAGGGTGTACCTCGGAGTGGAAAGTGTACCGAGGAGAGGAGGGTGGACCTGGGAGTGAAGGGTGTACCTGGTAGAGTAGGGTGTACCTCGGACTGGAAGGTGTACTGAGGAGAGGAGGGTGGACCTGGGAGTGAAGGGTGTACCTTGTAGAGGAGGGTGTACCTGGTAGAGGAGGGTGTACCTCGGAGTGGAAAGTGTACCGAGGGGAGAAGGGTACCTTGGATTGAAGGGTGTACCTGGGAGTGAAGGGTAGACCTGGGAGTGAAGGGTGTACCTCGGAGTGAAAGGTGTACCGAGGAAAGGAGGGTGGACCTAAGAGTGAAGGTAGACCTGGGAGTGAAGGGTATCCTTCGTAGAGGAGGGTGTACCTGGTAGAGGAGGGTGTACCTCGAAGTGGAAGATGTTCCGAGGAGAGGAGAGTGTACCGATTAGAGCAGGGTGTAACAATAAGAAGAAGGTGTATCGATAAAAGGAGGGTGTACCTGGGAGAGGAGGGTATACCGATAAGAGCAAGGTGTACCGATAAGAAGAGGGTGAGGGTGTACCTATAAGAGGAGGGTGTACCTGGAGGAGGAGGATGTACCGATAAGAAGAGGAGGGTATACTGATACGAAGACGGTGCCCCGAGGAAAGGGGGGATGTGGGGGGGGGGGGGGGGGGGGACTTGGACGTGAGAGAAGAGGGTGGACCGGAGAGTGCAGAGAGGGCAGAAGATGGCACAACGGAGAGACTGTGAGCCGGGCGACTTACGTCTTATCCTTATACAATCGCCAACACTAGGTGTTTAACAAACTGGAAAGACCAAATTACAATTGCGTGACTGAAACAAAATACCAGCAGGCCAGGCAAAAGACATTTTGATCTGTATAACATAGGCCTACGGCGGAAGCTAGCTGAACAAATACACAGGCACTTGCCAAACAAGAACTGTTCCAAATGTGAAAATGATACAGCTGCCATTTTGCACACTAACCAGTGGCCGAGTGAGGAACTGGCGACGAGGAGTCAGTAACTACGGTGCTTTTATTTGGGGTTCGCCAGCTTTTTCTTTCTATGGGATTAATCGGCTGGGATCATAAATAACCAGCAAGTTCAGTGTGTTTGTTATAAGATGTCAAATAAGCTGCATCACCACTACCAACAAAATTCGGTCACCTGTTGGTTACCAGAATGATTTATATATTGCAGCGGGAATTGAAAATGGCAACAAGCTAAAGGTAACAGCATCTGTCTGTGTCTGTCTGTGTCTCTGTCTCTGTCTGTCTGTCTGTCTGTCTGTCTGTCTGTCTGTCTGTCTGTCTGTCTGTCTGTCTGTCTGTCTCTCTCTCTCTCTCTCTCTCTCTCTCTCTCTCTCTCTCTCTCTCTCTCTCTCTCTCTCTCTCTCTCTCTCTCTCTCTCTCTTCTCTCTCTCTCTCTCTCTCTCTTGTGTAATAAAGTTCTCTCTCTCTCTCTCTCTCTCTCTCTCTCTCTCTCTCTCTCTCTCTCTCTCTCTCTCTCTCTCTCTCTCTCTCTCTCTCTCTCTCTGATTCTCTTTTATGCGCCTGTGTCTTAATCACGGTGAGTGGAACCACGTTCAGTCGATAACGGATCTTGACTCACAGACTGTCTTTTGTCCTCAAAGGCCTATTTTGTCAGCAGTCACGAAGATCGTGTGAGGTTGACAGAGGGGTGCAGTTAAGCGTGCTTGCAAGTCCGTGCTGGCCGATTGCTCAATATTTAATCCGTTTCTGCGCTCAGAACCCGGTTTGGTTTTGCCCGCTCCTGATCATCAGACTGGTCTCATCTACTGCTCTGGATGGTCATCTTAGAGCTGCTCCTCCGGGCCCTGGACATTAGTTAGTTAGCTAGTTAGTTAGTTAGGTAGTTAGTTAGTTAGTTCAATTCAAAAAACTTTAATCATCCCACAAGGGGCAATTTTGTACGCTTTGGTCTAACGAGGAGAGTCTATACCTTGTAGAGGAGGGTGTACGTTCGAGAGGAGGGTGTACCTTCGAGAGGAGGGTGTACCGGTGAGAGGAGGGTGTACCGATAAGAGGAGGGTGTACTGATAAGAGGAAGGTGTACCTGGAAGAGGAGGGTGTACCGGTAAGAGGAGGGTGTACCGATAAGAGGAGGGTGAGGGTGTCGGTACACTAGTTAGTTAGTTAGTTAGTTAGTTAGTTAGTTAGTTAGTTAGTTAGTTAGTTAGTTAGTTAGTTAGTTAGTTAGTTAGTTAGTTCTTGGATTTTAACGTCCCACCAATCGCGAAAGGTCTGCACAGGGCGAGTCACACATTCTAAATTCTTTTCCACCAGTTCAAAAACAAACGTCTACACACTGCTTCAGTGCTACTGCTACGGAAAACAGAATGGTCAATAGCTCCGACACTTTTAGTCGATCTGCACGGAGCAAGAACAACCACCAGTTTTACTATTTTTTGTTTGTTTTGGCATTGCCTCTTTAAAGCAAACACAGACCAATGGCGTGTTATGCTGTCAGAGGTACCAGACTGACATACTCTGCAAAGTGTACCAACCCTTCAACTCTCGCACTTAAGCTGGATGCCTTATCTCAAAACGCAAGCCAACTGTGTTTCTTGTCAATCGATATATGATTTCGGTTTGGCAGGTAAGGAGGTGTTTACTTAGTATTTGTTGTGTTCGTGTGGTGGTGGGGTGGTGGTGGGGAGAATGCGTGCATTCATGTGTGTGTGTGTGTGTGTGTGTGTGTGTGTGTGTGTGTGTGTGTGTGTGTGTGTGTGTGTGTGTGTGTGTGTGTGTGTGTGTGTGTGTGTGTGTGTGCGTGCGCGCGCGTGTGTGTATTTGTGCGCGCGTGTGTGTGCGCGTGCGCGCGCGTGTATTTGTACGTGCGTGCGTGCGTGTGTGTGTGTGTGTGTGTGTGTGTGTGTGTGTGTGGCGTGTGTGTGTGTTGTGTGTGTGTGTGTGGTGTGTGTGGTGTGTGTGTGTGTGTGTTTTGTGTGTGTGTGTGTGTGTGTGTGTGTGTGTGTGTGTGTGTGTGTGTGTGTGTGTGTGTGTGTGTGTGTGTGTGTGTGTGTGTGTGTGTGTGTGTGTGTTTGTGTGTGTAGAAGGAGCAGTTATCGATCAAAGGGTGGACCTGACCAGGCTTATCCATACTGTACGTACTCACGATTTTCATGTTTCAGTCTAGCAAGGATTTAATCAGAGATACTGTGTGCCAACAGATACCTGTGCAACACCTCACGACTCGTCGTCCGTCGACACCCTCTCTCTCTCCTTCCCTCCACCCACCATCACGTCCTCCCAGGCACCCTACCCATTTACGTCCCCCAGTATCACGTCATCGCATTGAGCTCCCTGCTTCTCCCTCCCCCCCTCCCCGCCACCACACACCCCAGCACGTCTGTTTCTTCCTCATGTTCGTTCGTTCTTTTTATTTAATGTCCTCAGATGTTCCCCATGCATATGGGCCGAGTATTTATAGCCAACACGTACGTAACGTCGATCCTTCGTTCCATTGGCAAATCCGACCTTTGTGCTCCCTGTGATACGTATCTGACGTAGCCAGGCTTTCTTTTGTCCCAGCCCACTTGTCCTCGCTTTACAAGCAACCCCAGGTATCAACCCTCCCTACCCCTACCACTCCCCACCCACCACCCCTCACCCCACTCACCACCAACACGAACCCCTATCTTTATCTCTAGCCGGTGGGCTTCTGTTCTCAGACCATCGGGGCGACGAGTTCTGAAACAAGCCTCATTAACAAGCTACTTATTATTAAGCGATTGCCTACTCGCTATGGCTGAAAAATTGGACCTGGTGAACCGTGATCCCAACAACGTGAACGATCATGTGAAGGTAAGTCCGGAATTATCTTTTTAACTTGCCTTAACCTCTTTAATAATACAATATTCTCAGTATATTACATTTTCGTCTTTGAAACAAAAATCGACATCAGCGTCAGTCCAGTTCTCTTTACACACATTCTTGTTACACTGACAAACACTGTATGGAAATCAACGTAATCGTTATCTTCACATCATCAGTAACATCATTAGCTTAAATACTGGTGGGACACAGTAGTTAGCTTCGCAGCGACAAGATCCAAACACATAAAAGGTTCAAAATCAGGCTATTTATTAGGCCAAAACACAACATGCGAATTTGCGGGGTAATCCCCTTTATCAAGCTACAAAACGACATTGTTTCGCATGCTGTGTTTTGTCCTAATAAACCGCGGTATTTTGAATCTTTTATGTGTTTGGATCTTGTTTTAGAACGCTAGCAGTCATTCTTGTTTCAGATTTTCGCAGCGACAAATTACTTTATCGTAAAGTGATTACTAGGCGTAGCAAATTTTCGATCGCTTGGAAAAGTTTCAAGCATTAATTAAATCCGAACAAATACACAAACAAACGAATAAACACAACCAAAGGCCATTTCGTTGACTATTCAGTACCATGTTTCAGAAACGTCAAAACAAACATCTCATCAAATGCCAAACACCCCCAATACAATTGAAGGCAGCCGTGTTAGGCCTCACGAACTGTTTGTAATCACATGCGTACAGACCGAAATATACATTGTCACAGCGTGTTTTTTACTGGTAATAAATGATAGTAATAATGTTGTCTTTATGTCTTATTTCTCCAGACCGGAGCACATAGCCCGTTAAAATCAATCAATCAACAAACACACACACACACACACACACACACACACACACACGCGCGCGCGCGCTCACACACACACACATCTCTGTCTGTCTGTCTGTCTGTCTGTCTGTCTGTCTGTCTGTCTGTCTGTCTGTCTGTCTGTCTGTCTCTCTCTCTCTCTCTCTCTCTCTCTCTCTCTCTCTCTCTCTCTCTTCTCTCTTCTGTCTTCTGTCTGTCTGTCTGTCTCTGTCTGTCTGTCTGTCTGTCTGTCTGTCTGTCTGTCTGTCTGTCTGTTCTGTCTTCTTCTGCTCTCTCTCTCTCTCTCTCTCTCTCTCTCTCTCTCTCTCTCTCTTTTCTCTCTCTCTCTCTCTCTCTCTCTCTCTCCTCTCTCTCTCCCACACACACACACAACACACACACACACACAACACCACCACCACCACCACACACACAGCACCACACCACACACGCACCACACACACGCACGCACGCACACACCACCACACACACACACACCACACACACACACACACTCTACCGGTAGAACCGCTTCAAGAGGTGAATTTTAAAGACGATTTGAAAGATAGCAGGAGAGGTTTAATAGCTTCTCCTCAGCTATTCAAATCACTCACATTTTTAAACGATCATTTGAAAGCGTATTATCGTTTGCTGCAGGTAACAACTTGTAGGATTATTACACGCGACCATTGGATGCGATCTAAACGGCGATCTCGTTTAATTTGTCAAGGTGTGCAAATTCAATTTGCTTTGCCCCCCCCCCCCCCCCCCCCCCTGCTCCACATCCCCTTCATATCTAGTCTACGTATTTGTACTCAACGAATATATTACACCACCTTCGTTATTTCACTGGTTTCCTCACCCTTAACAGCAGCATTCTCAACCTCCGTCAGCTGTTATCTCTCGGACTTTTCAATTTTAGATGCCTTCGCTCTGTTCCAGGTGGCCTTTGAGGATGTACTGGCCGAACCAGACGGCGCCCACACCATCGACTGCGTGTGGACCACCTCCTACAGCTGCTTCGAGTGCGGCAAGAACTGCTGCTACAACTTCCTGACCATTATTTGCGGCCTCCCGCTGGCGCTGTGCTGGGGCTGCGAGTTTGCCATCATCACCTTCTCCCATGTCTGGCAGATCACGCCATGCCTCCGTGCCTACATGATCAACTGCGGCTGCGCGCAGAAATTCTTCGGCACGTTCCTCCAGTGCTGTCTGGGTCCTGTCTGTGAAACCATGGGTCTCTTCTTCAGCAGCATTGTCGTCAAGAACTCTTCATAAGCTGTCTTCCGGTGTCATGGCCTCGGCTGCTCAGGCTTGTATCCGTTCCAGAATCCACGTCAAGCATTTTTTTAATTTTATTTTAGGATCCGAAACAGACCGACAGTTTTGAATGCACTTTACAATTGATCGTGAATTCGTACTCTTGCACTGTTTCAGGTGGGTTTATTTTTTATATATATTTGTGTGTGTGTGTGTGTGTGGTTTACTTGTGGTTTTGGTGTGTGTGTGTGTGTGTGTGTGTGTGTGTGTGTGTGTGTGTGTGTGTGTGTGTGTGTGTGTGTGTGTGTGTGTGTGTGTGTGTGTGTGTGTGTGTGTGTGTGTGTGTGTGTGTGTGTGTGTGTGTGTGTGTGTGTGTGTGTGTGTGTGTGTGTGTGTGTGTGTGTTTACTTTGTGTGTTGTTTGTTTGCTTTTTGTTTAAACGTTCTCTCTGTGTACAGATGTACTTGTTTATTTCAAATATGTTGAACATAATAAATTTCACGAATATTGCTTACTGTGATATGTACACTAACAAGGACGCTATGTAGTCTGCTCTACCTTTTTGTTTTTGTTTTGAATCAACACATGGGAGTTAATTAACGCTCGAAATAAACACAACAACAAAGACCTGAGTCGTCTACGGTAACTCTCACAATAGAATGCGTGTAAATACAAGATATAATAACTCCACCAGACGTACACCCTCAAATTTGTTTTAGTTTTATTTCTTTGTTTTGTTGTTTGTTTTTGTTGTTTGCTTGTTGGTTTTGCTTTATATTATCCTGAGTTCAGTCTGATTGGTGTTTAAAAATGATACTGATATTAATGTATGTGTTCATACTGTGTTATGCTTTGTACGAATCTTTGTGTGGTTATCAGTCAGTGTGAAATACTGTTTCCAGAACTGGCTTATTCTGCCGCTGTAAAAATAAAACAGTCGTCAACATTATTTCTATTAGTGTAGCTCTTGGCTTGCTTGTGGGCGAATGTACGTGTGTGTGTGTGTGTGTGTGTGTGTGTGTGTGTGTTGTGTGTGTGTGTGTGTGTGTGTGGTGTGTGTGTGTGTGTGTGTGTGTGTGTGTGTGTGTGTGTGTGTGTGTGTGTGTGTGTGTGTGTGTGTGTGTTTGTGTTGTGTTGTGTGTGTGTGTGTGTTGTTGGTGTGTGTGTGTGTGTGTGTGTGTGTGTGTGTGTGTGTGTGTCTCTTCGTCTTCTCTGTCTTTTGTCGTCTCTGTCTCTGTCTGTCTGTCTCTGTCTTCTTCTGTCGTCTCTGTCTGTCTTTGTCTGTCTGTCTGCTCTCCCCCCCCCTCTCCTCTCTCTCTCTCTCTCTCTCTCTCTCTCTCTCTCTCTCTCTCTCTCTCAACCTGAAATCCGTCAGAACTGGACTGAACAACGACTTGAAACATTTGAGGAAAGAAAACCTTGACTTGAAAGCTTCCATTGAACTCAACACAAGGAAAATCAAGGCTCTTGGGGATCGTCTCTCTAAAGCTGTTCAGTTCCTCCCATTGTGAATAGTCAGACCAGAATACAGTTCCACAACACAACAGGCCGTTCCCCTAATGCACATAATTAGCTAGATGGACAGACCCAAACAAGCATTTTGCCGATGCCCCAAATTCCTCCGACCGATAACGGTACAGCATCCCTTCTCTCCACCACCACTGACACAACCACTGACTCTTTCACCCTCAACTTGGAACAATCAAAGCAGACGCCTACAGATGAAACAGCGGCTTATAGCTCTGCCGACAGCACCATACCTGACATCCGAGTGAACAGATCCAGACAGGTTCCTCCTTCCCTGTGACTCACCTGATTGGTGACTCCAATCTGTGCCCTGTGGACAGACGAAGTCAAACAAGTGCCTATTCTTTTTCTTTTTTTTTTTTCTTTTTCTTTTTTCTTTCTTGAAGTCTGTTGTTGTTTCGGTGTAACTTGGTAACATGTATTGTTATAATGACGGGCTTAATTGTAAGCTCAGCCTGTGAAGGAAACAGAATTGTGTTGTCGCCGTTTTCAGACTCCAGGCGCTATCATTTCACTGGTCGTTTCAGCCCGCACCCCGACCCCCTTCCCCAGTGTAACTTCTTGTCACACATGTGCTCAAGCAGTTTATAGTTTATGGTGTTTGTTCAGTGTTGATGTTGTTGATTGTGTTTGTTTGTTTGTTTGTTTTAGTTTTATGAAGCTGGCACGGATACATGTAGTGAGTACCTTTTCTTTTGTTTTAAAGCCCTGTCATAGGCCCCTCCCTACCCCCATGCTGCCTAACTCCCTTCCCTGCCCCCTACCCCCATGCTGCCTAACTCCCTTCCCTGCCCCCTACCCCCATGCTGCCTAACTCCCTTCCCTACCCCCTACCCCCATGCTGCCTAACTCCCTTCCCTGCCCCCCATGCTGCCTAACTCCCTTCCCTGCCCTCATGCTGCCTAACTCCCTTCCCTGCCCCCTACCCCCATGCTGCCTAACTCCCTTCCCTGCCCTCATGCTGCCTAACTCCCTTCCCTGCCCCCTACCCCCATGCTGCCTAACTCCCTTCCCTGCCCCCATGCTGCCTAACTCCCTTCCCTGCCCCCTACCCTCATGCTGCCTAACTCCCTTCCCTGCCCTCATGCTGCCTAACTCCCTTCCCTGCCCCCTAACCCCCATGCTGCCTAACTCCCTTCCCTGCCCCCTACCCCCATGCTGCCTAACTCCCTTCCCTGCCCCCTACCCCATGCTGCCTAACTCCCTTCCCTGCCCCCTACCCCATGCTGCCTAACTCCCTTCCCTGCCCCCTACCCTCATGCTGCCTAACTCCCTTCCCTACCCCATGCTGCCTCCCTTCCCTGCCCATGCTGCCTAACTCCCTTCCCTGCCCCCTACCCTCATGCTGCCTAAGCTCCCTTCCCTGCCCCCTACCCCATGCTGACCCTTCCGCCCTCATACCCCTTCCCCACTGCCTATCCCTCCCTCCCCTATCCCCTTCGCCTATTTCCCCCTCCCTCACTCCCGCCCCCCCCCGCCCCTCTCAATATTATTATTATTAAAACATAATGCCTCTGTGTAATTTCAATTTAGATCAAGGTTGCATGCCCATGTAGATTGTTTGTTTCTGGTATTGTTTTACTTGCTTTTATATAGCGCCTGTTATCTTCTCTCTTGTAGACTCAGTGCACTCGGGCCGCATGTGGCTGCGAATGAGTGAGATCTAATTTACTTAGCCCCGTCTGAAACCCACCGAAGTGGTGTACTTAAAACGCTAATCGACTGTGACAGCTAGGCAATGCGCCACACGAACTGTAGTGCGGCCACCTCGGAGCACCAATCAGAATATCGTGTTGTGATTTATTTTTTGTTACTTAAACAAACAAACCCAAGCAGCTGCTCTCACTCATGCACCTTTGGTCTGGGGGCCAGTGATGTGTGTTGAAGTAAACCCCGCTACTGTTTCGCAACTTTTATCGTTGTTTTTTCTTTGCTGCTCAGAGTACGATCTGGTTGTTCAGAATACCATGGTTGTTTCAGAGATTATTATTTTTTACACGTCAAAGGCGATATTAGAAAACACTAAAAAGTAAACTAAAAGCAAACAACAACAACAAAAAAAGTCAAGGGCGATATTAGAGAATAATATATAAATAAGAAATAAAAAATAAAAATAACTTCAAGGGCGATATTAGAGAATAAAAAATAAACAAAAAAAATTCAAGGGCGATATTAGAGAATAAAAAATAAACAAAAAAAATCAAGAGTGATATTAGAGAGCAAAAAATGTATTTAAAAAAAACAGCAATTAAAAAAATGTCAAGGGCAATATGCAACCCACAAATATTGAACCGTGCCCAGCTGTGCAAAAAAAAAAAAAGAAGAAAAAAAGACAAAGACGTTGAATGTCTGCACGCCATAAATTTGGACGACCTTGCTTCGTTTGCAACCTGATCAGACAGATCCCCTTCCGCCTTCATTTATTCTTCTTTGTCCCTTTCTTCATTATCTTTTTTTCTCTATTGTCCCCCCCCCCTCCCACCCGCCACAGACCCCAATCCACCACCCCCACCCCACCCCCGCGCCCTCGTGTCATCACTATACACACACAGTCGCCTGCATACACCCGTCTTGTCTCGAAGATACGGATTGGACAAACCAGTTGACAATGGCCAAAGCTGGTTGTGTGGGTAATTCAAGCTCCCAACGACTAGTTACCAAGGGAAGGAGGGACATATACCAGAATACAGCACGCCCATTCACTTTGTTTTATAAACGCTGATCAAATGGTTGTGCTCGCGCGTCCGAACCGTTGAAGCATCTCACCGACTAATCATTCAACATGGCTGACTTAGACTTGGTCAAACGAGATCCCAACAACTTGAACGATCATGTCAAGGTGAGTGGGTTAAAAGGAAATTAGTTGTTGTTCGTTGCTGTTATTGTTGTTGTTGTTGTTGTTGTTGTCGTTGTTGTTGTTGTTGTTTTGTTTGTACACTTTTCTTCATTTGAGGTTTGTTTATTCCCATGAGGAAAACAAATCCAGAAGGAAGTCAGCTGCGGGGAAACAAAAACAAAACAAAACAAAAAAGCTGCGGCATCTAGTCGAAATTAGTCTATAAAAAAAATTATATAAACTTTCAACAATTTCCTCAAGCTGGTTACTATGGAATAGTTAACGTGCACACGCCTATCGTCCACGAGACATCGGTGTTTGTCTCTTCCGGAGGATAGAAAGACAGTGACTCCACTACAGTAAGTCAATAACAGGGAGTGGGGGAGCGAGAGATTTCTCCAGGGGCTGGGATTCCACCCACAACTTTTTGATCTCGACTCCACCAGTGCCTCATCAGCGCTTTGGCCGAACCACCGAATCTGTAACGTCCCTTCGGTTCTGGCATAGGTTTACGTTGCCAGCGGTTCATGCAATGCGCTTCGTGGACCCTGCATGCATCAGCAGCTGAAACCTATTGACATTCTTAATTGCCATGGTTATACATTGTCTGCTTCGTGTGCTACACCCTTTGTGCGTTTCCTGTAGTCTGTACTACATGCGTGTGTCATGAGTGTGTGGCTTTGCAGATGCATGTATATCACTACCCCCTCCACAATCCCAAACCCCATTACACGACTAAGAGTTAGTTAGTTTGTTGCTTTGAGCCTAGTCCACCGCATAGGGTTATATTAGAGCTAATTCGTAGAAAGAGCAATACGGAGAATCTGATAACCCTCCTTCGTCTTCATCCCTTTCCGTTAAACGTCGAACTTAAATAGGCTGAGGATTGTGACATTATGTGAGGCTGTTTCTGTTCTGGAGAGCATTGCAGACGTTCATCTGAAACAGAAAAACAGTATCTTCCAAGCACTGAACAAGCGACAACAGCTCAACCAAAAAACAAGCAAAACAAAAGTTTCTCTCTCATTTTTCATCATTTTTAACCGTTTATCTGTTGTTTAACTGTCGTTCTACGGCTTGACAAAGCAGATTTCTCCGAAAATGTGCATATTGTGTGTCCGTGTCATAATAAATAAATGTTCTTTTGAACTTTTTTGCGTTTGGATCATTGTAGACGTGCAAAATGGACGTGTGGACAAGTTGCAATGGGTCCAGCTGGGTAGGAGGCAGATAGGTGGATAAACGGAGAGAGGGGGAAGGAAAGGCTGGGATCGGTTTTTCAGGTGGGAGCTAGGTGAGTCGTGACCATGGTGGCGGCATCCACGGGCTTCTGAGGCAATCCGCTGTCCAGCCTGAAGCTGTTCTCGGCGAGAACGATATCCATCCGCCCATATTGTATTCTGCAGGAGGAGGTGTCATATCCAAAGTCGTTGTTCTTTCTTGAGCTCAGTCTGAAGAATTGGCTGTTTGGCAGGCAGCTGGAGATTATGGAGACACTGCTAGTTATTAGCATAATATTGATTCTAACATTTCCATACATATCATCATCATCATCATCGTCGTCGTCGTCGTCGTCGTCATCACAGTTACCATCATCGTGGAAGAACAAATGTTGAGCGCACATCCATTTATGAAAGAAAAAAGAAAAAGACCT
>JABMCL010003837.1:1175000-1252500 GCA_018857735.1 Alviniconcha marisindica | reverse complement strand
CCATAAACCACGACTGTGATGAAAAGTCCATGAGTGAAATCCGTTGATCTTTTGAAATAGTTACCTGTGCAGAATTGACTGATATGGGCTTTTCCGAACGCATAGAAGAACATTTTGCACTGCTTTACGGTTTACACTCCTGCAGTTTTTTCTTATTTATTTTATTTGATTCTGATGCTGTAATGCACACGTAAGACTAATGAAATTTAAAATTTAAAATAAACGACAACTTCATGTAATTATTCTATATACCTTGACATGGTCATTGATATTATTGGGATCCCTGTTGACGAGGTCCAAGTCGGCCATGGTGATGACTGTACCGCTATATGGATCACACAGTTCCTACGACTGTTCTCCAAGAAGATTCAATGAAGAGTGTGTGACCCTGTGTATCGTAACACAATTTACCAGGGTGCACTCTGATTCTCGAGAGGGTGTGGTGAGAGAAGGGAGTCTCTCTCTCTCTCTCTCTCTCTCTCTCTCTCTCTCTCTCTCTCTCTCTCTCTCTCTCTCTCTCTCTCTCTCTCTCTCTCTCTCTCTCTCTCTCTCCACACCCTGTCTCTCTGCCTCTGTCTGTCTGTCTGTCTGTCTCTGTCTCTGTCTCTATCTGTCTCTGTCTCTGTCTTTCTCTCTCTGTCTCTGTCTTTCTGTCTCTGTCTGTCTGTCTGTCTGTCTGTCTGTCTGTCTGTCTGTCTGTCTGTCTGTCTGTCTGTCTGTCTGTCTGTCTCTCTCTCTCTCTCTCTCTCTCTCTCTCTCTCTCTCTCTCTCTCTCTCTCTCTCTCTCTCTCTCTCTCTCTCCACCCCACCCCCTCTTTCTCTCTCTCTCTAACAGAACTCTGCGTGTACCTCAGGTATTTCCCACAAGAAGCCTATAGCAACCGCTGGTCCTTAAAGTTAAGACATTCTCTGTAAATGCTTAATTTATCGGCTGAAACACCTATTCAAATGTGACGTTTGAATGGTAGCGTAGTACGTGTGTGCACCGAAGACTCGCAATACCGATCCGTTTATGAAATCGTCCACGCTTGAATGCAGTGAACGGCTTAAAGCTAGTCGTGGACGGGGGAAGCAGGCAGAGGGATCACACAGGGGGATGTTACACCTAGAAATATACAGGCGATAGATATTGAAATTGCAATGAATGGCTATTCAGTTCAACAAGCAATTAGTCTCCAGAAATAGCACGCACCTGAGGAGCGACCAGCTGCGTGTTCACTTATTACAGACAACAATAATAAGGGCGGTATGGTAACAGGTGAAACTGAGGACCTATAAGTTATAAATATTTATGTAAAGATATGATGCGAAGGCGCTTGCGGTAAGTAAATGTGGTCATGATGTACACACACCCAGCATTAATCAGCTATCAACCTATAGCCAGTTTGTATTTGAGTACAAACTAAACAGTGCAGCAGCTGTAAGTTACCTAAACAAGATTGGTGCCGATTCCGGAGAGCTTTTTTTTTCTTTTTTTTCTTTTTTTCGATCTCACTGTTGCTTTACGTCCACAGAAACCATAAGGCTTATTAGAGACGGGAATTTGGAGAGCCAGGAATGCACCTATATATACCTGTTTTCTTCGTTTTTCCTACGGTGGCAGTTCTACAAGCAGATGAACGAAGGGTGTACCTATATACACCTCTTCCCTTCATTTCTTCTCTGGTGTCAGTTCTACAGCCAGTAGAATCACAAACGTACCTATATACACCTCTTTCCTTCATTTCACATGTTGTTGTGTCCCGGTAGTTACCACCAGTTGAATCCCGAAAGCATGTTCCCTTCATCCTCTCCTTTGGTGGACATTCTGCCACTGAAGTGTTGCTTTACGTCCACAGAAACCATAGGTTTATTAGGGACGGAAGCCCAGGACGGCCACCTCGACTTTCACACAGCTCCTGAGCTTTGATTCTGCCACTGGTGGAGTTACTCACTTATGTACCCATATAACCCTCTTCCTACTGTTGTTTTCGCTGGTGACGGTTCCGCCGACAGTTGAGTTACGAATTTACCTATAATACTCCTCTTCCCATTATTTTATTTCCTCAGACTCGTTTTGCCTGTCCTCTTTATGTAATGTGTGCACACAGACTGCCACGGTCTTCTGTTCGAAACTCATCACATAATTATGCAGGTGCAGTGACCACGTGAGTTGTTGTTTAAAGAGGCAAAGGCTGATAGCAGCATGGTTAAATGAGTTTAGAGAAAGGGGTACAGAGAGAATAATTTGCTGTAAGAAAAGATGAAGTGAAGTTGACGAATTTGATCATGCAGAAATGGACGGGTTTGGGGTGGAATGGTGGTTGAATATTTTCTGTCTAATTATCAGTTACAGCAGAGCAGAATGGCAGCTATGTTTCCGAGTAATGCTGTGAGAGTATGTTCACAGTGTGATGTGTGTTAGCTGAATGAGTGACCCTCTCGAGGCTGGACCGTCGATCTGGCTGTCCGCTGTCACGGGCATAAACCTTCAGGTCAATCAGTCGATGATGGATCTTGAATGTTTTTAATGCTATTTTTGTTACGTGTTTATTAAGTACTATTTTGTCAGTCAGTCATAATTATGTTAACTATATTTCTGTGTCATTCTTGATTTCATTTTTTGTTCAGTCGCCTTCTTGGTTAGCTGTTTCCTGTGTCTTAATTAAAACGGCTTGCTGTTGTTGTTGTTGCTTCTGCTGCTGCTATTGCTAATGCTAACGCAAAACGCAAGTATGTGGTCATACGGACTGTCGTATACACACTGGCACTTGCAGAAAGACACACGCGCGCGCAGCACACTCACACACACACACACCACACACACACACACACACACACACACACACACACACACAACACACACACACACACACACACACAACACACACACACACACACACACACACACACACACACACACACACACACACACACACACACACACACACACACACACACACACACACACACACACACACACACACACACACACACACACACACACACACACACACACACACACACACACACACACACACACACACACACACACACACACACACACACACCACACACACACACACACACACACACACACAACACACACACCATACACACACACACTAAAAACCTCCATGCCATTCAAATTTAATATCACAGCATGAAATTGGATAGTACAGTAGCACTGTCAAACACATACAGTTGATGCAACCAGGTTATAGTTGGACAGACAGGAGGCAAAGAGTCATAATGCCAACGAAAGGGACTTTACATTTTGTTGAACTGCCATTGTTAAACTAAACAAATTATAACATTTGTTGTTGTTTTTCTCCTGATGAGATATGCTTGTTGGTGGTGGTGCTGACGTGTTTTGACAAATCTTGGCAGTAGCAGGAACGGTTTTGATGATGTTGTCCACACTACATCTCTCACTTCTGTTAACAAAAAGCCATATTTACACCTCACCCCCGCCTCCCCAAAAGCCGTACATTTCATAGCTTTGACGCAGATCTTGACAGCGACTCTTTATTTCCATTGTGTTAACCGTATACCCTAGATCGCCACCAGTAGTCAAAACGACAGTCTGCAAGTCCTACAACCCTAGCTGTTCTTGACGACGATGTTGCTGAAGAAGAGGCCACACGTTTCACAGACAGGACCCAGACAGCACTGGAGACACGTGCCGAAGAACTTCTGCGCGCAGCCGCAGTTGATCATGAAGAGACGCAGACAGGGCGTGATCTGCCACACATGCTGGAAGGTGATCATGGCAAACTCGCAGCCCCAGCAAAAAGCCAGTGGGCATCCGCAGAGGATGCTGAGGACGTTGTAGCAGCAGTTCTTGGCGCAGTTGAAGCTGGTGTAGGAGCACTTCCAGCAGCAGTCGATGGTGTGGGCGCCATCGGGTTCGGCCAGAACGTCCTCAAAGGCCACCTGGAAATAGACATGGGTTATGTCACAATGTGTGTAAGATAAACCTTGTGAAGTGGAGGGGGGGCGGGTGCGACAATGAATTAATAAACCAATTAACTAACTGACTAATGAAAGAAAGACAGAAGACAAATAGACAGAAAAGTACAGAAAGAAAGAAAAGAGAAAGAAAAAAGAAAATAAAGCTAGTTCTTGGGGTTTTAAGGTTGCGTCAACTCCATAGCGTAACGTCAAGACGAAAGGAAAGAAAGAAAAATAAAAGAAAGAAAGAGAGACAGGCAGGAAGAAAGAAAGAAGTCAATTCTTGTAATTTTATCGTCAAGTGGGCTGTAAGACAAAAGGAACCCCAGGACCAAAGAAAGGAAAGGAAGAAAGATGAAAGAAAGAAACGAAAGGATGGATTTTTATTGTCCAGTCATCCTTATAGCGTGACCTCAATACGACAGGAAAGACAGAGAGAAAGGCGAAAGAACCAAAAGACAGACATAAATATTTTAAAAAAGCTGACAGAAAGAAAAGACAGACAAAAAGAAAGAAAAGACAAACAGAAAGAAAGAAAGATAAGACAAGCAGAAAGAAAGAAAAAAGCAGTTAGTTCTTGGATTTGTAACGTCCTGTCATTTCTGTATGGCGACCTCAAGACGAAAGGAAAGAAAGAGATATGGTATGATCTGCAACTGGCACGATATAGATTTGGAATAGATATAAATTTGAGATAGACATTATATGGTTTTGGAATGGACTTTCTATGGATTTCGAATAGCTATAATATAAATTTGAAATAGACGTTATATGGATTTCGAATAGACTTTCTATGGATATGGAATATACTTTCTAAAGATTTGGAATAGATATAATAAATTTGAAATAGACATTATATGGATTTGGAATAGACTTTCTACGGATTTGGAATAGACTTTCTGTAGATTTTGACAAGCGGGTCTGGAAGGATTCGGGGGAAGGAACAGACAACGCATCTTCGGCCAAAAAGCTCTGTCGGAGATAATGTTGGGGAAGAAAGCAAAGAACAACTCCCTGTAGCATCTTTGATCAGGAAGAGAATACGGGACTTCGCAACAACTGCCTGTAGCCTCTTTGTTCAACAGGAGGGTACGGGACTTCGCAACTAAGCAGCGGGCAATTTAAAGTCGACAAAAATGTCGATTCTATGAAAATAATATATATCTTTTTCCCATACTGCCTCTCTCTCTCTCTCTCTCTCTCTCTCTCTCTCTCTCTCTCTCTCTCTCTCTCTCTCTCTCTCTCTCTCTCTCTCTCTCTCTCTCTCTCTCTCTCTCTCTCTCTCTCTCTCTTTAACACCGTAATTAAATTCTCGTCAGCGTTCGATCTCGCCCCTTAAAGCAACCAGCTGAAGACAATTATTGAAACGGTTTGACAGGATCAGGTCGAGTAATCGTCTTGCTGTTTATTTCTGCAAACTGAACAACAGGTCCCGTTGCTGTAGGCCTTATTTCATCTCGTACATTGTATTTTAACTGTTTATTAAATTGATAAAAGTCTCTATCTCGATGTACATTATGTGCGTTATATAATGTTTGTTCTAAGCCCTTTGAGCTGAAAGGTAGGCGCTTTAGAAATTTCCATTATTATCATTATTGTCAAAGGCCTTTACACAGTTGTGATTTTAGACTCATCTAATACAATACAATACATCTTTATTGCCAAGTGTAAAGATTACTGCACAAGGACTATTTTATGGTTCCAAGTACACTCACCCACACATTCACGACAGTCATGAAACAAGAAATAATCTCAGAGCAACAATAACAGCGAGGTAAAAATCACTGACTGATATAATTTATTGAGCTATCAGTAATGATTATGGAAGGAAGCAATTTCGAGAGAAAATGCCATGATGTATTGCACTTTATACGTTTTCCAGTAATGGTAGCGACGGAGGAACTTTTTGTTGTTGGGGAAAAAAATTGTTTTGGTTGTTTGTTGATGTTGTTGCTGTTGTTGTTGGGTTTTTGTTTGTTTTTTGTTTTGTTTTGTTTTTTGTTTTGTTTTGTTTGTTTGTTGTTTTTTGAGAAGTGAAACAAGCGGAAGGATGTAGCCTTTTGCAGAGAGGGCAGTGTCCGTACCTTGACGTGGTCGTTGAGGTTGTTGGGGTCCCTGTTGACGAGGTCTAGCTCTTTCTCAGCCATTGTTGGTGGTAGTAACTGGCGCTCACTTTGTCTTTACCCGTACTCCCAACACAACCAACGAGTAAATGCCGCAAGGTTGACAACGGATCTCCTTTAAAACTCACCTGTCAGTAGACTACCCTCCCCCCTCCTCGCCACCCCCACCCCGAGCTGTCACCCGCTCCACCCCTCCCCGCCTCTCTCTCTCTCTCTCTCTCTCTCTCTCTCTCTCTCTCTCTCTCTCTCTCTCTCTCTCTCTCTCTCTCTCTCTCTCTCTCTCTCTCTCTCTCTCTCTCTCCTCCCCCCCTTCTCTCTGTCTCTGTGTCTCTGTATCTTGTTTCTCTCTCTGTTCTCTGTCTCTTCAGTCTGTCTGTCTGTCTGTCTTCTGTTGTCTGTCTGTCTGTCTGTCTTCTGTCTCTCTCTCTCTCCTCTCTCTCTCTCTTCTTTCTCTCTGCTCTCTCTCTCTCTTTCTCTCTGTCTCGTCTTCTTCCTGTCTGTCTTCTGTCTGTCTCTGTCTCTGTCTCTCGCTGTCGTCTGTCTGTCTGTCTGTCTGTCTGTCCTTCTTTTCTGTACTGTCTGTCTGTCGTCTGTCTGTCTGTCTGTCTCTCTCTCTCTCTCTCTCTCCTCTCCTCTCTCTCTCTCTCTCTCTCTCTCTCTCTTCTCTCTCTCTCTCTCTCTCTCTCTCTCTCTCTCCACTCACCCACCCGCCTTCTTTCTTTCCCAGTTACCACTGGCAACTATGTATTGCTTACGGGTAGCGACACTGATATGCGAGTCACCTCTACCTCATTATTCAGCTAAATTAGACCAAGAATGTGAGCGGGTAGAGGGACGGGTCCTGTTTGATTTTTCGCTGATGCAGACAGAGCAAGGCGTTCGCAGCTCCGAGCTTCGCGAGCTGACTATATAACTATATAATTACAAGAGTGTCGCGGTCGTTGCTGTTGACGCGCTATAGAAATCTCCGTTATTCTTATGATTACGTGCATATGAATATATATCGGCGGTTCTGGGGGACACGGGGCAACAGAGATCTGGAGGAATATTAATTAAGGGTTGGGGGTTCGTGTTCCGGTTAGCAGCACGGAGGGGGTGGGGGGGGGGGGGGGGGGGGGGATAACGATTCAATGGGTGTCGTTCTGGAGACGTCACGCCTCCGACAGGAGACAATGAATGGTTGGTTCTGTGCGCGTCAGAATGTGTCGGTGTCCAGCAGATGGCAGTCACAGCCCTCATCCCACTGCCTCCGCCTGAACCACAAACAGTCACATCCGTGCACGTACACACGCACACACACACTTACTCGTGTCCACATGCACTCGTTCTTATTCAAGCGCTCGCACGCGCGCGCGCGCACACACACACACGCTCACGCACACACGCGCACACACAATGGCGCGCGCGCGCACACGCACACACACAACGCACACACACACACACACACACACACACACACACACACACACACACACACACACACACACACACCACACCACACACCACACACACACACACACACGCACGCACGCACGCACGCACGCACGCACGCACACACACAAACACTCGCGCGCGCAATCACACACACACACACAACACACACACACACACACACACACACACACACACACACACACACACACACACACACACACACAGCACGCACGCACGCACGCACGCACGCACGCACGCACGCACACACACACACACACACACACACAAGTGAGATAGAGCCATAACTGCATGCACAAACAAGAGTATTGAATAGAACTCAAATTTATTATCACAGAATGGATTGAGCAGACATTCACTTATCTCTTCAAAGTAAACGGAAGTTTTGGAAAGACATTCACATTATCAATGACAATAGTGGAATTTTCTTAAAGCAGTCAAATCCGTTTTAATCGTCAGATAGCAGATGACCACAGCTGTAAGCAACAATTATATACTAAGAACTGAGTTTGGACGGAATAGATACAGACCAAGATTATTTGATCAAAAACAAATGGTTTCGGCGTTTATTGTGTTTTTTATTCTACTTGTTGTTTGTGGTGTTGTGAGCATCGATTGCTTTCTTATCGGTTCGGTGTGGACGTTTTGTTGCTGGCATTTTATTGTTGTTGCTGTTCTTTTGTTTTGTTTTTGGAGTGGTGGTGGGAATAATTACGTTGTCTTCGGTAGCCGTTATTCTGTAACCAACTTCGTACAGGGTGTCTGTTTAATATCTGGTTTTGGCTATTGAAAGATCGGAGGGTGGAAAGGGGTGGTGGTGGAGTTGCAATCAAAATACAAGTCTACAAAATATATGGCACAGTTCAGCAAAACCCGTTGATGTTAATGTTCTTGTGTTTGCTGTGTCGACCGGTTTTTCGACGATACATTGGTCGTAGTTGTCAAAGAATTACCAAACGTGTATTAGCATTTTTGCCGGGTTTCGCGAAGAAAAAAAACTAAACAAAAAACAAACGTCTCTCGTGGATGAACTTCACCCCGCCTGGTGTTGATTGACTCTGCTGTAGTCAGGCACAACGCCTCCTTGCAATCCCACAGTGACACCATCAGTGCTAAAGCCCTAGCTGTTCTTGACGACGATGTTGCTGAAGAAGAGGCCACACGTTTCACAGATGGGACCCAGACAGCACTGGAGACACGTGCCGAAGAACTTCTGCGCGCAGCCGCAGTTGATCATGAAGACACGCAGACAGGGCGTGATCTGCCACACATGCTGGAAGGTGATCACGGCAAACTCGCAGCCCCAGCAAAAAGCGATGGGGCATCCGCAGAGGATGCTGAGGACGTTGTAGCAGCAGTTCTTGGCACAGTTGAAGCTGGTGTATGAGCACTTCCAGCAGCAGTCGATGGTGTGGGCGCCATCGGGTTCGGCCAGAACGTCCTCAAAGGCCACCTGTGTGTAAACAATTAATCATAATCATTGTCCTCCTCTTCCTCCTCTCCCTCCTCCTCCTCTTCCTCCTCCTTCTCCTTCTCAACCTCAACCAAGCTATCACCGAAAGAAACCTCGGAAAGGAAAATGTTAGAAGACTAAGAAGAGCTCATGAACGTTCCGTCTCGGATGAATCTCGGTAAGCATTCAATTTTAGAAACAGATGAAGCAGTACGAATTAACGTTCACAGACACATTTCCATCATGTATGGGGTGTTTGCCGGGTAACTGTCATGCTTTCATTTAAAGGTAGGCAACAAACAACCCCAAGTTATTCATGCTCACTGGCAGGAAGTTTGTAAAAGAATTCTCCGCCCTACGGCACTCAAAACTCCTAATGAGAGCAGAGCGACACACAGCCGGAAATATTCATTAATTCACTCTTATTCTTCGACTTAGCATTTGTATTTTATCGTTAATATTATTATCATTAGTTTAGTTTATTAGTTTTGTAGCATCGTTATCATCAGCATCATTATTACGTTATAGCTTTAACATTTGCACCGTACCTTGACGTGGTCATTGAGGTTGTTGGGGTCCCGGTTGATCATGTCCAGCTCCGTCATGGTGACAAATTGCAAGATCACTCGACGCTCTCGACTCAACTCTCAGACAAATCCTTGCAGATTATGGTGAGCGCAAGACGATCTCTTCTTTCAAATCTAACTTCGGGATTTGTTGTTGCAATGTTAGGGTAAACACCCACGGCAACGCCGTTTACATGTTCTTCATACTGAGCATACCTCAGTTCAGTAGCACGGTAGCTGGCTTGTTTTCCCTTCTTCTCCTTTCCCCCCCCCTCCCCCCCCCCCCCCCCCCCCCCCCCCACCCCCACCCCCACCCCCGCTTTTTAAAGGTCGACTGTACCCACTGAGGCATGACATTTTTCATTTGATATTCCGTGTTTGAGTGTCTGGTTCAATGGCTGTATGTTCCCCCCTATCGGTCCCAGAGGGTAAGCTGAAAAAAACTGGGGCATTGGTTGGGGGGTGAATGCAAAGGGGTCGACCGAAACAAAGGGGCCTTTACCAGTCTCAAGACACTCCAAAAAAGAAGAAGAAAAGTAATGCAATGGATCTGCTGTCGGGGGGTCTTGATTTCGTTTCAAAAGATGGATTTGGGGCGGGGGGTGGGCTGGGGTGTGTCTGGGGAGGCCGGCGGCAAAGAAAGATAGACTCTCTCCTTCTGTGTTGTTTCTCTCCCCGCCCACTCCCCCTCCTCTCTTCTCTCCCCTCCCCCCCCTCCTCCCTCCCCCTCCGCTCCTCGCCCTCTCTCTCTTCTCCCTCCCTTTTTTTTTTTTTTTTTTTTTTATTTTTTTTTCCCCTTTACCCCCCTCCAAAAATTTGTACGGCCCCCCATCCCTATCTTTTTTATATCCCGCCCTCCTTCATATGCTCTTCTCTCTGACCTTTTCACTGTCTCTGTCGTCTGTCGGCTGTCTGTCTGGCTGTCTTTTCCTGTCTTTTTCCCCTTCTTCTCTCTCTTCTCCCCTTTTCTCTTCTTTTCTTCCTGTTCGTCTGTCTCTTTTTCTGTCTCTTCTCTTCCCCCTTCTCCTTCTCTTCTCTCTTCTCTCTTTTTTTTTCTTTTTTTTTTTTTTTTTTTTTTTTTTCCCCCTCTCTCCCTCTCTCCTTCTCCTCCCCTCTCTCTCTCTCTTTTTAATTCTTTTTTTGGTTTTTTCTTTTTTCTCCTTTTAAAAAAACCCCGGCTTTTTTTTTCCCTTGTTGTTTTTTTCTTTCTTTCTTCTTCTTCTTTTCTTTTTCTTCTCCCCCCCCCCTTCTTTCTTCCTCTTCTTTTTTCTCCTCTCTCTGTTTGTTTTTGTTGTTTGGTTTGTTGTTGTTTGTTTGGGGTTTGTTTGTTTTTTTTTTTTTTTTTTTTTTGTCCCCCTCCCCCTTTCTCTCCCCTTTCCTCCCCCTCTCTCCCCCCCCCCCTCTCTTCCTCCCCTTATTTTTTTTTTTTTTTTTTTTTTTTTTTTTTTTTTTTTTCCCCCCCTTTTTCCCCTTTTTTTTGGCCCTTGCTTGCCTTCTGCGTTGTCCTGCCGGGCTTTGTCTTTTTTTCTTTTTTCCCCCTTTGTTCCTTCCCTTTTTTTTCCGTTTTTGCCCCCCCTTTCCTTTTTTTTTTCCCCCCCCCCCAAACCCCCCCCAAACGGCCCCCCCCCCCCCCCCCCCCCCCCTTTTTTCCCCCCCCCCCCCCCCCCCCCCCCCCCCCCCCCCCCCCCCCCCCCCCCCCCCCACCCCCCCACCCCCCCCCCCCCCCCCAAAAAACCCCCCCCGCCCCCCCCCCCCCCCCCCCCCCCCCCCCCCCCCCCCCCCCCCCCCCCCCCCCCCCCCCCCCCCCCCCCCCCCCCCCCCCCCCCCCCCCCCCCCCCCCCCCCCCCCCCCCCTCCCAAACACCACACACACACACACACACAAAACCCCAACGGCGATTAAAATTTTCCTTCCCCCCGTCGTCGCTTAATAAAACAAGTAGCGATCTGCATGGAGTTAGAAAGCGCTACGCAACTGAGTGCATGGACATTAACTCACATTGACATTAATTGTCTAAGCAGTAACTCCGCTTCAAGCATGGGTATAGTATAATTATAGCATGCAACTTGCCAGTGGTATTTTACAGTCCGTCTTAGTCTGCTTTCACCACCTGTTCTACTAATCCTGATCGTTAGAATAATCCCATCGATCTCGCGGCTTTTGCACGAGATCGGGAACGTTGCTAGCGCTGGCCAACGGTGTCAACATTTGGGTATCATTAACGTGTAGTACACACGCGTATTTTCCGCTCTGCTTCCAGTGCTCTCAGCGTCCAAATTTCTCGTACCAGACTTTCCTCTGTTGGTTCCCGCACCTTTTCCGTCCCCGGCCTGTGTATGTGGACCGACCTTCCCTTTCCTCTCCGACAGAAACCCGGCTTCTCTCAGTGGATTCCAAATCTAACCTAAAAATATTTATTTTTCCGAAACAATAGATTTGCTAATAATATAATAATAATATTAGTGCCCCGTTCTCACGAATGAGTCTTAATTTAAAATTTGCGATTTGAGATATCGGCATGTCTCAAATCTGCAAGTGCTGGTCGCTATTATAATACTTTAATCACGTTTCCAGTCCAAAAAATGCAGATGTGATTTGTTTCTGAAGGTTGCATGTGTGGCGGTGGCCATTTTGAGAAAATCAACTTTAAAGTTCTCACTGTGCATTGAGTAGTTTTTCCTTCAGTCCTTAGCAACAGAAAGTTTACGTACCGATCTTTACCAATTTTGGCACAGGAACATACCGAACATTGGAGCACCTGAAGAGACTTGAAATTTCAACATTCATTAAATTTTAACATATTTTGTTAATGTTTTTAATCCCATGCTCTCGGTTTAAAATGAGCAAAATTGATGCGGGGTAAGGTGAATAAAATGCGATTTAAACATATTTTTTCAACTTTTTTAGAGCATATCAGAGGCAAACGCACCAAAGTTTAATGCTTATTATGGATTTAATTTCGCAAAAATCCGAAAACACCCAGATAGACCCCCACTGGCTGCTTTTGCCTGTAGCACGGTAATTATTATACTCGTGTATGCCTCTGTCTCTCTCTGTCTCTGTCTCTCTGTCTCTGTCTCTGTCTCTGTCTCTCTGTCTCTGTCCTGTCCTCATCTTTCTCTCTCTCTCTCCCTCTCTCTCTCTCTCTCTCTCTCTCATCTCTCGTTCTCTACTCTCTCTCTCGGTCTCATCGTCTCTCATCTCTCTCTCTCTCTCCTCTCTCCTTCTCTCTCTCTGTCTCGCTGTCTCTCCTTCCTCCCTCTCTGTCTGTCTGTCTTGTCTGTCCTGTCTCGTCTCTGTCTCTGTCTCTGTCTCTGTCCCTGTCTCCTGTCTCTGTCTCTCTCTCTCTCTCTCTCTTCTGCTCCTCTTCTCGTCTCTGCGGGTCTCTCGCTCTTCTCTCTCTCTCTCTCCTCCCTCTCCCTCTCTGTCGTCTCTCTCTCTCTCCTCTTCTCTCACTCTTCTCTCTCTCTCTCTCTGTCTGTCTGTCCTCGCTGTCTCATCCTCCCTCCTCTGTCTGTCGGTCGGTCCTGTCCTGTCTTCTGTCTGTCTGTCTGTCTGTCCTGTCCTGTCTGTTCCTCTGTTTCTGTCTCTGTCTCTGTCTCTCTCGTCTCTCTCTCTCTCTCTCTGTGCGCGCTCGCGCGCGCGCTCGCGCGCGTTTGTGTGTGTGTGGGTGTGTGTGTGTGTGTGTGTGGTGTGTGTGTGTGTGTGTGTGTGTGTGTGTGTGTGTGTGTGTGGTCGTGGTCCTGTGTCTGTGTGTGTGGTGTCTGTGTGTGTCTGTGGTGTGTGTGTGTCTGTGTCTGTGTCTGTCTGTGTTTATGTCTGTGTGTCTGTCTCTGTGTCTGTGGGAACATTTGTCAGTGTGTTCATGTTAGTCTGTGAAATACACCACTTGGTAACCTGGATGTGGTTTCAACCAATAACTCATAGAAGCGCGAGCCAGGAGACCACCAATCTGCAGACAGGTCTTGAAACTAAACCGCGCTGGCACGAACACCGAACGATGAACTAAAGAGCCTGTTTAGTGTGTAGCCTATACGCCAGTGTACGCTAACTCGGCATTTCAGTTCCCCGCAGGGCAGGGCAGTAATTGGCTCAGGGCCGCAGCCGACGACCACAGCCTGTCAAAGAGGTGGAGACCCTGCTGCCGGGACCATCGAAGCGAGAAAACGAGGTTCTGTTATAACGACAACACCGGGATCCGGCAACAGCAACTTAGCAACGACCACTGCACTTCTCTCTCTCTCTCTCTCTCTCTCCTCTCTCTCCCTCCTCTCTCCTCTCTCTCCCCTCTCTCTCCTCTCTCCCCTCTTCTCTTCTCTCTCTCTCTCTCTCTCTCTCTTCTCCTCCTCTCTCTCTCCCCTCCCCTCTCTCTCCTCTTTTCTCCTCTCTCTCTCCTCTCTCCTCTCTCTCTCTAACATTTATGTGAATGCATATGAGCGTGTGATTCTATACTGCATATACGAACTCTTTGTGTGTGTTTTGGTTGGTGTGTGTGGGGGTGTGTTGTGTGTGTGGTGTGGTGTGTGTGGTGTTGTGTGGTGTGTGTGTGTGTTGTGTGTGTGTGTGTGGTGTGTGTGTGTGTGTGTGTGTGTGTGTGTGTGTGGTTTTGGTGTGTGTGTGTGTGTGTGTGTGTGTGGGGTGGGGTGTGTGGTGTGTGTGTGTGTGTGTGTGTTGTGTGTGTGTGTGGGGTGTTTGTGTGTGTGTTGGTGTGTGTTTGTGTGGGGTGGTGTGTTTTGTGGGGGTTTTGTTTGTTGGGCAGCGTGTTGGGTGTTTGTGGGGCTGTGTGTGGTGTGTGTGTGTGTGTGTTTTGTGGTGTGTGTGTGGTGTGTGTGTGTGTGTGTGTGTGTGTGTGTGTGTGTGTGTGTGTGTGTGTGTGTGTGTGTGTGTGTGTGTGGTGTGTGTGTGTGTGTGTGTGTGTGTGTGTGTGGTGTGTGTGTGTGTGTGTGTGTGTGTGTGTGGGTGTGTGTGTGTGTGTGTGTGTGTTTTGGGGTGTGTGTGTGTGTTTGTGTTTGTGTATGTATGTGTGTGTTTGGTTGCGTGTGCGTGCGTGCATGTGTATGTGTGCGCGTATGAGTGTGTATGAAAGCGCACACGCAAACGTGTATGAGCCGTGTATATGTGTGGACGTGTGTGTGGCTGTGTGTGTGTGTGTGTTTGTGTGTGGGTGTGTGTTGGTTGGTGTGGGTGTGTGGGTGTGTGTGTTGTGTGTGTGTGTGTGTTGTGTTTTTGGTGGGGGGTTGTGGTGTGTGGTGTGGTGTTGTGTGGGGTGGTGGTGTGTGTGTGTTGTGTGGGTGTGGTGTGTGTGTGTGTGTTGTGTGTGTGTGGGTTTGGGGTGTGGGGTGTGTTTGTGGGGGTGCACGCGGAAGTGTATGTGTTACATTTTGTGTTTGGGGTTTTTTCTGTAGGGTGTGTGTGTGGGGGGGGGGTGGGGGGGGCCGTGTGTGCGTGGTGCTGCTGCGGCGTGCGTGCGTGGTGGTGCGTCGTGCGTGTGTGTGGGTTTTGTGGTGTGTTGTGTGTGTGTGTGTGTGTGTGTGGTTGTGGTGGTGTGGTGTGGGGTGTGTGTGTGTGTGTGTGTGTGTGTGTGTGTGCCAAAATTTATGCATTTGCCTACTTATCTGTGCCTATCGCAATGTGGCTTGTGTGCTCGTGATTCGCGCTTGTACATCGCAAACTTGATCCACAACAAAATTTATATTTAAAAAGGGGGTACTCACACTTTAACCCACGCAATGTGTTTTTTTCATCCCTCTGCAATACGCAGCCCCCAATGACACTACACTCGTTGCTCACGAACAAACACCATCAGTCAGGCACTAAAAAACCAAACTTTTTTAATTTCCACCCCTACGTGTTGAATACGGATTGAGACCGATCCCAAAACAGCTCTCTAAATAGAAGGGACTGAACCCCAAATTTCAAAATGAAATGACTGAACTCGCACTTCTAAATGAAGGGGTCCCTCCACTGTGACTCGGTTGTGCAAACTCTGACACACTTTTGCAGTCTCGATCAGTGAACCGAAAAAATGGCTGACGGAAATCGATGTTTCCTTGGTTGTGTTTCTTTTTGACCCTTGTTGTAAGAGATCGACTCATTGAATGTCCCGCAAGAGATGGGGTTAGACGGGGGGGAGGGGGGGGAGGGGGGGGGGGGGAAATTTAAAAGGGGGTGAAGTTAAACATTAGGCATTTCCCCTTTTGTGAAGTGTTTTTCACACACTAAAAATTGCTCTCTTTTTTTTTCTTTTTTTTTTCTTGTTACTATGGTTGTTGGTTTTGGGGCTTCCATCCCGATTTTCTTTTTTTCCCCTTTATTTTTAAAGTGCTTTAAGGGGGGAGAGTGGTTTGTTTTTGCGTTGTTTTTTTTGTTCTACTATACGTACAGCCGACCACCAAGCCGGCGCGCGCGCCGGGACGCACGCACCCGCACGCACGCACGCACGCACCTTTCTCTCCAGTAATATGATTATTTATAAAGCGCATACCTCCAACATAAAAGTAGAGCCCGACACGCTGTACCAAATTCAAATGTAAACTACACCCATCCATCCATCCATACATACAGCTTCAGGCATGTACATAAACACAGTCCACGGAATCCTCAACACGTACCACCCCACTGACATGTCTGCCCCCTACCACCGCAACCACACACCCCACGCCATCGCCCCGAATCTTAACAGCCACAATACAGTGAATATTTGCCATCATTTAAATATCAGCTTCAGTATCTCTGTCTGTCTGTCTGTCTGTCTGTCTGTCTGTCTGTCTCTCTCTCTCTCTCTGCCTGTCTCTCTCTCTCTCTCTCTCTCTCTCTCTCTCTCTCTCTCTCTCTCTCTCTCTCTCTCTCTCTCTCTCTCTCTCTCTCTATCTGCCTGCCTGCCTCTCTCAGTCTCTCTCTCTCGCTCGCTCGCTCGCTCGCTCTCAGCCGAGCAGTGCTTGAAACACCCATTTTCACGCACTTTTCTTTTTCACACTCCAGCACAATATTAGTCACAAGCAGTTTTATTTAACACTTCAGCACGGTTTATGTCATAAGCTGTTAGCACCTCCTATTCACCACAGCAGTGTACAGTACAGTTTGATGACGCGAACGTTTATGGTGCATTCATGGGCTTCTGATCACGCAAGCCTAATAGTCGGTCGATCGTTATTGCACCACCACTTTCTATGAGACGCAGGCGGAGAGCGTTGACAAAGCCGCGCACCCAGGTTGGAAAGTTCAAGCACTGCCACAATAGAGCCGGCTAGCTATTTGACTGACTAACCTGGCTCACCCTACGATACGAATTACTGCAGGCCTATACCCCATTTCTTGAGAACACAGTGGCAGCATGCATGCACGCACACGGAAGGACGGGGAGAGAGAGAGAGAGAGGACAGAGAGACAGAGGCAGAGACAGAGACAGAGAGACAGACAGACACAGACAGAGAGACAGAGACAGACAAACACTGAGACAGAGACAGACAGAAGGACAGACAGACAGACACAGGCACAGAGAGAGAGAGAGAGAGAGAGAGAGAGAGAGAGAGAGAGAGAGAGAGAGAGAGAGAGAGAGAGAGAGAGACAGACAGACAGACAGAACAGACAGACAGACAGACAGACAGACAGACAGACAGACAGACAGACAGACTGACAGACAGAAGGACAGACAGACAGACACAGGCACACAGGCACAGAGAGGAGAGAGAGAGAGAGAGAGAGAGAGAGAGAGAGAGAGAGAGAGAGAGAGAGAGAGAGAGAGTGGATGTGAGCAGTGCGTGTGTGTGTGTGTGTGTGTTGTGTGTGTGTGTGTGTGTGTGTGTGTGTGTGTGTGTGTGTGGGGTGTGGTGTGTGTGTGTGTGTGTTGGTGTGTGTGTGTGGTGTGTGTGTGTGTGTGTGTGTGGTGTGGGGTGTTTTGTGTGGTGTGTGTGTGTTGTGTGTGAGAGAGAGAGAGAGAGAGAGAGAGAGAGAGAGAGAGAGAGAGAGAGAGAGAGAGAGAGTCATATGGTTTAAGGATTCAGGCATTTTTAGCCCATGATCATGGGGTGTAAGGGGTGGGGTGCTCCGTGTGCATGTGTGCTGCTCCTGGTGTCGTTGGAAGCTTCTTCCTTAAAAAAAAACTTTTTATATATATTTTTTTATTTGTACTCTTGAACTTGTTTTCTGTTTTAGAATAAACCGCAGATTGAGCAATAATACGTTCGCTCGCATTAATTTTGTTCTTGGGCAGCAGCAACGCAAGTCACACACAGATCTTAATCTTACACGCAGCATAAAAATAATCAGCCTGTCGCGTAGCCTATCTTTAGACAACAATCCGATCTTTTATCTTACACGTACTTCAGCATAAAGGGAGGGCACCCCCACCATTCAACCACCCGTGACCGTCCAGTCAGTCAATGGAACTGCTAAGTCGTGGCTGTCGCGGGCCACTGAATTAAGAGTCATTGTAAAGTGACACTAGGTCGCTGGCCAAAGCCGGGAAAGGAGGGGGCGGGGGGGGGGTGGGGAGGTGTGTGTGGGGGGGGGGGAAGGGGGGGAGGCGAGGGGGAGGTGGGGGCGGGAGGGGAAGGAATGAGGGAGTGATTATTATGGCGTCGTCAAAACAGAACCCGCACCACTCGGTCCTCTGTTATGGAGTCTCCTTGGATCTGTTTTGGACCGGCGGCAGTTCGATCAGGCGATAAGTTGGGTAATTGTGAAATCGGTGTACGCCATTTCTTCAGTGATTAGTACTCTTTTTTTTGGGGGGGGGGGGGGGTTAACCCTTTCACTGCCATGCTTGCCGCTCTGTCACTAGGAAAATGACCAATAAAAGTGCCAAATTTGAGATCATTATGGCTTTTTCACGCCTTCGCATGAGCACGTGAAGGGACTTGTATCAAAATGCACAGCATTAGACGAAGGGGGAAGAAGTGGGGAGGGGGAAGGAGGATGTGGAAGCTGCACTCAGTTGGAGCCGAGGTTCGAGGCTCTCGAAACGGCCGAATGCAGTGCTTTAACTTTTTCACCGCCGGGCAAAGTGCGCTGTAGATGCAGTCATCGTCCAAAAGTAATCTCAAAAGCGGGTTGCTGTAACAAGATGCATTCAGTCTGAGACCGGAATTTTCAAGTTAATCCCCATTATCAGTCTATTTATTCATCAACAGCTGGCATTGGGGAAGAACTAGGTCAGCTATAATATAAGTCAGGTGAGAACATACGTTTTACCAAAGACATCATCACCAGGACGTCGTAAAGGCAATCGGTCGGTCACATCACCTCCCTATCCAGACTACGTACTCCAGCGGCTGGCGGTTGATGCAGTGGCACTTCATGCCCTGGATTTAACCGTTAGTCTACACAAGCAGTAAGGATCTAGTTAGGACCGAACCGATGTTTCCATAGCATGTCCTGTTACAGGCCGTTTGTTTGTTTGTTTTGATTTTGTTTGTTGTTGTTGTTGTTTGTTTGTTTGTTTTTGGTACATTCTATGTGGTTCCTGTTGCAAACCAAACTCTTTTTCAACACACAGCGGGATTTAATGTCGCTCAGCTGACATCACCGTGTAAGAAAGGTGCACATGCAGGCTCAGAGACCTGAATCGTCTACGATACGTATCACCTGGCGTACGATTAAGCCTAATTATAAAGCTAAGAGAATGTGACTTTTTTGTCACCTTGTGTTAACTTGCATGTGAAGGGATGCTTATCCCAGACGATTCAGGTTTCTTTTCTCGTGCTCCTTATTACTTGTTAGGCCGGCTGTGATATCAGCCAGACTCCGTTAATTCTCTTTCTTTGGCGAGTTCTACACAGGTTCGGATTACAAGTCTCTTTTTGTGTGTGAAATTGTCATGCTGACCTAGTCTACGCTTTGAACAATGAAACAAGCAAAAGCGAAATTTCTTTTTTCCTCTACCCTTTCTGTTGTTGTTGTTGTTGTAGTTGTTGTTGTTGCTGTTATTACTGCTTTGTTTAAAATTTGTTTTTACAGCTGAACAGTTGCATCACAAATATGTACCTATATTCAAGAAAATAAAGAAAAAGAAGCTGTTCCAGATACCAATAGGTTTTGAACATCAAGCATGCCAAATAAGAGACAGCGGTTAAATGTAGATTTAGGCTCGAACTTGGAATTAAAGAGCTACTTACACATCCCAGCGTGTAAGCGACTGTCAAAACACCATCCACAATAAACGTGCTGTTGCTGAGAGAAGTGCAACGAACTTGCAGGGCCTCTAGGTGTCGTTGTCGATCCGTTATGCCTCCGACTCTCTGTGACTGATTTTCCCAGTCAGACTGGAGCACAACAGCAATCAATGTGACTGCCCATAGGTATAGAATTTCCAAACCGACCTCGGTGCGTTTCTTACAGCGACGACAGGGAGGACACAGACTGTGTTCTGATCCCTCTGCAAAGAAAACCTCTGCAGTCTGTTTTTGCACCACCTATTTCCATGGTGGCCACAACATATCCCGAAACAATTGTAATGATAATAAATGCGTTCTAATGCGCTGTGGACTCCCTATTTATATTATGCAAAGTTCTCTCTCTCTCTCTCTCTCTCTCTCTCTCTCTCTCTCTCTCTCTCTCATACTCTCTCTCTTCTCTCTCTTCTCTCTCTCTCTCTCTTCTCTCTCTCTCTCTCTCTCTCTCTCTCTCTTCTTCTCTCTCTCTCTCTCTCTCTCTCAGGTTTGGACTGATCTGAACCTAAACTACAATCCTTATAAAATACAGTTTTCGAGTTCTAGTTTAAGTTCTCTCTTTCTTCTCTTCTCTGTCTGTCTGTCTGTCTGTTTGTGTCTCTCTCTATCTCTCTGTCTCTGTCCGTCTCTGTCTCTCTGTGTGTCTCTCTGTCTCTGTCTGTCTGTCTCTATCTGTCTGTCTGTCTGTCTGTCTCTCAGTGTCTCTGTCTCTGTCTCTCTCTGGTACTTCATACTTAACGTCCATCCAAATGCCACTGTCGTCATAAGGCGAAACACCTTGAATAAAAGTAAAAGACTCTTGACACTATTCTGTCGTTCTGTTTTACCTTTCGTGATTTTGTCAACACCAACATGCGCGTGTTCCTTATAACATTATGGCGTTCTCTGTCCTGATTAGCAGTTACTGAAGTTCAAACTGGTCCTCCCGGCAAGATCAAGTTTAAGATCAAGATACGACGAGTTGCACCGAGCTTTGTTGACAGCGACATCATGTTGCTGTTATATACCCTTGCAAAGCAAAGGCTGACAGATAGCGTTAATGACATTTGGCTTGAAGTTGGGGGGTGGGGCATGGGGGCGGAGGAAGGAAGACACGAACACAACTCAGCCAACTGTTGTTGAGTCCCCTTGGAACTGTGGTTTGGACGCTCAGTCGTGGTGAGAGGACGGGCGAAGGGGGCGGGGAGGAGGGGGGCAGAGAAAACCGAGGTTTGAGGCTCTCGAAACGGCCGACTGCAGTGCTTTAACCTTTTCACCGCCAGGCAAAGTGCGCTGTAGGTGCAGTCATCCGTCCAGAAAGACGGGTTGCTGTATCAAAATCAGTGTATTTAGTTTGAGACCGGCTTTTCAAGTTAATCCCCACGATCACAATATATACATGGACAGTCGGCATTGGACAAGGCCAGTCATAATGTGTTGTACAGGCAAAGAAGAAGGTACGTTTTGCCAAAGGACGTCCTAAAGGTACAGGACGTCCTAAAGGTACAGGCAATGATGCAATCGGTCATCCACATCACTAACTCCCTATAGACCATTCCCACTAGTGAGCCAGGAGTTTGGTACGAGTATTGCCCCTTGCCGACTATGTGTCTCGCCGCCGTTCAAAATCACACATGCACGCACGCACGCACGCACGCACGCACGCACACGCGCGCACGCGCGCACGCACGCACACACGCACACACACACGCACACGATTGCGCCAGCGGAAAACACATGACGTCGTTTTCCCCAGAATCAAGTTGACTAGATCGACAAAGAAAAGCGCATGCGCAAACGCCGTGCAGGAACACGCAACTTACTTCCTGCTATAGAGCATACTTGTGTTTGTGTTTGTGTTGTGCGGAACCTTCGATCTGCACAAAATCTTGCATAATAAGGTGCTCTGTTTTTCGAAGCCGCTATTTCTCTTTGGGACTTGACAAACTCAGGTCAGTTCCTCTCAGTTCTTGTCTGTATTTTCTGCGCGAATTGTTGCCATCTAATTCAGTGCTATTTGTTCTTTACATTATGTTCTGTTTGGCACACTAAATGTAAGGACTTGTTCCGCACTTTCACATTTATATTTACCGTGTATAACATTTATATTTACAGGTTCTGGTTTCATCGATTAGCACTATTGTTATGCTGATTCCAGTGGATGATGTCCTTCGTATAAGGTCTTAAATGAACTCATTAATACAAAGAACAATGCAACCATTCCTTCATTTGCCATTGCCCAGCCAACAACTTCGCAAATATCGGTCGGACCGGTTGACAATATTGTTATATAGATACTAAATAAAATTCTTAAGTTACTATGGCTGTGTTCAAGACACACGCGGGAAGTCTCTACAGAAAAAGAATGACATCATTTATTTCTCCATTTTACTTCATGAATTTTTGGTGTTTTGGGGAGGTGTCTTTTAGATAGCCTATGTGTTGTGTATGAGAGAGAGAGAGAGACACTGACACTGACGCATGGTTTAGTGTGAAGGCCACTGATCCATACACAAGGAAGGAATGGGGGGGGGAGGGGCAGAGTGCACATATATTACACTTCAGCATTATCTTCGATGATTTGGATATGAGAAAACTAGAGACAGAGAGAGATAGACAGAGACAGAGAGTTGCGTGGCTGCACTGCAAGGAATGTATACTTAAGACATTTTCATCGATCATAACTGAGTATACATTCATAATTTTGATGACTGTTTTTCCGGCTGTGGCGATTAATCAGTCACCGGAACCTTGCCAACAGTTGACGTGCTACAGTTGTCCGGGGGACAGAACGGTCAAGACACGTCCCACGGGGATATTGTAGCGCGACACATCAAGGGGAATCGAAAGACAGCCTTTCGAGCCCAGTTACCACGCCGCACGAACGCAACGCACGCACGCACGCACGCACGCACGCACACACACCGCACACACACAACACACACACACACACACACACACACACACACACACACACACACACACACACACACACACACACACACACACACACACACACACACACACACACACACACACACACACACACACACACACACACACACACACACACACACACACACACACACACACACACACACACACACACACACACACACACACAACACACACACACACACACACACACACACACACACACACACACACACACACACACACACACACACACACACCTTTCTCTCCAGTAATAATGATATATTTATAAAGCGCATACCTCCAACATAAAAGTAGAGCCCGACACGCTGTATCAAATTCAAATGTAAACTACACCCATCCATCCATACATACAGCTCTCTCTCTCTCTCTCTCTCTCTCTCTCCTCCTCTCCTCTCTCTCTCTCTCTCTCTTCTGCCTTCTCATCCTCTCCTTCTCTCTTCTCTCTTCTCTTCTCTCCTCCTCCTTCCTCTGCCTGCCTCTCTCAGTCTCTCTCTCGCTCGCTCGCTCGCTCGCTCTCAGCCGAGCAGTGCTTGAAACACGCAAGCACGCACGCACGCACGCACGCACGCACGCACGCACGCACGCACGCACAGCACACACACACACACACACACACACACACACACACCTTTCTCTCCAGTAATAATGATATATTTATAAAGCGCATACCTCCAACATAAAAGTAGAGCCCGAGCCTTTCGAGCCCAGTTACCACGCACGCACGAACGCAAACACACACACACACACACACACACACACACACACACACACACACACACACACACACACACACACACACACACACACACACACACAACACACACACACACGCACGCACGCACGCACGCGCACGCACGCACGCACGCACGCACGCACGCACGCACATTTATGCACGCATGCACGCACATACATCACGTTCTTGCATCCCATCCCACCCTTCTCCCACATTCACCCATAAACCAATATATGAGTGTGTTTATGTGTGTGTGTTTTATATTACATTATAGTACTGTATTATTATTATATTACAGTATTGCATTATGTGAGGTGTTTAGAACGTATATGAATTTGTGCCATTCAAATAGCATTCTGACCGTTTGATTGACCTTCCCCTTCATCCAACCAATTCTACCGACAGACAAAGAGACGATGTGGAAAGAAACGATGTCAACCAAAGATCCGTATGGCATAGCCAATATTCAAATATCTGCAGCCGCGGCTAACATTGCTGTTCACTGTCCCACTGAAATTAGAAATGAATTTGTAATTATTATTATTTGATAATGTTGCCAGGCCCAGGACATTACTTCCTATTCACCTCACAGATCTATGAAATTGTAACTAGCATAGTTGCTTTTTTTCTTCTGTGTAGATCGAGCAAGGTGCAACAGTGAGACTATCAACGGAGCCAATGGAGTACAAAGACATTATTGAAGAGTGGATTAACAGGGCGAGCACACTCAAGGACATTTTTAGACTGGAAGTCGGAAATGACTGTGCCTCGAAGTGTATCCTGATAGTGAAAGGTACCAAGAGGCGCTCCGATTTTTGGTTTGCTTGCACAGTCGAAGCTCGTCACAAGCATCATTATTCGAACATAAAATTCCGCGGGACAACAGCAACGCCTGTTCCAAGTTACGTACCGAAGGTACAGTATCATGGACCACGACTAGATCTGCCGCAGTCTGATCGATACCGAATGTAAAACAACAACAAAAATAAAAATCGTTAAATCTTTGCCCCAGACAGTGCATATACTTCTACTTCTCTGATGGCTGCATGTTGCATGTTTTCCACACAGGTGACTTAGAAAACAAAGTAACTTTTTGGGGAGTGGGGGTGTTGGTATAAAATGTAAAGGATGTGTGTGTGTGTGTGTGTGTGTGTGTGTGTGTGTGTGTGTGTGTGTGTGTGTGTGTGTGTGTGTGTGTGTGTGTGTGTGTGTGTGTGTGGTGTGTGTGTGTGTGTGTGTGTGTGTGTGTGTGTGTGTGTGTGTGTGTGTGTGTGTGTGTGTGTGTGTGTGTGTGTGTTGTGTGTGTGTGTGTGTGTGTGTGTGTGTGTGTGTGTGTGTGTGTGTGTGTGTGTGTGTGTGTGTGTGTGTGTGTGTGTGTGTGTGTGTGTGTGTGTGTGTGTGTGTGTGTGTGTGTGTGTGTGTGTGTGTGTGTGTGTTGTGTTGTGTGTGTGTGTGTGTGTGTGTGTGTGTGTGTGTGTGTGTGTGTGTGTGTGTGTGTGTGTGTGTGTGTGTGTGTGTGTGTGTGTGGTGTGTGTGTGGTGTGTGTGTGTGTGTGTGCTGTGTGAGGGCGGTGATGCGTGTGTGTTTGTGTGCTCTCTGCGTTTAGCATTGTGGGCCACAAATAGGATTCGACTCTTTTTTCTTTTTTCTTTAAATCTCTGCCGGATCAACTCTGTTAAAGGTCTTCTAGATTTAAATATAAAGCCTCAATAATTAATTTCTTGGCTTGTTTTTGTTGTTTTTTACACTTCGATCTAAAATTGATAATTAGTTCTTGGTAAAAAACAAACAAAAAACGCATTCATTTATTGGATCCAAACACTAGTAATTACCTTTGAGGCTTATATCTCCTTGCCTATGTTGAACTGCCCTGAAACATGAACTCCTTTGGGGCCATTTCTTCCAGATGTAACATTTTCAGGCATCCTTTATGGATCCATAGGTCTTGGGTAGAGTATTCGTACTTGCAGGCACGCAGGCAGGCAGGCACGCAGGCAGGCAGCACGCACGCACGCACGCACGCACGCACGCACGCACGCACGCACGCGCGCACGCACGCACGCACGCACGCACGCGTGCGCACCTGTCATTCCCCGCTTGCCCCCTCAAATACAACAATTAGTAAATGATCGATACTCTCAACAACAACAAATTAAGTCTGTCTCCCCCCCCCCCGTTCCTCTCTTGCCTGGATCTCTCATGCTCTCACCTCCCCCCTTCCCCGGTCCTGTCGTCTCCCTATCCATATGCATCTGTATACATTCAACAAGCCACACACACACATACCTTTCTTCAGACAAAGTACTACTGAAAAGCTTGGACAAACAGGAAGGTTTACTTACTTATTTCCTCACCATTATGTGACGGTAGTCACTGATGACTCAGTTACTCAGGAAGCGAAACACGTGTCTGACCAAGGCCACCAACATAATAATGGTCTCCACCAGGATCAGATTTTTGATAACCTCTCTGCTCTCTGTTTAGCATTGTGGGCCAAAAATCGGATTGAGCCTCGGGGGTGGGGGGAATTGATGCACTCAGATAGGCTCTTTATGAAGAGAGTAGGACTCTCTTCTTCTTCTTCTACTGCTTCTTTGTTTATTTTTATTTATTTATTTCTTCTCTCTCCATCGGACTTACGCTAAGGTCATCCAGACCTAAATATTACGCCTCAGGAATTACTTGCTTGTTTGTGTGTGCGTGTGTGTGTGTGTGGGGGGGGGGGGATGGGAAGAGTGCATGAGAGATCCAGGTAAGAGAAATGGGGGAGAGAAGACACACTCAATTTGTTGTTGTTGTGTTGACAGTATCAATCATTTACTAATTGTTGTATTTGAGTGGACGAGCGGGGACTGACTGGTGTGCGCATGTGTGTGCGTGCGTGCGTGCGTGCGTGCGTGCGTGCGTGCGTGCGTGCGTGCGTGCGTGCGTGCGTGCGTGCGTGCGTGCGTGCGTGCGTGCGTGCGTGCGTGCGTGCGTGCGTGCGTGTGTGTGTGTGTGTGTGTGTGTGTGTGTAATATAGTTATTGTTTGTTGGAGGTGAGGAGGGGACTGATGCACTCAACAGGCTCTTTATGAAGGTAGTAGGACTCTCTTTTTCTTCTTCTTGCTACAAAATAAATAAGAAAGAAAGAAAGAAAAAATCAGTCTCAACAATTAATTAAGTGCTTGATGTTGTTGTTTTTGTTGTAGTTGTTTTTTAACACTTGACCTGAAAAAGAAGAATGTTTTTTAATACAAATTCCTTGATCCGAGGTTTCTGCAGCGGTTTTTGCTACTTGTAGAAAAATCTCCTCTTTTTTGTTTGTTTCAGTACGCCCAAAAGACTGGAAAGGTCTTAAAGAAAGGAGCCCAAGGCTTAGACTTCATGAGTAAATCCATCCTTTGCGCGAAACTTCTTTCCTGCCTCTACGAGGATTTCACTGACAGAACTGTTTCGAACATAATGAACTTTGCTGCAGAGGAAGGTGTATCGAATGTCACTTCAATCATAGGTAAAAGGAAGGGAAATGCATTGCGCGCGCGCGCGCACACACACACACACACACACACACACACACACACACACACACACACACACACACACACACACACACACACACACACACACACAACAACACACACACACACACACAACAATACAATACAACTTTATTGCTAAATGTCAATCAAATTGCACGAGGAATGTTTTGTGGTGACAAGTACATTCATCACACACTCACTCCAATCATAAAACATCATTAAATTACAACAACAGCAAACAAACATCCAGGTAAAAAGTCATTCATAAATAAATACATGAAAAAATCCCACTAGCATCAAGCTGTGCATATTACATAAAATTGCCGAGGACCCCTTCTTAAAAGTTACTGACCTAATAAAAGCAGTTATAAGAATTATCGACAACAAATTCATTAATTAACCATGCCGGCTTACTCCGCTGGCCACTATCACCCTGTTTTACTCCAGTCATGACCCTGACCCATCCAAGAGCCTACGCACCAATAGCATCCCCGCCTGGACTCAGCTGACATGGAAGTGGGCCTAGTGCAAGCTCGCCGATAGACGTCACTAGCCTGTTACCACACCCCCCCCCCACCCCCACCCCCACACCACACACCCCACCCACCCCCCCCCCCCCCCCCCCACCTGTTACAGTCTGCCATCAGCATATCTCTAAATCAGAAGAATTAGCTCTATCCGCCATCTCCTGGCGACGAAAGCTGTTGTGTTTTTTTGTTCTCAGTGGGTTGGACTGCTGTAACTCAACGGTGATCAGATGCACAGGCTGCAGAAAGTTGAAAACCATGAAGGTTGTTTTTCGCAAGAGCAGACATAAACATATTAAACCATTGCTCAAGGCACTTCACTGGATAATTTATATTTTTTTAATATCTCTAGCCATTTTTGTTTTCCGTTCCTTTGATGGTACCCTGCCACCATACATGTCATCGCGTCTCTCTGTATACACTCCTTCTCCCACTCTCCGTTCCAGTTCAGATGGAGAAAAAACAAACAAACAAAAACTCTTTCTTACAAGTTCAGATGGAGAAAAAACAAACAAACAAACAAAAACTCTTTCTTACAAGTTCAGATGGAGAAAACACACACTCTTTCTTGCAAGTTCAGATGGAGAAAAAACAAACAAACAAAAACTCTTTCTTACAAGTTCAGATGGAGAGAAAAAAAAACAAAAACTCTTTCTTACAAGTTCAGATGGAGAAAAACAAACAAACAAAAACTCTTTCTTACAAGTTCAGATGGAGAAAAACAAACAAACAAAAACTCTTTCTTACAAGTTCAGATGGAGAAAAAACAAACAAACAAAAATTCTTTCTTACAAGTGCAAGATGGAGAGAGAAAAAAAGAAAAAAAACTCTTTCTTACAAGTTCAGATGGAGAAAAAACAAACAAACAAACAAACAAAAACTCTTTCTTACAAGTTCAGATGGAGAAAAAACAAACAAACAAAAACTCTTTCTTACAAGTTCAGATGGAGAAAAAACAAACAAACAAAAAAACTCTTTCTTACAAGTTCAGATGGAGAAAAAACAAACACAAAAAGAAACTCTTTCTTATAAGTTCAGAGGGAGAAAAAACAAACAAACAAAAAAAAAACTCTTTCTTACAAGTGCAATATGGAAACTTAAGGGCTTTGGTTTCAGGTCGTTTTTGCCGTTCAGGGTCCCTTTGTCTGGAACAACCATCCTGTTCACATCGGACATTGCAGTTCTCTCTCACAGTTCAAAACTTCTCTTAAAACCGTTCTCTTTACTTCTGTCTACTCTGAGCTACTCTAACCCTTTCACAGGCATTGGCGATGCTGTAGTAGATTTTATGTTGATTTTACTGTTGACGTCTTTACTGGCTGACTGATGATTTTGGGGGGGGGGGGGGGAGGAGAGACTGGGAGAGAGAGGGGGACGCGAGAAGTTATGAGATTGTGTGTATGTGTGTGGATGGGTATGGGTGTGCGTGTGTGCACGTGTGTGGATGCAGGCGAGGGGTAATGATAGAGTGAAATATGTAATACATTATTAAATTAGGTTGTGTATTGCTGTAATATTTCATGTATAGCGCTTTGAGCCTCACACATGTATTGAGCCTCACACATGTATAGTCATAGAGCGCGCGCGCGCACGTGTGTGTGTGTGTGTGTGTGTGTGTGTGTGTGTGTGTGTGTGTGTGTGTTGTGTGTGTGTGTGTGTGCGTGTGTGTGTGTGTGCTGTGTGTGTGTGTGTGTGTGTGTGCGTGTGTGTGTGTGCGTGTGTGTGTGCGTGGTGTGTGTGTGTGTGTGTGTGTGCTGTGTGTGTGTGGTGCGCGCGCGCCTTGTGTGTGTGTGTGTGTGTGTGTGTGTGTGTGTTGTGGTGTGTGTGTGTGTGTGCGTGCGTGTGTGTGCGTGTGTGTGTGCGTGTGTCTGTGCGTGTGTGTGTGTGTGTGTGTGTGTGTGTGTGTGTGTGTGTGTGTGTGTGTGTGTGTGCGAGTGCGCATGTGTGTGTGTGGGGGGCGGGGGGGGGGGGGGGGGTGATGTATACGTCTGCGTGCGTATGTTTGCGTGTGTGTTTAGCGGCATTTTTTTGTGCGCACCTATTCAGTCTAAATATTTAACAACGCCATTTTGATTCCTATGTCAATCCATAATCTACACGGCTTGCTTTTGAATTTCAGGTTCCACTGTAGGGGCTGCCATTGGAGCAGGTTTAGGCGGTCCAGTTGGATCAGTCATCGGAAGAGTCGTCGGTGGCGTGGCGGCCACGTGGGTCGCATCAAAAGTTTTCAAAAGATGGTTTTAACTGGTTTAACCTGTACAGGGCTTTGCAGAGACTGCAGACAGCCCGCAGACACACAACATACCTGCAGTTGTGATTGCTTGAATTTTTTTTTTAATGTTTTGATTGGCTGGCCTTCACAAATGATCGGTTGTACAACAGCTCCAGTACAAGAATTACATGTATTAGGTTAGTGAAAACGTGCTGTCGCTCAAGCAGACGGCGTCAGCAAAAACAGTAACCTATCACATAGTTTAACTCTGGCACCCACCCCCACCCCTAAAAAAAAGTAAAATCATTTATTGATTTCTTTTGTGTTTTGTTTTGTAGAATGTGGTGCATACATCCAAAGGAAACAATAGCATGACAAACCAGTTTCCTATAATGAGAGCCTTCTCTGATAGTACAAATCGGGTCTGTTTCAATGTTATCTCTGTTATTCCATATCAAGTTATACCATAACTTTATCATTAAATGGACAGTCAGGCCTTCAGTTTCTGCCATTAGAAAAGGAAAGGAAATCAGGACGCATTAAAAAAAAAAAAAAGATTAAAAAAAAGATATACACAGTAAAAAATAGTTCTGCTGCCTTGCATTGGAGACTTCATTACTGTGGTGCCAGAGTAAGGTAGAGTAAGGTAGACGATTTCAACGTCTTAAAACTTAAAACTGTATTGCCGGTGCATAGCATTTAGTCTGTTAGTTTTGTTTAAGACGATTTTAAGCTCTATAGAGTTAAGACAGAACAGTCAGGTCGTGCACGCGATCTGTTGGCACGTTGAGTCTACTTGAAACATGCTGGCTAGTAGTAGCAGTCGTAACATAAAATGCTCTGTTTGAAAAGGGTACTACAGTAGAATCCCTGTTCCAAGACCACCCCCAAAATCAAGAAAAAGCGGTTTTGATATGCCGGGAGGAAATATGAAGGGATGGTTTCTGAAAATTTGGTCTTCACGGATCGGTGGTCTCTCTTGTGGTGGCTTTCACCAGGGGTTCAACTTCAATAATGTATCAGCGTTCTGATTACTTTTTTTCTTCTTTTTCCCCCCGTTCTTCTTATGGATTCATAATGCACATGTCTATTCATCCTGTCTATCATAGGTCTACATGGTAACTGCACAGAATAATAGTACACATAAAGGGAGACTTCACCTGTAGCACAAAATTTGAAGCTGGCAGTTGGATCCAGTTGTACAGACTATTGAACTACTGGCCCAGTAGCAATAAATGATGCATAACGCCCCTCCCCCACTCACACTCTCTCATAATACACATCTTAGCTTCATTTAACGTCTCAGCTATGTGAATTGTCTTTTATCCTCATCACTGAATTGATTTCATAAGAATATTGATGGGCTTGTTTTCGTTGTTGTTGTTGTTTTGGCTTTTAAAGAATTTGCATCATACCGGTACAAAATTCACCAACGCCGTGCTCATTTATTTCCCGTTTATTATAGATATGTATATATGTGTGTTGATTAGAATTAATCTGTAACTGTGATGCTTTGTGCTTTGCTTGTGTGTTGCTATTGGCCACTTCTTTTCTTTGCGTTTAACGTGACTGTTCTCCTTATCAGTGCTCCCGATAACGCACAACTGCGGGTCTATTACGCACTGATTTGAATTTTGACGCACAGATTAGAGACCTGTGCTTCATCTTGACGCACATATTTTCAAAGAGTTCGAGATAGTCGACGGATATTTAGCGCATCAACGTAACAAGATCGGCAAGGTTCGGAACGCAAAACTCTACTTGCCTAACCACACTCCTGTCCGCGATGCTGATTGGCCTAAAGGTCATTTGCGGCAGTTGTATTTCAAAGCTGACTGGTCGGAAATTCACTTCCTTTTTAAGCTGTCACTTCCTTTGTAACAGCTTTGTTTTCACTTCAGCTGAAAACTTGTCGCTTTTACCTGGCTTACACTTACGGGCGAAAGAAGCGTTCGGCAGCAAAGTCTGATGAAAATATTATCGCTGAGGGAGAGAGAAGTATTAAAGCAGCTGAAAAAGATCCTAGCGCAACCGTAATCACCAGCTTACGTTCGACTGTTGCAGCTGCAGCAGGTAGTGTAAACGGCGACTGAATTTTGGCAAAGGCGAACACGGCCTCCTTCACTTTTACTACTGCTCAGTCGCAAAATAGATCTTGCAATTCCACAGTGATCCGCTCTTCGCCGTGGCAGCCAAATGATTTAGTATAATTACCGTTTTTGCGACAATTACTTTAGGATTAGCTTCCTTCACTGATGTGCTGAATTCCATTGGAAAACCTCGAACGAAACTGAGGCTGTTTCATGGCTGTTCTGATAAACTAAACTAAAAGTCGGTGAAGGAAGCAAACTAAGGAATTGTCGTAAAAACGGTAGTAATTATGATTGATTATTTGGCTACCTGATGGAAGTGAAAATTACCGTAGAACTGTAGGAATCTGAGATCCGGGCGGGGCCATTTCAGTTGCGAATGACCGAGAGAGAGTGTGTGTGTGGGGGTGGGGGGGGGGGGGGGGGGGGGGGTGGGTGGCATGTGATCTCCCACCTTTGCCAGATTTAAAATTGAAAAGACTGGGGTATTTTTTATATACATTTTTTTTATTTTTATGTATCATGCATTAAATGACTGTAAATGTGAAGATAGTAATGATGGAGCATTTTGGTGTAATTTTGTTGTTTTAATACAAGAACGGTTGCTACTAAATATTCATATAGGCCACTTCAGTGTTATATCCCCCAGTTTAGGCTGTTTGACCCTTAGACTTTTTTGACAGGGGATCATTGTGACCCTCACTTAAAATTTCTATGGGCAGCACTGCTTTATTCTTGAGTGTTGAGATTGAATTTTTCTCTCTCGTTTGCAACCAACAAATTATCTGATGACCCATTTTTTGTCTGGGATGTTGCACACAAGTTGTTGTTCGTTATATTTCAATAGATTTAACGCTGGTGTGTCTGTATAAAACTAGTCATTTTCAACAAACGGGTAACACAAATTCAAAAATGTACGTCGATGAGTTAACAGAATAGTAGTCCGCAGGGTCAAACCCCGATCTCTGAGAGTCCACTAACGTATATAAAGTAACAGCAGGCGCATGTACACATTGTAGAGTAGGTTATGATCTGAAGGAGTCTTTGTTTTGAGCCTCTGTGTGGTTTTCAACTAAATGTCACAACTTCGCACAAACTGATTCTTATAATAATTATTGTCTTCTTTCTCTTCACTCTTTCTCTCTCTTTCGGTTTTTTCCTCTACCTGGCTGTCTTATCTCTATTTCTTTTCGTAGAGAGGTACACAGGGTACACAAATAGAGGTACCCTGTCCCATGTCAAACACACAAAAGCAGACAGGAACCAATGTAGAGTGTCTGCAGTAAACCTTAATCTTCAGTCTTTAGTTTGGAATATTTCTATATGTAATGTCCAGGAATGTTTTGCTGGAGGGGTACGCTCAAAACAGTGTTGGCAGTTTTGTGCAGTTTTTCTTCTTTTCAGTCAGTCTTGCCTTACTATTGTTCCACTCAGGCACTCGTGCAAATTTAATTAACTGCAAAATGACAGCATAATCTAACTTCTTACTTAACATTTCACCTGCATTAATAGATTGTATGAAGTAGTGTTTGATCCTGGTATAACGTGTTTTGCCCTGATATGACCTACCACGTTGATTAGGCATTAAAAAACAGTTTACTTACTTACTCATGAGCTTGTAATTCAAAATCCCTGGTGGATGGATGGTACTGGTTGTGAACTCGAACTCGAACTCGAAAACTTTATTTTACACTGAGGATTGTAGTTTAGGTTCAGTCAAAAACCTGTGAGGTGAATGGAGGGGGTTGCTGGAAGTTAAGTTTATCTAACATGCTTCCTTATTCTTGAGAAGAAGAGTGTCAGGTGCCAGATCACATGTCAGTAGTCAAGAGCGCATGTATTAATAATACATGCTCCCCGATCGGCCCCAGACACAGAAATAGCCACTTGGGGTCGATTCGGGTGATTTTAACTTTTTTGCAGAATTACATTCTTTAGACCTTAAATTATCATGTAGTTATGGTATTTTGGTTTAGAGATATCATTAAACTGTTAAAAAGTCGGTTTAAACGCTCCTACCTGCAATAAAAGACGCTAATGTTCACACGGAATGACCAACCTTCGGCCGAATAAAATTTATTTTCCCCCCTACAGTACCACAGCATGTAGTACACCGTTGGAAAGCTCTTTGTAAGAACCTTCAACCTCCCAAATAAGGCAAACGTAAACTATACAAACTTCGAATGTCGACCAATCAGAGATACCGGCACTCATTCTCGTAGCAACGAACAAAGTACTTGCGCTCCGATTGGCTGAAAAAAACGGCTAGGGGAAATAACCTCGCTCCTTTCCGTCATAATTCAGGAGCTGTGTGAGAGTCGAGGTGGCCGTCCTGGGCTGTCCATCCTAACGAGCCTTATATTGAACCATGCTTCGGCATTGGTCTCAGCTTGTCCCTAATATGTCAACTGACATCTGAGGACATTAAGCAACACTACCTACCTTCCTTCCCGTCATTGTTTTCATTCTCGCAATGGAACGGCGACTCGCTTCTCTGCTGAATACTGGTTCTTGCAAATCGGGGAATTTACCACAATACCAGCCGCAGATCAACATGAATTAAGTAGTTTGATTACGGATTACTTCGTTTCCGATGGAGCTGACCCACTGGTCCGATGATGAATGCTCGTCGGAACCCGACGGTGAAATACACAGTCTGTGTGTCTTTCACTGCTTATTCTTCACCGAGCTAGACTAAGTATTAATAACTCACAAATACAGCATTTTCATTAAATGTTAATCATTTTGCTTTAACAGAGTAATACGTTTTCTTTTTTGCATTAGAACTTAATAGAAACACAGAGTCAAGTTACTCAATTTTTGTTCTTATACAGCAACAGGCCAGCATTTTGTGATGAAGATGGTTATCATAACCATCTTCATCGCCATATAAAGACCAAATAAAAATATTTTTGGGGCCTCTGCATATGCTAACATATCCAATGTATTACCATGATAAAAATCAGAAAGTTTGGCTGACTCTGAGCCCCCGTTACTACTGAAAATATGCAAAAAGACATAAAATCTTTCAGAGCCGTTTTCTCAAAATGGCTGCCATTACGCTTAGCAACTTCAAATGACCACAACTTCAATACTTTTTGGATGACAGTCTTCATTTAAACACCAAAATAATCAGCAGAATCTGTAGTTTTCAAATATATATTATATATATCTCAAAATACCCCAAAACGAGTTAGCACTGGTTTCGTGAGAGTGGGTCACTTATATATACGTAATGTTTAAAAATTGAAAACTGTACATCGTTTTAACTCACGTACTCATTCTTGCGTTACCCGCCTTTTAGGGAAAGCTTTTGCCGGAGGTTTTTTTCTCCAAATACTGGCGTTGTCAGTCGTATGAATGTCGTTTGTCATATTTTGTGCAATGATTTTTTTATTGTTGGACGTAATCGCTTGCCAAAAGCGCACACATTGTTTAAACACTTAGAACTGAACTTAGACTAGTTTTAAATCGCGCATTCATTCTTGTGTGACTCAACTGTAAACAGTATAGTGCACTCCTTTTCTAAGTTCACATCCGTTGTAGGTACTCCGGCAGAGTCGAGATTACACACCAGTTTTTGTTGTCTTGGAAAGAAACAAATTCGATTGGACCTTGATAAACTCCTCGTCGCGTGTGTTTTAGTACATTATTTACAAAGAATATACACTTTCTGTCCTTCAGCGGCATGTGTGCATGCAAAGATTGGCACCTATGACCAGGCAACATCAGCATCACCAACTACATTGTTAATTCCTTTAGAGTCTTTGTACCCTAAAGGCATCCTAGTATTCACCATGAGGTTACGAAAAGTGCCGGGGTGACCCGCGCCTTTCAACCCGCAGACAACAGTGCGGACAAGATCTGGAAGTGGAAGATGTGTGAACAAGCCCAGCAGGCTTGATCTCTGAGGTGTAAACAAGGAGAACAGTGACATTTCGAATACAGTTCTTCCATTTCGTTTCGTGGAAGAATACATGATACGGTACACCCCGCTTATAGTAAAGTCGAGGGGAGCAAAGCTTTTCCTTTATTATAACAGGTTTTTCTTATAACCGATGTCATCGGATATAGTAAAGTTTTGATGATCTTCTTTATCTTATCCGATGATTTTTTTTTTCAAACTCAAAGCTAAGATCCTTAAACTTTAATAGGCAGCCAAGAAATAACAGTAAGTCATACATTTGTTATAAAATCAAGCTTTCATGATCATAAAAATGAAAACAATTTCAGAATTCAGAACGGAAAAATATGTTTTGTGTAAACACAACGTACGTGCTAGATGCAAACACACGAGACACTTTACCATAACCGAGGAGCCAGTCCCCGTGGGGAACCAGAAATGCCTTTACTAAGAGAGGTTTTTCTTATAACTGAGTTGCTACTAACCGAGGAGTATTTAGTAATAACATAGAAGACCTCTGGCCAGGAACCAGCGCGTTCCTTTACTATAACCGAAATTGCTTATAACCGAGTTTACTGTACTGATTCTCATTATGGCACAATGTGCATATGTTCAGTTCTTCCATTTCACAATGGTCAGTTCTTCCAATTCGTTTCGTAGACTGGAAGAGCACATAATATTCTCATTATGGCGCAATGGCATATGTTCAGTTCTTCCATTTCACAATGATCAGTTCTTCCATTTCGTTTCGTAGACTGGAAGAACACATGATATTCTCATTATGGCACAATGTGCATATGTTCAATTTTTCCATTTCACAATGGTCACTTCTTCCAATTCGTTTCGTAGACTGGATGAGCACATAATATTCTCATTATGGCGCAATGGCATATGTTCAGTTCTTCCATTTCACAATGATCAGTTCTTCCATTTCGTTTCGTAGACTGGAAGAACACATGATATTCTCATTATGGCACAATGTGCATATGTTCAATTTTTCCATTTCACAATGGTCAGTTCTTCCAATTCGTTTCGTAGACTGGAATAGCACATGATATTCTCATTATGGCGCAATGGCGTATGTTCAGTTCTTCCATTTCACAATGATCAGTTCTTCCAATTCGTTTCGTAGACTGGAAGAGCACATAATATTCTCATTATGGCGCAATGGCATATGTTCAGTTCTTCCATTTCACAATGATCAGTTCTTCCATTTCGTTTCGTAGACTGGAAGAACACATGATATTCTCATTATGGCACAATGGGCATATGTTCATTTTTTCCATTTCACAATGATCAGTTCTTCCATTTCGTTTCGTAGACTGGAAGAACACATGATATTCTCATTATGGCACAATGTGCATATGTTCAGTTCTTCCATTTGACAATATTAAGTTCTTCCATTTCGTTTCGTAGACTGGAAGAACACATGATGTTCTCATTATGGCACAAGAAACTGCAGACTTTGACACATACAAGCCAGTGTAACGAATGCATGTTCTCAAAAGTATAGCTTTTAAGGGGTTTTGCGAAATGTGGGCTGAGAACTTCATTTTGCATGCCGTCATTGATTTTGGCTCTCCCTATGTGAAAGAGAACTGCGTACCCGCTTGAAATATGCCAAGGTGGGAGCTTTAGCTGCGGATGCAGGTAGTATTCCAGACTGAAACTGTTCGGAAAAAGCTGTTTTTCAAGCAGTTTGTTCTCGGGTGGAAATCTGCTGACATTTAAAGAGTAATGCATTGGTTTCTGTTCGCATTGTCGGTGATCCGAACAATGTCGTCAGTGGTTCCGGTTCACATCAAGTGCGATGTTGACTACAAGGTATTTTGAAGTAATGGTCACTCCAGTGTGTGCGCTTTAAGCTTCTGGTCAAAGTCGCCTTGATTTTGTGCTAGAGAATGTTCCATTTCTGAGGGTGTACTTCTATTCCTTATTGTCTTTCCCAGTCCGTTAAGGTGTTCAGATCGTCCTAGAGGATCTGGCAGTTTCTTGGGGTTGTTACTTTTCTATAGACAGTGCAGTCATCCGCAAACAGACGGATTTTTAAACAAAGTTGGATGGGCAGATCATTGATGAACACCAGGAAGAATATGGTCCAAAGATTGTACCTTGTTGCACACCGCTGCTCATAGGGGATACACCAGATTTGGCGCCACCCACACCTACTTGCTGGGTACGTTTAGATAAGAACTGTTTACATTACATACGTTTCTTTACAGTTCAACACGGATTGGATTATTCCTTTCCATCCTTGTGTGTGGACTAACAATAGATGCCCTATTTTTTAATGGCAAGCCAGTCATGGCTGGCGGTATTGAAGCTTGGGAGCCGGTCATCGAGCGGTGATACGGGATCGATGTTCACACCCGAATCAGAAAGGAATTGCCTGCATCGTATTCCAGCTTTATAAGTGACTTTCGCACTAGACCCTCTGAGTGATTTATTTCTCCATGCGCTTTTTCACTTCTGTTTTTGTTTTGTGTTTTGGCCTTTCCACTTTTTCACTCTCGCACACTTATGCCGTTGCATCAGTGCTCCCCATAGACATTTTAAATGAGGGTCAAAATGACCCCCTGTCAAAAAAGTCTAAGGGCCAAACAGCCTAAACTGGGGGACACAACACTGAAGTGGCCTATATGAATATTTAGTAGCAACCGTTTTTATATTAAAACAACAACAAAATCACACCACAAATGCATCATCATTACTATCTTCACGGCATTTGCAATCATTTACTGATTTAGTTCATGATACATCAAAAATAGAAAACCTTCCCCCCCCCCCCCCCCCCCCAGTCCTTTCAATTTGAGTCATTTTAGAAGTGTTCATTCTTTCAAATGCTAACAGAAAAGTAACGGCAATAGTAACCATCCCCCCCCATGCCCGCATCCCCCCCCCGGCCACACACACATAACACCCTTTTTACTTTAGATTACTTAGTCTCGGTCGCAAAATGGCCCCGCCCGGATCTCAGATTCTCACAGTTCCACGGTGATTTTCGCTTCTATCAGGTAGCCCAATAATCAATCGTAATTACCGTTTTTACGACAATTCTTGATTTTGCTTCCTTCACCGATTTTTATTTTATCGGAACAGCCCTGGAACAGCCTTAGTTTCGTTCGAGTTTTTTTCCGATGGAATACAGCACATCAATGAAGGAAGCTAGTACTAAAGTAATTGTCGCAAAAACGGTAATTATAATAAATCATTCGGCTGCCACGGCGAAGAGTGGATCACTGTGGAATTGCAAGATCCATTTTGCGACTGAGCAGTAGTAAAGATTAGGGAGGCCGTGTTCGCCTTTGCCAAAATTCAGTCGCCGTTTACGCTACCTACTGCAGCTGCACCAGTCGAACGTACGCTGGCGACTACGGTTGCGCTAGGATCTTTTTCAGCTGCTTTAATACTTATCTCTCCCTCAGCGATAATATTTTCATCAGACTTTGCTGCCGAGCGCTTCTTCGCACGTGTAAGCCAGGTAAAAGCGACATGTTTTCAGCTGAGATTGTGATTCTGACCACACCATCGCCAGACACGAAATTCGCAACTCCTGTGGCTTCAAAATTTCAGACAGCAGGACTGAGCAGTACAAGAACTCGTTCTTCATAAGAACTGTGGCTGACTGGAACAAGCTGGAAGACACGGTGGTCACAGCAGATTCTGTCACTCCATTCTCATCTGCTGTGGGCAGAATTCTACAAGGGGATGCCTCCCACATACAGGCGGTCAGTACAAAAATGTGTTTTAGCCAGTTTTTAAATAGAGTAAAATGACAAACTGTACAGACCATTCCTTTTAAGTACAAGTTGTATAGCTCCGTTGCAAAAAAAAAAAAAAAAAAAAAAAAAATGGTCCCTGCAATGTATAAATCCAGATCCAGATCAAGAAATGAAAACAAAGGCGTATAAAGGAAGTGGCAGCTTACACAGGAAGTAAATTTCCGACCAATCAGCTTTTAAATGCAATTGCCGGAGATAACATTTAAATGTGGTTAGGCATGTAGAGTTTTGCGTTCCGAACCTTGCCGATCTTGTTTTGCTGATGCGCTAAATATCCGTCGACTGTCTCGATCGCTTTGAAAATATGTGCGTCAAGATGACGCACGGATCTCTAATCCGTGCGTCAAAATTCAAATCAGTTGTGCATTATCAGGACTGTTGCATGACATAAAAAAGCACAATTTCCCACAATATATTTTTGTCTTGTCGGGAAAGGTATATCGTGTACATAAATTAAAAACAAAAAAGCCTTACAATCAGCCACTAGAAAGGAATCTCTTTACACTAACAGTATTTTTGTTTGGAAAATGATCGGATCATAGCGACATGTCTTAAGCAAGCCCATAAGCCTGCGGGGAAAGGAAGTAACCTTTCATCCAGTCAGCATTTGATTAGAACTTCTGTTTTAATTTGCAACATATCAACATTGCTTATTATTAGTACATATATATTTCGCTGAACATGGAATAAAGTTGTTTCTTTTTCTAGATTTTTAATCCATCGGTTTGTGTGTGTGTGTGTGTGTGTGTGTGTGTGTGTGTGTGTGTGTGAGAGAGAGAGAGAGAGAGAGAGAGAGAGAGAGAGAGAGAGAGAGAGAGAGAGAGAGAGAGAGAGAGAGAGAGAGATTCTTGATTGCTTTCTAAAGACACAAAGTCCAACTGATGCACTTAACATTTTCTGCCACAGTCACATACACACACAAGCACACGCACGCACACACTCGCACACGTACCCACATACGTGCACGAACACACACACACACACACACACACACACACACACACACGACACACACTCACGATACACACACACACATACACAGCAACTACAAACAAAATTACAAATTGTTTAAACATGTTTTATTGAGAAGAAAGAAAAAAAAAACTGCTGACATGCACTGAAGTCTGCATACACGGGTACCTGCATATAAAAGGGCCAAGAGTGTAACACATCATCTTCGTCATCATCATCAACACCATCATTTCAAACTAGAAAAAGTATGGGAATGGGGGAGGGGGGGGGGGGGGGGGGGAGGGGGGGAGAAGGGGAGAAGAAAATCTCCCTAACCAGATTGAAAGCCTCTATCAATTAAACCAAATAGCTGGAACAATCTGTATGTATTCACAACGTCGAAATACTCGAATAACACTGCCAAATCAATGAGGACTGAACGGCCAACTGAAAGAAAAGTCTAACAGAACCAGCAGTTATTGGATAGATACTCAGATTAGTATAGTAATTTTGTAGTTCGTTACTGTACGCTTCAGCGAGTCAACAAACTGTGGAAAAGAATTTCCCTACAAATGAAAAATAAAGTAAAAAAGCAAGCAAATGATGTTGATAGTAAAATCAATGCAGTCAAGCAACTGTTCCAAGCACAATCATGAAATGAACACTTGATTCAGTTAGCAGGGGAAAAACACCCACTAAATGTCGACAGAATGAGCCATAGCTGTAAGACACTCCACCCCCTTTCCCCACCCCCATCTCTTTGTCCCTCCCCTTTGAATATGCACAAACTTGCAGAAAACACATACAATGCTCTCTCTCTCTCTCATGCAGCACAAACACAATATACACAGTATCAAATGGACACTCGTAAAGTATCCATTTGATCAAGCCTCAAAAAATGAAGACTCCACAAAGTATGCACTCTCTCTTCTGGAGGAAAAACAAACAAACAAAAAAACTCACACAATACTTTTCCATACATCAGGCAAAACTCCAATTAGTGGCCCTCAAAATTGATGGTATGTCTGTACGATTATGATCATCATTATAATTCAATTTATTGATTAAGACACAAAATCAGAAGGACAGACATACGATACACATAATATATTCATGATGCCAGTTTGCATAGTGTATGTGACTCAAATCAACTATACAGTTATTTACAGTATCACAAAAAAATGGCTATAAGTACAAGTGTGTACACGTTAAAAAAAAAAAAAAATCCCTATTTTCCACGCAAAATCTTGCGATGAGCATTCACAGAGAAACAGACCTATGCAGACATATAACAAACACAACTTTGATCAACAACGGTAATAACATATAAAGTCAGTGTTCTTATTTCTCACGCCGTACATAATTGACACAGAAACATTTCCATTTCCTGCACCAGTGCATTCGTAAATTTATAACTAAACTAAAAAACTAAAAAGAGTTTAATAGTAAACACATTATTTCAGCACTCTGAAGCCACATATTTAGGTGAGCTGTATCCTTGCAACAACAGTGAGAATCAGTAACTTGGATCTCACAGAAACAGGAAATAAAATCAACTGAATACCGACAGTAAATAAATGATGATGCTAGGCAAATAAAAGGATGGATGTTTTGTAAGATTGACTGACTCTTTATATTGAACACCCAGTCAATTGCAAACAGGAGAGGGGGGGGGGGGAGAGAGAGAGAGAGAGAGAGAGAGAGAGAGAGAGAGATGGGGGGGGGGGGGAGTGGGGGGGGGGGGGGGGGAGGAAAAAAGAAGAAGAATTGTTACATTTATTGAAACCTTTTAAAAAATCTGGTACACAGCCAGAAATTTTGATGCCTTGTGTCAATTGAAATCCTCTACAAAGTATTGCCCTAATACATGAGGCCTGCTGTCATCTTCCATACAGAAATATGTTTAACCATCAGTAATTATGTGAATGAGAATGTTGTTTTTTGTTTTAGTTTCTCATTTTGAGAATACAGGTAAAATGGACTATTACCTCAAAGGAAGGGAGCAAACTTGAGTGCCTGGAGACCCTAGATCATCTCCCAACCCACACCCCACCCCAGCCAGTCCCCAAACCAGTATCACATCATAATGAGAGGTGAAGAAATTGACCACCAATGGTGGGAGTCAAAACCCTAACCTTGTAACATGCTTCATAAGTCTGGTTGATAAGAACATGTGATAGAGCTCTCTTTACCAGCTGAACTATTTGCTGCTTGACATAGAAATGTAATAATACTCATGTTAATAATTAAAATAATAATTAATAAATAAAAGGACAAAAGAGACACACAGAAACATGACTGAGTTGGGTCAACAACTGTAACATGAACCAAAAGTTACAAAAATATAGTTTAAAAAATCAGTCCCAGCCAATTTTCAACAAACTTTGTGCAACCAGCTAAACATTAATTAAAAGTCTTTTGAATTAAAAAGGCAAAATGTTTTACAGACACAAATTTAAAACAAAAAACAAACAAATTCTGCAATCACCACCTATACATATTTTCTTTTTTTTATGATGCCGCCAAGTACTATTCTGGAACCTAAGTGCATGGAAAAGCCCATAAAATGATGATACGCACTGCACCGCATTTCAGAAGTTTCTTCAGCAATGCCTTTCAACCACTTCCAACATTTGCCTGACTGACAATACTCCTAACACCAAAAAAGAAAGAAACAGTATTGTTTAAAAATGGCCTGAGTGCCAGAAAATAATATAAAAAAGGTGCAATTTCCCTTGATAATTTCAATGGCACAGATGTAAAATATGCAAAGCCTGTGATGTATAAAATGATGACTAAACCCATTGTGTAAATGCACAAAAAGCAGTATTATTACACCAGATCAGTAAGGACACATGCTCTATGGTAAAAACAAAAATAAGTATTAGAAGCCAATGTCAAATTTTGCCAATTCCAATTAAGTTTACAGCTTATATTTTCCACAAACATACACCAGTAATTATGGTTCTGTACATGTGTTGTGTGTGTGTGTGTGTGTGTGTGTGCATGCGTGCATGTATGTGTGCGGTGTGCAGGCAATTGTGCATGCATGCATGAGTGTGTGCATGAGCATAAATGATACATTTTACGTGTGTCAGACAAGAGAAGCTCAAGTTAAATTTATAAACACTGTTAATGTGTGAAACAGCAGGTGCACAATAAATTGACTAACAGTGGGGTATCTTCAGCAGGTGTGGTACTTGATGAAAATAAATCTTGATGCTTTAGCTTTTGGGTTTTGTCTTCGTCATTACTCAAAATCAGTCCTCAAATTCTGTGAGTACACAAAAAAACAATAATCTGATGAGTCAAAAATGCATCACAAAATCTGAAGAAGAAAAAAAGAAAAAAAGAAAAGAAAAAAAAAGAAAAGAAAAAAAGGAAGAGGCAGATGGCAAAGATGTATTGGGGACTTTAAATCACTTTTGTATCCAACCATTTCATAAGCATGCATTACTTCAACATATCAGCGCAAGTCAGCAAATGCCTGCATGGGAATGCATGTTCCAACCTAGTCTTTTTCTTCCATAGTAAAGAAAAACATTAGTACGCACCCTGAAGAAAACTTGACAAAATGTCCAAATGTATTCACAACAAAAAAGTGAAATCACATGCAAGCAGATACTCGAGAGCTTATTCCAGCAGACATTTTAGTCAGACAAACTGAACACACTGGAACCCTTTATGACAGACCACTCTCATCAGAGACCATCCCTCTCATAACATCACTTTTGAAAATCCCTGTTTTCCATAGTGCAGTGCAAGTAATCCCTTCGCAAACAACCACCCTTTTTGAGATCACACTTTTGAAAAACTCTATTCTTCATTGTTCACAAGTGGAGTCACCTTTATGTCTGTCTTACACTGAAGTTTCACCGTTATCTTTACTGAGTGGGACAGCAAGATGCTGACCTTGTGTTCAGGGTTGATTTGTTTTAGGAAGATGAAGCAAAACAAAATTAATGAACATTCTCCTTGTATGTCAACACAAAAACCCTTAAGGCATCCACCCTGAGATAAATAAGCATCTTTACATTGGAGCACTGCTTCCAAAAAGTGCTTCCCTTCACTATACCCTAAACCATTTCCAGCAAAAAGATTTTTAACCTATGCAGTATTCAAGCAAAATTAAAGAGGAAAGAGAGGCACAGTGTTTTTTTTTTCCCTTGTGGACACACTCCATGCTCTTTTGTACATCTGGAATGCGTTAATAAAGGAAATGGGCCGTCTGTCATCAGTAAGCTCTGCTTAGGCATATTCATGTCTGGTGGTGCACCATTGAGTAAACTGGGGGGTGAGGGGTGGGGGTAGGGGGGTAATTACACAACATCAGTAAGCCTCTTTGAAAATGGTACATAGTTATAACTGTGATCGGAATATTTCACACAAATCTAAATCAAACCTGTTCACACACACACACACACATGAAAATAGTAATATCCACACATGCATGCTGGGTTTGGGTTAACTTTAAAATTAAAAAAATGACTCATTGTTCTCTGCAACAGCAAAAGTGCGCATGTTCACTAATTATTGGCATTCAGAAAAATGATGATAAAAATCATTCACAGTAAAAAACAAAACAAAACAAAACTGCATCATAAAATATACCAACACCTGTATTGCTCACGCAAATATTTTCATTCTACTTTGTCACAGTTTGCAGGCAGTTAGCAGCCCCAATCTGTTCACAACTCCTTTTCTCTGTCTCTCAGCCTCTCTCTCTCCCTCACACACACACACACACACACACACACACACACACACACACACACACACACACACACGCTCACTCACGCACCCTCTCTTCTCTCACACACACACACACACACACACACACACACACACACACACACGCACACACACACACAGTCACATGCACACAATCACACACATGCCTACACACATGCACAAACACACGTCAAGCCAATCAAAACTCATTTAAGATATGAAAATTAAAAACCACTCTGGATATGTTTAGCAACATACATTCAGTACAACCCACAAAATGAAAAATATTCATATGCAGTTTTCTGACAAACATCCCTAGCTACAGATAGGACAAAACAAGCGCCAACCAGTCAGTTTTGAACACATGGTTGCACCGTGTAAGGCAGAAGAAGTACTTGACTTAATGGCTTCGTGGAGATACAAACTATATTTGTGCATCCACATACAGAAGGGTATGTCCCCAATTGTCAAAGCATGGAAAACTTGCATGATGCGGAGCGCTAATGTGAAAGAAAAGACAACAAAAATACAAACAAACTAAATCACAATGAACATCTATTGGTGATATTCTTCATGCATAAGATTGTTCAAGGCTTGGGAAGCGCAACTGCAAATACATGGAATACATCCAACACTGCCCGTTACAACAAACGCACAGGTTCCTCATAGTGAGTCGACACAGATGGGTGAGGGCAATGGTAGTTTACAATGAGGTTGGCACCATTGTGTAAAGGAAGGGGAAGGGTGTGTGTGTGTGTGTGTGTGTGTGTGTGTAGAGAGGGGTAGTAGAGAAACATCCAACAACAACAGCAAGTGTGTTGTCTAAGTCAGACAATGCGATGATGACATCAGAGCACCAACAATCACACCCTGTACCTGGGTGTGAAATCAAAGTAAAGTTTAAGTCGGCATCACGTATGTGCGGCAACAGTCTGCTGATGCCAACAGGAGGAGACGAAATCAACCACGTTACAAGACACAAATCTCAGCTCTAACCCAGGAGTCCAAAGCAGCGATTCCATCTTGGAACTATCACATTCATGATAACAAGTCTGCCACCATCACGGGAGGTAATAAATCTGCCAGTTTCTTGGAAAAAGAGGTCTGAGAGCCCTCTTGAAAACTGCAAGCAGTGGTTCAATCTTGGTACCACGGCTTCAGGCTGTTCTCATCCTCCATGGCAGTTCTTGCAAAAGATGCTGATCAAGTTATTTGCTCATGATTAAAACGCACCACTTAGAAAGCAGATTAAAATCTCAAGGAAATTTAAAAACAACATCGGAGGGTCATTTGCTCCCGTTTTGCACGTCAATCTCATCGATCGTGTCGATTCCAGAACACTGACCCAGTGTGACACACCATCACCACAAAGGTCATTTGAAATGTTTGCTCCTGCAAGCTGTCCACAGCAAGGTCTTGCAACAGAGATAGACAAATCCACCATAGCCGAAGAGGAAAGTGTTTTTATGAACTGAAGATTTCCAAGCACACATATACACACAACTGTCAGATATCCACTGGTCCAAGGCAGGCGATTGGTGAAAAAATGTGTCATTGGGTCATTGCTACAGTTACTGTTAGCAAATAGTGTTGCCATCCATGGCAGCATGTACTTGGTCCAATTTGTAGTTCAGTTTGCTCTTCCGTGCAAATTCATCCTCTTCCAGCGCTGTCATCAGCTGAAAACAAGCAAAAAACATTCAAATTAATGAATGTTGAATACAGTTATCCAATCCCACCTTTCCCAAATAAAAAGGGGCAGCCTTGTACAAAATCTGACATGTTACATTTACAGAACCAGAGAAATCCCACAGAGGTCATGGAGACATTTGCATGCAATCAGACACATGCACATCCAGCCATTTACAACACCCCTTCAAACAAGAGCCTCACTGAGCAACAAAATTAACCCTATTCCTACCAAATAAATTAACACAACACCCCTTCAAACAAGACCTCACTGAGCAACAAAATTAACCCTATTCCTACCAAATAAATTAACACAACACCCCTTCAAACAAGACCTCACTGAGCAACAAAATTAACCCTATTCCTACCAAATAAATTAACACAACACCCCTTCAAACAAGAGCCTCTCTGAGCAACAAAATTAACCCTATTCCTACCAAATAAATTAACACAACACCCCTTCAAACAAGACCTCACTGAGCAACAAAATTAACCTTATTCCTACCAAATGAATTAGCACAACACCCCTTCAAACAAGACCTCACTGAGCAACAAAATTAACCCTATTCCTACCAAATAAATTAACACAACACCCCTTCAAACAAGACCTCACTGAGTAACAAAATTAACCCTATTCCTACCAAGTAAACTCATGGAAATCGTTCTCTCTGGCCCAAGTTAATTTCAACATGTCAGTCTCTAAGACAGGGTGGTTCATAAAAACAAAACACATGTAAAACAATTTGCAGACCACAAAATCAACAAAAGTCTGATCACCGCTACTGACATAAATGACAGCTAGATCACTGTCCCTTGCTTAGAAAACTGAAATTTCTGTTACGGCTAGTAATTCTAACACAACAGAAGAGAAACCAAAAGTACTGGTCATGAATGAAAATTTCTTGTTCACGATGTCAAATCAAAATCAAGAAGTCTCATTTGTGGTGCAAAATGCATTACACAACAATGCATGTCAAACAATGCCATACCTCCTCATTATACTTGTGTGCATACTTGTACAGTTCCAGCAAGGCTGCATTGGCATTGAACTCTGCCATGTGGATCTGAAAGCAACAGACAATATACATCTTACATACACCATTATCAGAAGCCTCTTTATTATTCTTACAAAGTTACATCAATTTCGTTTAGAGGCCAGCAGCACACTTGAGAACACAACAGAACAGAATAAAAGAAAAGGGCAAACATGAAAACACACACACACACACACACACACACACACACACACACACACACACACACACACACACACACACACACACACACAATCAGCTTCAACTTAACAGCCACAGTCACAAGAAATTTCACCCAATTTTGTTGTGCATTTTTCTGCGGATTGGGTGGGGGTGGGAGGAGAGAGAGAGAGAGAGAGCGGGGTGGGGGAGGGGGGGGGGGGGGAGGGGAGTACATTTCATTTTTTGCACTGGAGTGCAACACAAACTTTCACTGCTGCAATTCACCATCACAGCAGGCCCACTTACCATTAGAAAAATGAGTGTGAAATGCACACACACTTCATAGTACTCAAGTCTGGGTAAGATTTGCAGGAAATATTTGTTAAACCACTTAAGCATGAAATGTGAAAATGCGCACACAAGTACATATCTCTAATCCACATTGTAGTGTGCCTTACTGTAAAGAATGCATATGTGACAGCGATGCCAGACACAGACCAGTGAAGGTTGGCAGAGACAGAGAAAAATGAATCCACCATCCTGGGAGGAGATGGAATGTGGAAGATGACATGTGAGATCTACGTCACTTCATTCCTTACCCTTGATTCCTCGGTCAACATGGCAGTCATGTCTTGGTCACTGATAGCTGGCATCATCTTGATGTCTTGGTAGTACCTGGAAATCGCCAGCAGGTGTATGAGTCAAAACAGTACAACTGCATAGCAGCTCAAAGAAACTGAGAAGTGCCACAATTAAGAGAAGGGAGACAATCTGATGAGGTCATTAGAACCTGTCCACTGCACAGGGTCACCTCAGTTTGATCAGGTATGCAACAGTAAAATTGTTTAATGGGAACTAATACATGATCTTTTCAATTAGGAATAAGGCTGCAACACCACAAAAAACAAACAAACAAAAAGTGGCCAACCTGTGTCTTCCTAGCATCAACTTTAATCATAGTTTTACAAACTGAAACAAGCTGACAATAATTGTAACTTATTTTACAAAGGAATCTGAACCTGATTTTGCGCTCTTTTTTTTCTCTTTTTTACTTTGGCGTACCCAGTAAATACTATGCAGTTTAATGAGAGGTTTGAATCAGACCTGTCTACTGATTTGGTTAAGAGGGAGACAATACCAAATGCAACACTGTCATCATCAGAACGACGCTGAATTAAGCCAGGAAGTCTGGTGGAGGACAGTCACATATCAGCCACATGTTCTTGTTACTCTTCATGTTGCACTGGAGACAGAGGTACATGTGGGGACCCAGATCCTAGCAGAGGGGAAGAAGAGGGAGACAATACCAAATGCAACACTGTCACCATCAGAACGATGCTGCACTCAGATGGGCAGCCATTCCATTGCTTAATCCCCTGCGGAGGCAGTCACAGGAATGTGTCTATACATAACCAAACTTTTGAAGGACAGCCAAAGCACAAGCATTCAGCTGAATAATCGATCAGTGTGCCAACAAAAACAAAAACAAAAGCCTATCTCCTGGTCAGTCCTCAAGCAAAGCCTTTTACGATGGAAGCAACCATCAGATTGAGCTGATGTAAATGAAATGGGGTGAATGTCACACACCAGGAACACTTTCTCACCTTTCCACCCACTGCTTGTACTTGGGGATATCTTTGGCATACAGAAGCTTGCTGGATGGCGAGTCTTTGCCGAGTCGATGCTCACTCTGTGAGCAAGCATCCATGAATGTCTGCCCCACCACAGTGAGGCAGGAGTCCACGATGTTGGTCTTGTGGACGTCAAAGGCAAAGTCTGGGTTCTTGATGATGTTCACCCAAAACCTCAGCGGCAGACTGCAAAATACAGGTAATTCTTTACAATACACAGTAAAAACAGGGTTCAGCAATTTTTACCACCTGCTTTCTCAAGAACAAATGAACAAATGCCATTGTAGCATACCTGCCCCAATAACACACATCAACGTTTGCAACAGAGAATGTAAATATTGTGCTAAATTTTGCTCCACCACCACCATTCTTCATGGACCTACTTTAACATAAGGTAAACCAAAAATACTAAAAAGAAAGAAAAGGGGCAAATACTCCAAGCTTAACAACAACAATCAGAGCTCAGGAGCTGTGTGAAAGTCGAGGTGAACGTCCTGGGCTCCCCATCCCTGACAGTCTGTACAGTTTCTGTGGATGTAAAGCAACACTGAAAGAATGAACGGATGAACGACCGACTGACCAAATGACCAAACAAACACGCAAACAAACAAACAAACAACACAACAACTTGTACAAAACAAACACTACAAGAAATGACTTGTTTTTTTTTCTCCTCGGTCTCCTCTTTACCTATTGGACTTCCAGGTGTGCACGACCTCCGAGTCCTGGATGTTGTGCAGCAAAGCTTGGTCATCGAGGAAGTCAAACATGTACTTGATGGCCAGGGGCAGCGCTGACCCACGGTGGGCTGTGCTGAAGATCCTCTCAAATAGGTCGTCCACAAACTGCTGCAGTGTGCCCTGAAGCAACAGAAACAAATGCAATAGTTATGGTCTTTCAAGCAATTTAAGGAATGAGGCAATGTCAGCTTTCAATTCATTCAGGTGGAACGGAGGTACATGTTTTTTGCTATTCAGGTGGTAAGTTGACCTGATTGTTGAAGCAAGTGGCAAGGTGATTTCATATTCCGCTACAATTCAAGTAGAAAGAACATACACACATATATTCGGGTAAAAGTGTAATCCTGTTTATCCAGAGCTCAGAAGGGAAAGGAAATGAAACTGTTTTTTAACGCACAGCAACCAATGACGGTTATATTAAAGTGAAAGCTCAGAAAGACAAAGTCACAGTAAATAATGTTTAAAGTCAGGATGCTAGTTATGATCCTCAATTTTACATTTCTTTGTTACTGTGTGTGTGTGTGTGTGTGTGTGTGTGTGTGTGTGTGTGTGTGTGTGTGTGTGTGTGTGTGTTGGTGGCATGCGTGTGAGTATGTGTTTGCACATGCATATATATATTATGTGTGTGTGCATGTATATATGTTATGTGCATGCATAAATACACGTGAGCGTATACAAATGTGTAAGGGTGTGTTTAACATCAAAACTACCCCTTTCCGTGCATTGTACAAAATAATACCATCTTTGGGATTTTGGAGCAGCTGGGGCTTACCTTGGTAACCAAGAGTCGTGGCAGGTAGATCTCACTGACCATCTTGCTGCCCCGGTCACCTTCTTTACTGGGCTCCACATCATGCTGACGCACCTGTCATGGGTAAATCATATGCAAGTCATGTAACATCATAAACAGAACATAAAATCACAAATATTCTCTCTCTCTCTCTACTGGTTTGGTCACATCAGGCTATTGTAACAGACAACACAACACACAACAGTACACAGATTAAAACCCAAATGAATGTAAGAACACATGCGAAAAGAAGAAACAACTTATTTCTGAAAAGCTCATACACAGCTGATGTACCAACAGACACAGCCATTGATGATCAGTCATGTAAGCATGACATAACATGAAGGAATGAAGAAAGGCGTGATGGAAACCAAAGAGAAAGAAAGAAAGAATGTGATAAAAAAAAAATAAGATACAGCATCAGCCAAAGATTCAACTAGTAGGTGCTCCTATAAAGTGTACTCTGCAAGACCCAACACAGTACTGAATAGTTCTGAGTGACAAAAGGCTTACCAGGTGGAAATGTTTGATGCCATTGTTATCCACATCAACGGCAACGATCATGTGCTGCGGGGTCACAGTGCGCGTCAATGACGGACTGCGGTTGTAGAAAGACGACAGAGCTGGCACAGAGAATCATGCATTAGCTTCAGCTTTGCATTAGGGCTGACTTGTAATTGCAATCATGGCTAGGGCCAAGGGAGATCATTCTATTTGCTCACAATATGCAGTACCCGATTAGAAGCTTGGTCTAGGCAAAGGGAGATAATCTTACATAATATGCGGTCTCCGGTTGAGTCTTGGTTAACTACAAAATGTGTAGATATCATTCATTTATCAATGCTTATTGCTTTATTAGCAACAAATGATTCTCCAGACTGAAAACTCTTGGTGCTGCTTCTTGCTAAGGACAAGCAATTTCTTCACCTTGGTCTACATCCTAAAGTTAACTTGCACACACACCACACACACACACACACACACACACACACACACACACACACACACACACACACAGAGTGAATTCTTGGTTCCATGAATAGCATCTGAAGGTGAAACAAAATCTGTCCTAGAAATAATGTCAGCCATGCAGCAGCTGTTTGCATCATGAGAGAGGAACTCACTGGATTTTTCAGACATGATGCTCATGTTGTAAGAAGGCAGTAGCTGTTTGGGGTGAAGTGCCACATAGGCACCATCAGGAACCTGAGGACACAATTAAACATGTCTTAGAACAGGGTTCACACATCAAAGGGCATGCATATGACCCCCAATTGTTCAGCCCCCCTCCCACCCACCCACATCACTAGTCACATACACCCTCCAACCCACCTACATATCTTGTTTAAAAAAAAAAAAATACAAATAATAATAATCCCATTCTGAAAAGCAGTAAATTATAATCTGCCAACTGCAAAAAGAATCCAATCCATTTTCAAAACAAACTGCATATCTTGTTAAAAAAATAATTTAAAAAATAATCCCCAGGGGTCGCGCTGCCTTTAGAGATTTGCGTCAACCGACGTGAAACATTACGTATTTTGCGTCAATGGCATGAAAAATGCGTACAATATAACCTAGAATTAATGCACATTACAAAGCCAAAATGATGAAGTAACCTGATTGTAGCTCACGGTCTATAATGTGAGCAGACGAAATTAGTAAAAAGAAGGTCTATCCATGCACAAAAAATGTGGTAACGTTCAGTAAATTTGCCGGTCACAAAAAAAGTTTGAATAGATCGGAACATCATACACGGCATCATTTTCAAGGAAGAACTGCAGCAGACGATGTCGGCAAACCCAGTTCTTGTCTACCGCGGGATTTAGTAACGAGATGAAGTTGAAGTCGAGACTGCCGCCATTTTCTCTCATTCGTATTTGGTGTCGACACGTGTTTTGATTTCGAGTTCGTAGTCTTCTACCTTTGAGTAAATTCTGATAATATTACATGCTGACAAAGTAGGCATACTGCTTGGTTCCAAATTCCATATATGGGATTGTGTCCTCCATCGATTGACTGGAAAATATCACTGATCAGTTCGGCAAAATGTCTGACCAGTCTGATATGGGAACCAATCTTCTTCCAGATCTATACAGGTTTGTTAGAATTCGGTTTCAAATTAATCGTTTTCTTTTTTCGGAAAAGTATGCAAATTTTATTCACAAACAGGGCGCTACCGACTATAAAGCACATGGATAAGATTTTAGGAAAAGTTTCACCGTTGCCTAATAGTCCAAAAATTACGGTAGCTTACGGGGAGTTACGCGTTTATTTCGCTGTCCAGATTCCGCCCTTCATTGACTGGACTTGAACGGCTGAGATGACACTGAGTTTGCAAGTAGATCTAGTGTTGAGTGACGCGGCATCCACCAGTGAGGCATAACTTGTTTAATCAGTGTTGTCATTTTGCGTACGGTGACGCAGTAATGTGGCTAAAATGCGTACAGCACCCGGAAAATGCAATATTTAAGCAAAATTTAGCAATGAGCGCGACCCCTGATCCCATTTTGAAAAGCAGTAAAATACAAATCTGCCAACTGCAAACAGAATCCCATCCATTTTCAAAATAAACTACATATCTTGTTACAATAAAAAAAATTTTTTTTTAATGATAATCCAATTCTGAAAAGCTGTAAAATATCAATCTGCCAACTGCAAATGGAATCCCATCCATTTTCAAACTAAACATCAATAATAAACTATATACACCACAAAACACATTACATACCACTTGTCTTAGAATCATTAACAACTGTGTTCAAACCACCCAATCAGTGACAGTATTACTCTAGCTGTCACAACACCAACTGGAACTTTCCAACTGTGTCAAGTGTTTGTGTGTCACCCAAGATAAACAGAATATGCGACAACTTCTCACCAGCCATAAAAATAGAAAAAAATCCATCATAAATTTAATTTTGTTGTTTGGAAAGTTCACCATGAAAAAAGGTAAGCGGCTTTCTCCAGGGTGTGCTGATGAGACACAGCTACAAGCCTACCAATTATTTTTCATATCGCTGGAATTTCTACAGAATTTTGCCTGAGAAATGCTTTGTCACCACCATGGGGTCTTTAACATGCGCATGTGTACAGAGACTGCTAATCCTGGGATGGCCTGATGAGCCGCAGCAGACACTGCATTACAACCTGAACCATCCAGAGTATGAATCACAGTGTGAGGAATGAGTGAACAACTGCTGATGAGGGTGACAAGATAGAACAGAGCTACAGAAATGTACTCACCTATACGACGAAACACAAGGAAACAATGAAACACAAGGGCTTTTGACAAAAAATTGTCTTCTTCAGGTGCAAGAGGATAGACAGATAATAATAAAAGAAGAAGGAAGCAAAGATTCTTCACTAAAAAAAATTTATGTCAACTCCTTGTCTGTCTTTTTCTTTGCTTTCTTCTTCTTTTATTAGTATCTATCTTCTTGCACCTAAAGAAGACAATTTTCTGTTCAAAGCGCTTGTGTTTCCTTGTTTCCTTGCGTTTCGTCATAGGCGAGTACATTTCCCTAGAGCTGTAATATTTTGAATTACAGTCTTCCAAGACTGAAGGACATCTATGTACCACATAGGACCTTGCTGTTATAAACGTACCACATGGGACCTAGCGGTTACGCCTGTCCTTAATAAGCCTTGTGGTTTCTGTGGATGTTAAGCACCATGTTTACTTACTAGCTGTTGTTTTGACACAATACGATAAACACTATGGCCCATCACCTTTAAACAACAGAGCAGGAACTACAACCTGCACTGTGGTTCACATCAGCAGTCTTCTGATCTTCAGTCCATTGCCTTAACTATTCAGCTGCACCGGCTCCTTTTTAATCCCTTACCTGGTAGTGCGCCAATGTGTTGATACGTCTGCAGTCGCCCTCCACTTTTGAAGTATTGTCTTCATCATGCAAGACAAGACGATTGCTGTCTCCCCGGTTGGGGAACATTTTTGGTGGAAGCTGGGTTTTATCGGTGCAGATCCACTCTGGCGGATGATCAAACAAGACTGTAGCAGGGTAGAGAGAGAAGAAAAAGAAAAAGCCATGCATTAGCCGACCCCCGGTCCGCAGAGTGTGTGCGCCCCGCAATACTAGACCGCATGCCAGGCAGGGAAACCTCCATCGCTCGTACACAAACTCACATGCACTGATTACAACAGAACCTGCCATCAGCTGACTGGATTTAATTTCTCACCAGAGACCGCCACCAGCTAGGGTGGTGGTGACAATGAGAGTTAATGTGGTGGTGGGGGGGACCTCAATAAACAACAGTCTCAATATGTGGAGAGTACGTGCTTTCAATATGTTCGGGGGAGGGGCAGGGGGGGGGGGGGGGTGATCTAAAAAATGGGGAGGCAGTCTCATTAAATGGGGGGAGGGGTATTCCCAATCAAAAACAAAACAAAAAAATGGGGTGGTCAGCTGGTGGTGGGGAGACTCAACAAGGAAGGGGGAGTTCACAAAAGGTGTGTTCCCATTGAAGGAAGTGGGGGTGGGGTGGGGGTGGGGTCGGTGGGGGTTACATGTTTATGCAAGGCTGGTTCTGTTGTAACATTCATTCTACTGATCATGCAAAGCAAAATCACACCAATACAGGATTCATCAAAAGAAAGAGAGGGGGGGGGGGGGGGGGGGGAGGAGAAAAAAAAGAAGCTAAAACATAAACTAAATTTTTAAAGAAAAAAATCCTTCTCTAACAGTGGATTCTACAAAACCAAAATGGAAAAAAAAGGAAAAAAACAAAAACAAACAACAACAATAAAAACAAGGCTAAAAATAATAACAATAATGAAAACAAAGAACAAAATCACTCAGTACTAGTCATGCTCAATAGGTGCAGATCACTGACAACATCAGGCATCTAACAACAAAGTGAACCACAATCACAAAACACAACTAATGTCTGCAACAATTTCCCGCTGTCATTAATTTAATTGTTGAGAAAGATTCAGTCACAAAATGTAATTCAGACCTATGTAAACTTCCTTCCTAGTCCTACATCTAGACATCAAGCTGCACTGCAGACATGCTCTCAATGGCCATAATAAATGTTAGATAACACTGAAGTGGGGTCATTCTATGACCCCTTAATAACATGCATTTAAAATAACAAACAGTCTCTGTTGTAAAAATCCTCAGCGTTCCATGAAACAAAATAACATATCAATCAACACCGTTGTTCACACATCATTTCATTTTCTGTTAAACCAGCATTAGAATGGTTAAAGCTCCACAAAAACATGCTAAAACACAAGGTACCACTAAGCTATCTCTAAATTTCAACGACAACAATGAAACACATGCACACAAAAACAGCTCAACTGGTAACTTAAACTCACAACAGCAAAAGGTCTGGGAGGTTAACATAATTATGTAGTACAACATTCAGCATCTACTTGGGGCATTCATATAATTACTGAAAAGTCAAACTTCATCAAATAATCTAAATCATTTTTTTCGTTTTTAAATAATTCTGCTACTGATCGACTGTATCAGTTGGCTACCAATAACAAACCAGCAAACAAACAAACCAAATGTTCTGCAGCAGTGGTGTCGGAAATTCTTTTGTATATCTTTGCTTCATACTCTATTCACACGGTCCTTTCCAACGCTTCCCCACCCACTCTACTTAAGACCCCACCACCCACTCACCTAAGTCCAACTCCTCTTTGGGCGGGCGGCTGCTGAAGGGAGCATTTTTGTAGATGGCATCCAGGATTTTCTCCTTGGCCTGACTGATGGTGTCACAGTCCAGCACCTTGACTGGGTGGGCCGGCTGTGTGCACCGATCCATGTCCACATCCAGGACGTACAATGTCTGAAATGGATCAAAACCATGCCACTGGAAATCTCAAACATGGAAGTTCAACTGTTATCCCAGTGGATAAACCTCGTCTCCTTTAAGCCCTTGACGCTTGCTGGATTAAAGTAGGGTGCCAGCAAAGACATGGTGCTGCAGATCAGCAGCTGTCTGCTTCTGTAGGAAAAAGTGTGAAAACGTCCAGTTTGTCAGGAGAGAAGGGAGTGATTGAGTTAAGCACTTACCATAGATTCTACTCATTGAACTCTCTTAAATTAAGAAGAAATCAATTAAAATGAAATTCTCCTGAACACAAAGTGATTCTGAAATCCTAAACGTAGCCCTCCCTTGTACAGTGAATTTTGCGTTAAAACAAATGGCTTTTAAGAAAGAATTTTTTTTTCATGGTCCCAGCCACTATGTCATAAGTGTCCCTGTTGTTGCACATAACATACTAAGGGGTGAATCACATGACTATAACCAGCGTTTTACCACAGATTTACACTGCCTGTGATGTTGTAGCAACCATGGGGACAATGAAGTGTGTATAAACAAGCACCTACCATAGATTTATACTGTATTTGTTGTCGTATCAACTTGTCTTCACTGAGAGAGTATCTGGCCTCCCCTGTCACAGAATCAACTGGCCCTTTGGATGTCTGCTGCTTGATGGCTTGGAACAGCATGAACAGAGGCTCACCAGCACACTCCTGACACAAACACAGACAAAGATGTCACAGAATAAATTTGAGCTGCGCCTCTTCAGACATTGTGGAGTTCTGATGGAACTGTTTTCATCAACAGGCAATATTGGTGTGAAAATGGTGTCTGCACATGCACTAAGAGAGAGAGAGAGAGAGAGAGAGAGAGAGAGAGAGAGAGAGAGAGAGAGAGAGAGAGAGAGAGAGAGACAGAAGACAGACAGACAGACAGACAGACAGACAGACAGACAGACAGACAGACAGACAGACAGACAGAGAATGTGTGTGTGAGCCTGCACTTGTGCATGTGCTTGCATGTGTGCATGACTGTGTGTGTGTGTGTGTGTGTGTGTGTGTGTGTGTGTGTGTGTGTGTGTGTGTGTGTGTGTGTGTGTGTGCATGCGTGCATGCATATGTGCATGCCTGTGTGTCTGTGTGCGTGTGTGTGATTTTTTCAAAGTTAAGCTGTCCAAGATATTCCCTTTCCTCATTACATGTGTCTTTCTCCACTCTCCAACAGACATGCTGAAATACTACATCAATTTTTTTTTTTAATTCACAGAATGTGTGCAACTGTAAAATATGGGCCAAAGAGGGTGGCGCAAGGGCTGAAAAAGAAATCTGACCTTTAAAAATTTGTACAGAAGGAATGTGAACCAGTTCGTCAGCATCTTCTCAGCCACGGACTCGTTCCTGCGCAACAACAGTTTTGGTGTGTTCTTGCTCTCCACTGTCTTCTCTATCAACTCTGCCAGCAGTGTCTTCAGTATCCTGAAAATGCAATAGGACACTGTTCATAACTGCAATAACAACAAAGAACAAAGCGGACAAAATAACAGATTCATCAATGGCGCTAGTGAATCTATCATTTGAAAAACTTTGTTTAATACAGATGAAGGATGACTACAAACATATGCAAGTCCAAAAACTGCTTTGAAGTGCTTTAGCATCTTCCACACTGAGAGCTCTGAACAGTTCTTCATTCTCATTCAGTCTATATGTCAGGCTGTACAGGAAACATATCACCTAAAATAAAGTACATTATTATCAGTTCATGTATTTAACCTGGCCTCCCCTTGTATTAACTCGAAACTAAAGCTTCTCTCCCCCCCCTCCCCCCCCACTTCTTTTAGCCTCATCTGAACCCATTCTTCACATCAGAACCCAAAGCAATAAATGGAAGTTTTAAATCAACAAAACTGTGCAACTTACTCTGTGGCATACTCCATCTGTGTCTGCAGTGCCACGCTGATGAGAGACGCCACATTGACACGGTCGCGCAGGTTGAAATTCTTATTGGCCTCCAGTGTACGGATGAAGGTGAGCACAAATGTCTTGTTGCTGATGAGGCCTGCAAACTGACGAAGACCCCGCTCCATGCTTTCCCGTCGGTGGAAGTCCAGCTAAAACACAAAACCGGATGGTGTAAGCAAGCAAGTAAACATGGTGCTTAACGTGTAAGTGACCAATGTAATATCTTTAATGTGTGTAGGCATGACTGTGTTTGTGGGTGTGTAGGTGTTGTCTTTGCTGTGAATGGTGAGGCTGTGTAGGGTAGGAATATGAGTAATGACTGTGCACTTAATCGATCTCAGAAGCAATGTTTTACTCAGTTTTATTTTAGTTGTATACTCTTACCTTTGTTTTGTTAAACTGCCTAATTGCCCATTTTGTGTGTTGAATCACCAAAAAGGCATTTTTTTTTATTGTATGCATTTATTATAAATAATAATGTTTTTTTAAATTATTTATGACATCCCATGCAACAGACACATGTGGCTGGACCTGAGGTGGATTCTCTGTCAGGTTAAAAGAACACTGCCAAAAACAGGTTTAAACATTCACCTGTTTTCTGACATTTTAGCAGTTTGGGGGGTTAATATTTCCTGCGGTCTGAGCTATCAAATCAACAGCCAAAGGGAGATAACCTGACCAAGTCTCTGGTGACTTGAAGTTGGCTAGGATACAGTAGTGCCATCAAATTAACAGCCAAAGGGAGACAACCTGACCAAGTCTATGGTGACTTGCAGTTGGTTAGGATACAGTAGTGCCATCAAATTAACAGCCGAAGGGAGATAACCTGAACAAGTCTACTGAGATTTGCCGTTAGCTTGGATACAGGGGAAATGCCTTTTTTTTCCACAGCATTTTCTGTTGTTGTTGCTTTTAATTTTAATTTTTACATATCTCTTTTGTTAGTTTCTTATATATGCATTTCCAGATTTATTCTGGATATTCACTGGACCACTCATTTTTCCTGATGGCCACAACAGCCAAAACTCAAACACAGGTGTCTGTGACCAAGGAGGAAAGGAGTAATGATCTGATGCGCTCACCTGCAGGTCTTTGACAACAGGGTGGTCCTCTGACCCAGGGAACATGATGCGCATGCAATAGGTGCGGTAGTCCCAGAACGGTATGGTCACCTGACCGTACGTGTCACTCGTCAACTCTGTCATGTCTGTCTGCAGCTCAGCAAATGCTGCAAGCAAAGAAGCAAATATAGCATTACCAGGGTTCTACCGATACACTTTCAAATCCAGGCAATGAAACCTTCTGTCTTCTCATTTAAAACTGGCTCACTACAGCAGGAGTTCACACCAAGGACAAAGGATAGTGCCTTACTGAACATTCCAGCCAAAACTGACTGAAGATCCCGCAACAATGACCTCATGATTTCAACTGCATTCAAAGCAAAATGCATTTATATCAAATAAACAAGTAACAGCAAAGAACAACTCCAAGTGAACCTTAAGTTATGTCAAGGATTACCCTATTGCCGTAACACAATTTCTTTTTTCACCAGCACCAGCACCCCCACTCCATTTTTCCCCCTTCTACTTCTAAGCAAAAATGGTTCAACTGAAAGGTAACATACGTGCTTCACCATTCATTATCATCCAAACCATTGGTGATCTGGGAGCAATGCCTCTTGCAATGAGAACAGGGAAAGCACATAAAAAGTAATCAACAACAACAACAACAAAAACACAAAAGAAGAGGGTGCAACACACCTTCTTTACACTCATTGGCCACTCTAGCCTCCAGCATGTCCATCTGGATCCTCATCTTCTTCATCATGTCGTCACTGCGTCGCGACTTGACGCGGTACAGGACACACACGACGATCAGAATGACCAGCAGGATGCTACCACTGACAGCAATGGCAATGATCGCAGGAAATGACAGCACCTCTGGCTCTTCATAGCGCAGCTGGCCCACAGCGAATGTCAGGTTGCCCACCATTACCTGGTATAACAAAAGTCGAGTCAAACCACTGTCTGATCACAAAACATGATGGTATGGATTATTTATTTATTTTTAAACATGCAGTATAAAGACAAAAAAATATTCAAAAATTAAAAAAAAAGGAGAGAGAAAAAAGAAGAAAATTATGATATAAAATGTAAAACTAAGAGCAGCAGGTAAGTAACTTGATGTTTTCTGCCCAGACAACCAGTATGGTTATATCAGGGTGAAAGAGATGCAAACAAAAGGTTGTACATAAAAATCTTTTTCTTATGCTGCACTGTCTGTCCAAAACAGTCTCCCTTGCAAAGTTACATCATCAAACACACTCACATCTTTCAAATCATCTTTGAATTCTCACCTCTTCAAGCTATCGTAATGACTGTGTGTGTCGTGTGTGTGCATGCATGTGTGTGTGCATGCCAATTTGGAGAAGTAGCGCACAAAAGAGTACATCATTATTAGACTGTTATTCTGGGTAATAAAGTACACAACAAAAAGTAATGATCACGTAACAAGCACGAAATAGAATTCTCACAATCAGACTTACTATGACTTCAGGCAGGCCACTACCGACCAGGGCGTGTGGCTGGGTTGGTGGGGGTTTACATGTGATGAGGGTAGCAGCCACGCTGATCTCAGTGCAGTCGTCCTGACCAATGGTGACCATGATGTCACGGTTCCTCAGGGGACTTAGCTTAGAGCCCTGATGGGGAAAAAAATACACAGTATGAAACACAGGTCATGGGACAGTACACACAGTAAGAGTTAAGGAAGCAACTGGCAATTTCAACTACAGTTAGTGGCAACGGTTTGACTCCTATGAGTTATCCTTTGTTAACTCATGATTATGAACTCATTAATTCATCTGTGTCAAGTTTCTGTTTGCTGCCTGTTTTAAGTTGTGCATAAATTAAGCTTTGTAAAGTCAGTAAGCTCGCATGTATGGGTGCCTCTGTGTGTGTGTGTGTGTGTGTGTGTGTGTGTGTGTGTGTGTGTGTGTGTGTGTGTGTGTGTGTGTGTGTGTGTGTGTGTGTGTTTGTGCACATGTGTGCATGCATGTGTTTAAAATGTGTGCATGCATGTATGCACTTAGAATAATCTCTATGGACAAGATTTGGCACTTTATAAATACTTTAATTATTATCATTATTTAATTACAGATCCAAAGGAGTTTCAGAATGACACACAAAACACAGGGAGAGTAGACCACTTGGTCTACACTGCCTCCCTCTGTGGCAACACCTCAGTGATTACATAATACTTCATTCCCCCTGAGGGCAGGATCAGACAGCGTGGCAGAAACTGAATGAGAGTTAAGATCATTTAGTTTGCAGTACCTCCCTCTCTTGCCTCACCTCAATGACCAGCAGCTCATTCTTCTGCTGGTGGACCTTCTGCTTGTCTTTGAACTCTGTAAACTCGGGGTCAGAGAAGACCTCTATCATGCGGTAATCCTCGTAACTGAGGGCTGTCAGGTTACGCAGGGTCTGAACCCCATCCAGGTGGAACCCGTAGGCCAGTGCCTTAGACTTGCTGCCCTTCAGCTTTCCCTCTGGGATGGGAACCTTGGGGGTGAGGCACCACATGCGTTTGCCATCCTTCGACTTCTCACAGGTCTGTGCAAGAAAGAGGAGGCATTGTACATTACTGAATCACAGAATATGATGCTGTGCAGGTGATATCATAGTACAGTCTGTTATAAAAACACCCCCAGAAATAGTTTTAATCAAAAGCATTCACACCATCTCAGCATTAGATTTCAGACAAAAAATATTCAGACCTGAGAATCCAAAGCATGATACTGCTGTATTTCTTTGAACAACAAAGATGGTTGAAACAGGAAATGGGGTGGGGTATGGGTGGGGGTGGGGGGGTCAGTGGTGGTTGGGGAAGTGGCATCATGATCCTAATTAGTCAATTCAACAGTACAACAATCAGGTGAAACCATGCCACATTACAACGTCTATTGATCAAAAATGCATTGTTTCATATACTAACTAATAAAACTTAATTCTTGCTAAACAAAAGAGACAAAGATAACTGAGCAACTCACATTTTCATAGGGTTCCTTCTCATACCAGAGGATCATGCGAGGTGATTGGACCTGATCCAAACGTTCCCCAATTGCCATGATCTTCAGACCACCACTATAACAACAACCAACAAAAAAAACACAGTCAGAATGGCAAGGAGTAATAAAGAATCACATGGGTAAGTAAGTAAATTGGTGTTTTATGCCAAGTCAACCAGCGCGGTTCTACTGGGGCAATGAATCACACAGGACATACAAATCAATCAACACATATCACATAACAGATCTCCTTCTGAACAGACAGAATTGTTTCCCCTGACACATACAGCCCCTGCAGAGACAAAATCACTGAATCAACTGGATCTTTCTACAGGATTAAAATTTTCAAGCTTGTAATTACATCTGTGAATTTTCAAAATTTGAAAGCAGATTTATTTATTTTTTTGCGTGATTTTCTGGGTATAATACCAGCTCAAAATGCTGCACCTCGGAGACTCAGAAGAGTCAAATACAGTCCCGTGGTTCATCTCAAAAGAATGAACTTCTAAAAACATCCAATTCAGAGCTGTTAATGAACGATAGCCAAGTCACAGTATGAATCTGGAATCAAAGAACACCTTTTATCAACAGGACAGCATGCAGGTGTTATTACCTCAGGATGGACTCCTTGTGGTCAATGCCGCTGATGGTGGGGTTTAGAATGTAGGTGAAGGTCACATAATTGGGGCCCTGTACCCGTGTGCGGTCAAAAGTCATGTTGATGCGGTGTTTGTGTCCCAATGGCTCAGAGCTGTTGGTTGTGATGCAGGTCAGGTTATTCTCACTCAGGCTGTGAAGTCAAACAAACAAAGGTCAAAGCAAGAGAAAAAACTAAAACAAAAGACATACTAAGAAGAAATTACCAATGGTGATTCTGTAGGAAGCAAGCTATATTTATACTCCACTTTCTGCAAACATCTGCCCGTCTTCTTCAGTGCACTCATATCGTATGCAGTAAGTAAGTAAGTTGGTGTTTTACGCCCAGTCAACCTGTGCGGTTATATCAGGGCAATGTACCATATGCAGTGAACCTGTGTTTAGTGCTGATGGTCACAAGTGGAATTCAAACCACACTACTAAACAAGAGAAGAGTGCAGGATGTGGTGGCGCCAATTCAGATTTACCCCAACAATACTGACCAGTTACTGTCTCCGAAAAGAAAAGGTCTTTGTCTTCAGGTTTCTATTACTGCACTCATAGACCAACACAGACATCACAGCACACATCTATTATCTAACCTGGTGACATTAATGCAAGGCATGTCATTTCCAATCATGACAGAGATGGTGGTCCCAGCATCCATGTTGTTGCCCATGATGGTGATGCGAGTTCCGCCGTCCACTGGTCCCACATTTGGTGTGACACCCATGATTTCTGGTTCCTGCACAGAAGGACAAAAAGGTCTGAGACGTATGGACCAGAAAGGTTGATAAATACTGCTACCATACACCCAGTTATGTTCTGCTTATGATGCTTAGTGGTCAAGAGGTTCATAGCCTGGCATTCATCAGTTAATGTTTCACATAGCTTTTGCCCTGAGCTCAAACCTGGCTCAATCCAAGCTCTCCAGCTTCTAGTCTGGTGGAGGCTGAATGTGTCACTCTCATGGATGAGAACAAAAAGTGGACCAGACCCAGGAGCCTTTTGGCTGTGCATGAAAAACTATACTGCTGGAACTTGAGAAAAGCAAGGGAAGTCAATTTGTGTAGCTGCTCTGGCAAAATTAAGACTCCATTACAACTCGATAGGTCATTTTTACTTTATCTTTCTCTGGAACAGTGTTTTCAGTAATTTGGCACTGATCACTTTATTTCTCACCATCTTTCCTTGCTTTTTGTTCAGCAGTTTGGGAAAGGTCATTTTAACTCCGACCATCTGTTCAGCACTGTGGGACAGGTCACTTTATTTTTCACTATCTTTCCCTGCTCTTTGTTCAGCAGTTTGGGAAAGGTCATTTAGCTCTTTGTTCAGCAGTTTGGGACAGGTCATTTCATTTCTCACCATCTTTCCCTGCTCTTTGTTCAGCAGTTTGGGAAAGGTCACTTTAATTCTGACCATCTTTCTCTGTGTTTGGCTGTGCTGAGTATCCTTCTTCCTTAAATGCTGCTGCTGTATGCTTTATAATGGTATCAAGCTTCATACTGACCACATATAGGAACTCCCTGGCAGAGACCCCACTGTGTTTCTTGCCAACAATGACACGAACCCGGCCCTTCTGCAACGGCAGGACAGCCGATCCTGTCACACACACGATCCTGAAACACAACAGAAAAAAGATGTAAGACATGGTAACAGATTGGGCAAAAAGAGGTGAGGTTAAAAACAATCAAGTGGTACTGTACTATATATAATTTCTGATATAACAAAATGAGGTGGTGTCAGTTGGTCCCTTGCTATGGGTGAAACTTACAGGTAATCTATTACTCACTTCAAGGTATGTGTGCACAAACCAACACCTACTCATTTTGTGTTTTATTCATTTAACTCGAAAATGTGCATATATGTGAATTACAGCAGTTGATGGACTGAATGGTCTGACTGACTGGACCAGTTAATGGATTGAACAGGCTGACGGACTCATGAACGAAGCAGCTGATGCACACAACAGACTGGTCACTGAACAGCACAAAACACCTGATGAACATAACAGACTGGTTGATGAACAGAATGGACTGGGTGATAACAGAATAAACTAGCTGATGAACAGAGCTGACTGGCATAATGTATGAACAAAACAGACAGGCTGATTAGCAAAACAGACTGGCTGATAACAGAGTGGATTGGCAGAAGAACAGAACAGATTAGCTGATGAACAGAGTGAACAGGAGGATGAACAGAACAGACTGGCTGAAGAAGATGATAGACTGGGTGGTGGACTGAATCATTTGGCTGATGAACAGAACAGACTAGCTGATGAATAGAGTGAACTGGTGAATGAACAGAACAGCTTGGCTGATGAACAGAACAGACAAGCTGGTGGGCTGAATGGCCTGGCCGACAACCAGCTGTGGCAGTGACTCACTTTCTGGGTGCATAGAACTCCTGCACGATGCACTTCACCCCGTCAACATCCACTGATACGTCATCCTCCATCTTACCCAGGTTTTCCCCCAGCACAGTTAGGCGGGTACCACCTTTGCTGGGGCCAGAGTATGGGTGGATCTGCAAACACACAAAAAGAAATTGTAACACTGTCGGCCACATGAAAATAGTCTGTACCTGTACCATGATCTGTTAAATGAAAGTACACTAAGGTGTCAAGCTGGTTATAGTATGTCTATTTTTGAGTGATGTGGGTATGGATTTACAAGGAGATTATTAAAGCAAATCTAAAATGTGCAGAAAAGGCACAATGTACAACTTAGGTTCACCTGCTGGAATTATTTATAATAATTTTACCGCCAAAATATTTAACATTATAATAGTGGTCATTTTTATAGTGCCATATCTCACTGACAATCGCCCTGATATAACCGTACCGGTTGACTGGGCGTAAAACACCAACTTACTTACTTACTTACTATCTCACTGACAACGGTGAGCAAAAATAGCAACTTACAAAAAGAACCACTTTCAAGAAAGACCTCCACTAGGTAGTGGGTACATGCTATAGCTCATAGATGACAGTATCAAGTAATAATACACACATCAGTCATCAATGTGAATGTAGAGTTGGGGCAGACAGGTAACTACACAAATGACAGTATTACAACACACACACACACACACACACACAAACACACAAACACACACGCACGCACCGATGTGATGGTAGGGTTGGGGCAGACGCTGGAAGGGTTGAGCCAGGAGCTGGGGCAGAACTTCTTGGTGGTGCACTTTGTGTTGCCACACCACCCACACTTGTACTTCTTCTCCATTGTGAAACACTCCCCACAGCTGCCCGCCATGGCTGAACATTTGTACATCACCACTGAAACACACACCAACCTTGTTACTTATGCTGCTAATGTCAAAGGCAGCTTGCAATTAGTAGTTCTACACACTGCCACATTTTGTTCCTCGGAGGCAAACAGAACCACTGACTTGTGCACTTAGAATCAGACTCAGCAGTGCTCACAAACTGAAATTACAGTGAAAATCACCAAACTAAAAGGCTTGTAATTTAGTTATTGCATTTATCACAAGAATGCTAAATTAGTGCATAAGGCACTATCTTTCTTTTTCTGAAGGAAAGCAGCCTGGAGTAATTAATGCATGAAATAATCATGCAAGCACACACACACACACACACACACACACACACACACACACACACACACACACACACACACACACACACACACACACACACACACACACACACACACACACACCAAGCATTTGACCAGCAGTAACAGTAACACACCTTGCACACCATTAGGATTGTCCAGAGGATGATTTCCATCCCCCCAGTAGATCTTGAAAGGTACACTGTACAAACTGACATTGCGGTGGTAGTTGAACTGAAAACACAAATAATAAATGTATACAGAGACCTATAATTATTAAAACATATCACACACACACATGCATTTATAAGCAAACACACAAACAACATATAACACTAACAGCTGTTATCAAGGCATTACTGCCTGCACAACAAATTCAGTCCATCAAAAATTAACAAAAAAGAAAGTCCATGCATACTTATTTTCTTTCTAAATATGTTTAATATTGTTCAGCAAAAACCAAAATGGGCATGGCATGACTGTTACATATCCATGCAGTGGAACTGCATATCAACCACTGGTAGTGATTACCAATTATCTTTCTGTACTTAAAATTGTTCCTCCCTACTTCCCTTTAAATGGTTTTGTGCATCCGGATTGTTCAACAATTCATGCACCTTGTGGTGGAGCTAAAAGCAAAGATTGCCCACTTAAAGTAACTTACAGTGAGCCTGTTGCACTCAATGATAACTCTGTTGCCATTCAGAGTAGTCACTGTGGCTGGAACTGTTTTGCCAGTGTCAATGTTGAACTCACACCGCAGGTTGTCCTTCTGAAAATCCTGCAACACACACACACACACACACACACACACACACACACACACACACACACAATTCACGGTCAATAAAAATCATCTTCAGAGTAATGAAAACCAACATACACCGTGACAACGCTAGTATTAGTATTACACACACACAGCCGCCAGCATGTGCCTTCTGCTACAGTTCCCCCTCGTTTGGAGTTACTTCCCTTGCACTGGTGAATGTAAGACGGGGACAAAAAAACGAAATTCGACAGCCAGAGATTTTAGGCCATCAAGTCGCATGTGTGGCCAGCATGTGATGTTGACAGCGTGTGGAAGGTATTAACAGACCCTTAGATATCTGATACACAATAACACGAAGACAGTATAATTTTACTTAGATTAAAACCGTCTTTGTAATCTTTACCCCTAGTCCTACAAAACTGAGTTTTAAAATGGCGTACCACGAATGGGGCTGGTTGTATGCTCATTCATTTATTTATAACTAAGTGTTGTATGCACTGTATACATGTATGCACTGTGTGCATCTGGCCCTGTGAACATGCAAGCTTTTGCATGGACTTTAAAAATAATAATTATGTTCCACTCATTCATTCATGTTTCATATAATATGCATGTACGCCAATCACACTGATTCAATGCCTTGATTTTTTTGTTAACTTACCAGTAGCTTGGCAAGGACTAGTTGTCAGGTTTTACCCTTGTAAAATGAAATTCTCTCTCTCTCTCTCTCTCTCTCTCTCTCTCTCTCTCTCTCTCTCTCTCTCTCTCTGTGAAGAAGAAGAAGAAGGGGGAAAATCTTCCTACACGAACCCTGGTGTGTATCACGAACGGGTGGATCACACTTTGACTTGTGACTCGAGTTTCACCCTGAGATAATACACCACCTTCGCGGACGACTGGGCGTTAAATGTCAACGTACTTCATCATCTTTCGGACTAATCCGGCCTCCGGGCCAGGCCAGCGGAGTGAGTGCTTGCTGCACACACTGCTCACTGGAGACGCAGGGACCACCCCAAATTCTTCTTCTGCCTGAAAGAATCCTCGGCTGCCTACCGCCCTTCCCCACGGAACTGACACCTCCGCAATGCCGCTGCTCGTGTTGTTCCCTGTCCGCAGACTCACAAGTGCTGTCTGAATTCCTCGGGTGTCACGGTCTCGGAAAATAGCAACAAGATCAAGAAGGGGGTGAAAGTCGGGGGCGGGCGGGGGTGTTGGTTTGGCGAGGGGTGGGGAGTGGGTGGCTGGGTGGGGGGTATGGGGGAGGGGTTGTTCGGGACTGCTTTTACTAGCTCTAATGGAGGCAGGTGTGTGAAGTTGACGTTCCGTTCGGTTGGGCAATAATGAGTTAATAGTCTGCATGCTACAAGAGAGATAGAGAGAGACAGACAGACAGACAGACAGACAGACAAAGAAACTGAGACAGAGAGAGAGAGAGAGAGAGAGAGGGGGGGGGGGGTCAGCCGTAAGACGAAGATCAGCCACGCTCCATACAGGCACCTGAGGTCAGAGGTTCATTTGTGTCCATACCTGCATGGCGACGCCGTGGACGGCAATAGTGCGCTTGGTGTCCGCTGGCACTAGGATCTGCGGGTCGGCGCTGGCTAGCTCCATGCGCGGACAGTGGTCAGGCCCCGGCGACATCGAGATGCCGGACAGCTGTGGACACACAACGGTCGACGTTGGAGCGGTCACAGTTTGCGTGCAGAACAGATTAATGGAGGAAAACGAGAAGATTGGCGGACACAATTCCCCCCCTCCTCCCCCACACCACCCCACCCACACACACACACACACCACACACACACACACACACACACACACACACACAAACGCACGTAGGGTAGGGTAAGCCTACATTCTGCAACAATTTGACGAACGAAAAAACATACCAAAACCAGCACATACATTCCAGTAAGCGCCAAAAGAACAACAAACGATCTCATGCTTCATAAATAAAACCAAGTAAACATGGTGCTTAACGTCCGCAGAAGCCATAATTAGGCTTATCAGGGACAGGATAAAACCAAGCCTCCACCTCAACCTTATATGGGGCACGAGGGCAACGCGGCAAAAGGCCCACGCCGTGCGCTCTGTCTGCATTCCTAAAGAAGCGCATTTGCATAATCACAGTGTTTACGGCATCCCCGATTTGCATAATCTGCATCAGCAGTGAGGCTTCTCAGACAGCCGGAGCCCAGTAAGTGCCGACACAACAGTCTTTAACCGGCAGGGTTCTGGCCACTTGCAGGTGATTTGTGGCAGACAGACCAAAAGAGGGGTATAATGTTGTGGGCGAAATCAGCGCACAGTGGGCGGAGGGAGAATACTGATCAGCTCCATAGTTACTTGGGGTCTCCATCTTGGGGCGCAGTCGAAGGCTACTTAGAAACTTTTAAATAATCCAGGCAATGACACTGCCAATCGATTGATAATTGCTTACTTTTGTTGTTGTTGGGGGTGTATGTATGTATGTATGTATTTATGTATGTAAGACAGAAGACAAAAGTAGTAGGTCGATCCCAGACTAAAAGAAGCTAGGACTTCGTCTTGTTGTCTATAAAATTGACGTTGGTGACACTATTAATGTAATATTAGGGCCGTACTAATAATTATAAGCAATCTTGCTTGTTGCACGGGCCATCTGTTATTTTGTTAATGTCTTGTTAAATGTGAAATACAATTTTGTTTAAACCAAGCAAGCTAGGACGTTAGGAAAGTAGTCGCTGATCGGAGTGAGACTGCTCTCTCAGTTGCTTCAACCGCTTGCACGTCAAGTCGTGCTGAAGCAGCTGGACAACTCACGTTGGAGCCGGTGATGAGGACGTCCTTGCGGCAGAATTCGTCGGCCTGGTGGGTACAGCGGTGGTTCTTGATGCACCACGTGCACGCGAACTTGCTCTTCGTGCAGCTCGTGCAGCTGGAAACACACACAACAAAACACACTCTTGTTACTCAAAGTAACAACAACAACACAATCTGTAACAAAGAATATGTTCAGCCTCTTGTGTGTTTAATCCATCTGCACACACACGCACGACCGACTGAATGTGTTGTACTCATCAAGCAAGACAGACAGAAAGAGGCAAGAACGTGGATGGTAAACAGTTACCAGGCACTGGGAAATTCAAATCAAGCACAGAGAAGTATACAAATAACTCGCAAAGCAACACACTTATGCATATGTGTGTGTGTGTGTGTGTGTGTGTGTGTGTGTGTGTGTGTGTGTGTGTGTGTGTGTGTGTGTGTGTGTGTGTGTGTGTGTGAAATTCGACAGAAAAACACACGAAGATGACGAAAAGAAAGAGGTGTGCCCTAAAAGCAGTCCTCCAATTATATCACTAATCCTTTTTACAACACACACACACACACACACACACACACACACACACACACACACACACACACACACACACACACACATTAGAAGAGAAGAAGAAAAAGAAAGAAACAACAACGACGACGACAACGTAACAACGCCCGTTACATACAAGGTCACTTCGCACCCGCCTACTAACCGCCCAACCGTTTCAACCGCATCCCCTTCATTCAGCTTGACCACGATCGGCTGACGGGCACACGCAGACGCCCAAGTGTCCAGCGGGCCAATTGCATTTGTCCATAAATTAGCCCTCAACACGACTGGACAAGGGGCTAAATTGAACCCGAATGGAGGAACACTGTCAATAAATTAGGGCCGAATGGGGAGGGGCACGACGTGCAATTGGGTTCTTCCAGTCGCTGGACTGGACAGCCTGTTGAAGCTGCTGGACATTAGCGCTGGAGCCGTCACAGGAAGGGACTGAGGGTAGAACCGCCATCCGCTACTACTGATAAGACATGCAGCTTCGTTCGCTGCCACGCGTTGTGTTAGACCGACTGAGTGCGTCGAGGGTTGTTTGCACACTCCGAGCATCGCTTTCCGGCACCTTCCTCCAAGGAAGGATGTCGTAAACCAGTGCTTGGAGTTTGGGTTTTTGCTGTCCTAACTCCAGGAAAAGCTGCGACCTGTTTTTTGAGAGGCAAACTGGATGGAACATGTACAAGCTTTCCGACGTGCACAACATATCCTAAACTGTAAAATGGCTCGGTCATTCTTTCCATTTTTCCTTCACAGGATTCCGAGGAATAGTAAGTTAACTAGTGGACATTTAACACCCAGTAAACTACAAATGAATGCCATATCAGGGCGAAACACAACTAATAAAATCACGAAGTAAAAGTCTGACTCATTGTTCGTTACATCACCTCACTAAATGTCGGGAGATATTAGAAAAATGAAATTCAATGAACCGAGCAGGCAGAAAGATAGAACTCCAGGCAGTAGAATAATGAGGCATGCATGTAAGTTGTATGTAGGTAGGTAGTGTTGCTTAATGTCCTCAGATGTCAACTGACATATTAGGGACAAGCTGAGACCAATGCCGAAGCATGGTTCAATATAGCTTTACGTCCACGGAAACCAGAAAGCTCGTTAGGACGGACAGCCCAGGACGGCCACCTCGACTCTCACACAGCTCCTGAACTATGAGGTAAGTTGTAGACTATATAACCTGCTTTATAAACATAAAAGAGAGGCTGCATTCCTGATAGGAACTCCAGACACTGGGCATATCTGATAGCATTGGAACTTCTAAGTAAAGAGGAACACCCGCGATAGCAGATTCAGGTGGGTGGAAGTGCGTGTGTGTGGATGGGGAAGTTGGTGGGGGGGGGGGGGGGGAGGTGGGGGGGGGGACGAAATCTGGCCAACTTTGCCGATATGCACCTCTGCACCAGAGAGAATTCTTGTCAGCACTGCATGTACAGCCAACGTGTTCGTGACACCTGACAGGCTTCGGCTCCAAATATAGAATCATGGCAATAGTTATATATAGATCTTCCTATCAGTCCTGAGTCTACGCAGTTATTTCTTCGGGCAGCCCGTACTTCTCGTGTGCTGGCAGGGCTGCCTTGGGGGTTAGGGGAAGGGGAGGGGGTGGGTGGGCTGGAATCCTAGGTGTCAGTGTACGTTTGTCTTTAATAGTTGAGGTGAACAGAAGGGGGGGTGGGGGGGGGGGGGGAGCTGGAATCCTATGTGTCAGTGTACGTTTGTCTTTAATAGTTGAGGTGAACAGTGTGGAGGTCACCGTCCTCGCTCACACTCCTCACAATTATCAATGTCTGACGGCCGACGCCAGTTGTGAATAAGCATAATCGGTGTGTTTTGGAGACGCAGCGTCTGTGCTGCTTTATATAAAGGTTGTTCTTCGCCTGCGTTTAGCACCTATTATCTACTCTATTAAAAACATGTTTGTTTTTTAAAAGAGAGAGAGAGCGTATTTATTACACGAAACATCGCCTTCTCAAAGCACAGCTCTCTCAGAAACCTGCAAACGTCCATAGAGCAAGGTCAAACTTTCCATTTTGTGTTCAAAATGCCCTCATCGCGTTTCACTTTCAAGATCCTCTAGTCATGAGATACGGAGATTCCTTCTAACGCATCTGCGCTCGTGCCGATCATCCCAGTAAAACGACATGAAAAAAAGATCAAAGGACACATGAAATGATTATTTCCCCTGAAGCAAGTCCTCATGCTGGAAAGGTCAGTCTAAAGCTGACGTTTGCAATGGTTCAAAACCAATAAACCAAATACTTCAAAGGACCAGGAGAAAAAATGTCTCTCGCATTTTTACCTCATGCCTTCAAGGAAAATGCTGTTGAAGAAGCTGGAACGGAGTAGAATTCTGATCAGAAAAGAGAAGAAAAAATCTCAAAAACAGCGAAGAACTCGAAATGGAGAGAGAGAGAGAGAGGGGGGGGAGAGAGAGAGAGAGAGAGAGAGAGAGAGAGAGAGAGAGAGAGAGAGAGAGAGAGAGAGAGAGAGAGAGACAGACACACAGACACACAGACAGAGAGACAGACAGAGACAGAGAGACAGACACAGAGAGAGACAGACAGAGAGAGAGAGAGAGAGAGAGAGACACCACACACACACACACACACACACACACACACACACACACACACACACACACGCACGCACGGGTGATTAGGTGTTGCCCGGAGAGGAGACAAACAAACGCGACAATCACTGCGCTATTAAAAACAAAACAAAACAAAACAAAACAAACAAACATACCAAACAATGATAAAAATTCCGATTCTGTTCCGGAGTCCACAACATTCAGCTCTGCCACATAATGCGCTACTTATTGTCCACAAAGCACCAACACGAGGGCAGTTCCGTCTCCGGATGTATAGTCTCCAAATCAAAGTCGAGAACGACGTCTGGGAGGGCATCAATACCGGAGGTTAATGGACCTACGACATGAGTAATTCTTCCACGGAAGAGGACGTCAAAAATACAGGACAGAGATGATCGATTGGATATTATGGAGATTAATGTCTCTCTGAGGTGGAGCCGACTCTCCTGTCAATTGTGCACCACGCTGAACGGAAGGCTAAGTGTCCCCAGGCCTACTTCCCCACGCCACAGATGCTGGGATGTCAAATTTCAAATTGGAAATCCTGCAGTAGATTTTCCGAGGCAGGAATCGATACAGGACTCCGCCCTTCAGGCAGCGATAGAGATTTTTTCTTCTTTTTTTCTTTTCTTTTTTCTTTTTTTCTTCCTTTCTTTCTTCCCCCTTTCAAATTCTCGTGTATGCATTCAATCGACTCTGTGTGGAAGACCAATTAAATCATATTGAGAGGGCACTTACTGGCGTCATCAACGAACTCGCTGAACTCTTCACCTCTTTGAAAGTAAAAAGCAAAAAAACAAAAACGAAACAAAAACAAACAAAAACCATTATAGAATGAATTTTTCGTTTCTCTCTCACCAACTCCACCCCTGCCACGCCTTTGTTTTAATTACCCCACAAATTACTGAGTCAATCGCAACAGCAAGCTTCCGGATATTGTATTGTTTCTTTTTTGTTAGAAAGAAAGTTGACATTTCTTCAAAAGCACGGAGATATGTCTATATTCGGGTGTCGTTTTAAAGAAGGAAATACTTCAAGAAAATGCAGTCCCCTTATACGCACGTTATGGAATGCATGATTTCATTTTCCGCTTTGATCTAAATAATTAATAAAGAGAGAGAGAGAGAGAGAGAGAGAGAGAGAGAGAGAGAGAGAGAGAGAGAGAGAGAGAGAGAGAATCCGCGTCAGTCAGCTCGAGAAATAAGCGAAAACAAATGTGATTGAAAAGCGAACAATGTCTGCCCAAAAGAAAAGTAAGAGTCTGGGGGAAAATAAAAAACTAACTATTTGCGAGTCTGCACCCCTAACTAAATCACTGAACACCGCTCTCTGAAAGACCTCATTGGGTCCAGACAGACCAGTCTGCCGCCCTCATTAAATCAAAATATTGCATGCTCTCTGGAAAACCTCATTGGGTCCAGATAGACCGGAGTCTGCGTTCTTCATTCAGACGAAGCCGATATGGTGGCGGTAAAGCAGTTAGTTGAATGGATAGGGGAGATAAAGATGTACTTAGGCGGTCTGTCGTGACGAAACTGGAGATTTGGGAGTGTATATACTTCCAGCGACTAACAGAAATGGTGCGATCCTCTCTCCGAAACATAATGATACCTTGACCTTTCTTTATGTACAGTCTAAACCTACCGCCTTTGCTACAGGTCAGGAAAAACGTTCGAACCCCGATTCTGAATAGATTGAACAAGAGACTCGCCACACCAGCATGGGCAGTTCAACTGTCTGCTCCAGTCTCGTCTACCCTTATGTTTGAGATTAAGCCCCAGGACTGCGTCTTGACGAAAACATGAAGACGGTTGGTGGGCAGTAAAGAGCAGGCACTGGCGGTTGGTCAAATTGCGCGGCGAACATCAAACGGCGGTTACCTGCAGTCCGAAGAGGAAACCCACATTCCTCTCGCATCGCCCACACCCCGCGGGAGCTGGCAGCCTCTGTCTTCATCACACAGACCTTGCTGCTAACACCACAACCCACAAACCTTCTCAGCGTCTTCAGCAGAGGAAGCTGGGGAGTAGCCGCACGCAATTAAAGCTGCCGCCATTCGGAAGAGGAGAAGATGAGGTCGGCAAGGAGCTCCTTCAAGACCTTTGGACCGGAGTCCGCAGACACCTGTTAACCTTTCGGCCAGTCTTTTCCATCTCACTTGACCAACGAGTCACTGGGGTTAGTATTCTGTGAAGCTGTGTGCTGATTAATCAGGTGTTGTTGCTAGTTTTCTGTTGTTTTTTGTTTTAGTTTTGTTTAGTTTTTTGTTTGTTTTTGTTTTCTTTCTTCGGTGAATGCTTGCAAAATACGCTCAATATTCCGTTCAGTGTTGCCTTTCCTCTCCTCCCCTTTCTGTGTTAGATGTACCGTAATAGTCATGTTGTTAGAGGAATGATTTATTTGATTTGGTTTTCAGTGGAGCGCTTTCCCATCCCCTTCTTATTTTTCATGCTGTTGCTGTTTTCTCTTTTTCATTCTTTCTTACTTCTTCTTTCTTTCTTTTTTTCTTTCTTTCTTTCTTCCTTCTTCTTCTTCCTCTTCTTCTCCTTCTGGTGACCGGTATGTCTGATGACCGCAATGTCAAACAATCAAAGTCTGCGGAAGAAGGAGAAGACGAGGACGACGAAAAGGAGGAGGAGACGAAGATGAAATAGAGAACACTCGTACCAATCACCAACAGACTGAACACACGACGATCCCCGTGCGTGCCACAATGCAATCTGCGCCCAGCAGGTTGCCGGCAGGACCTTGGGTTGAAGGACCTGAAGGTACTCACTCCATCCTCGCTCTTCACGCCAACAAAAGCTCCTCAGTGTGGATAAAGAGAGTCCATGACCTCCGAGAATTACTGATACGTACGTAAGTAAGTAAGTAAGTAAGTAAGTAAGTAAGTAAGTAAGTAAGTAAGTAAGTAAGTAAGTAAGTAAGTAAGTAAGTAAGTAAGCATGGTGCTTAACGTCCACAGAAACCATACGACTTACTAGGGGCGGGAAAAGGCCGGGGGGGTGGGGGTGGGAATGACTCCTGCATTAATTAAGATAGGCAGTGACGAGTCATTTTAATGTGTCATTGACTGTGAGGGACAAAGTCACGAGACAGTTTCCACAAATCACAATCTTTTTGAAGAGAAAGGGGAGCCGAAGCGGAATCGAGCCGAGGCCATTCTGCTTACCAGCCTAATGCCTTACCGCTAGGATAAAACCGGGCAAACCGAATTTCTGCTCTGCTTCTCAGCCTATTTACATACACCCGAAAGACCATGCAGACCAAGAGAAACGTTGGGGGAAAACCAAACGTAATCATGCTGCTGACAACAGCCATGAACTTCAAGCAGAGAATCCAAGGAGGACTGGAGATGAGACCCAGAGAAAGACGGAGTAGCTTCCGTTTGTTCAGCTGTGGAAGACAGTGGAGTGAGTGAGACGTCAGATGAAACTACAAGCGAAAAAGCAGGACAAACGGTTCCATATATCCGTTGTGTATAAATGCAACCGTTTGACCTGCATTCTCGATTGTAGTTTAAAATGGGCGAACGGCCTGCTGATGTAAATCAAAGAAAAAAACTTATGGGATGATT
>JABMCL010003837.1:1152500-1170000 GCA_018857735.1 Alviniconcha marisindica | reverse complement strand
GGCAAATACTGCTGTTTCTGCTTCTTCTTCTTTTAATATCTATAATGGCATCGTGTGTGTGTGTGTGTGTGTGTGTGTGTGTGTGTGTGTGTGTGTGTGTGTGTGTGTGTGTGTGTGTGTGTGTGTGTGTGTGTGTGTGTGTGTGTGCCCCATACTATGTCACGAACAGCAAAGCAGGCGATGTCAAGGATTACTGAAGTCTAGACCACCTCCGCCAAGAGTACGTACTTTCACCCATTCACAGCCGGTAGGAAAATGTCTTCTCACAGCTAAAATTTCCTGTTTTGTTTGCTTCTTTTCGTCCTTGATATATTAACCAAAGGCCCGACGACGATGATGACTGATGACACCATTGCTGATGCTGTCCTCAACCAGAGGCAATACCTTACCAATAAAGGTTTTATATATATATATATATATATATATATATATATATATATATATAGGCTGCTAATCTCATCTCGATCCCCCCCCCCCCCCCCCCCCTCCGCCTCACCCCCCCACACACACGCATGCACGCACGCACACACACACAACCCTCAAACAAAAAGCCTGTTATTGAAGGATTTGATCAGATTTTCTCCTAGACGTCATCCGCACATTTTCACAGCCAATTGAAAACCACCAGCAGGAAGCGACAACATTACCCCTCTCAGGAATACTAAACCCGGCGCCTGATGCTTTCACGAACCAACAAGTAAAGGAGCCGGGCGGTGACACAAAATAAAACCCCAACAAGCCAAGCAATACCGAAGAGAACCAACAAATAAACGAGGCATGACATGGGCCCACCGAATGAGGGATGGCAACAAACACAGGGAGACAAACAAGTCGAAGAGAAATCCGATCAGCCCCCGTGGCCAGTACAAACAGAACTGGATGCAACTCCAGTGTCCATGAATCACTGATGAGAATTTGGTGATGGATGACCTATCGAGCCGTTGGTTTCTCCTTTTTTTTTTTTTTTTTTTTTTTGGTCACCACACGTCGCCGTGTTCCTTCGCAATTCACTGATATTTGCCAGCAGCTTTTTCATCCTACCACCTTCCGTAATTGCACCTTACACAACCTGGCACGGCTCTCAATGTGTGGCGACGATGTTGCTGCTGCTGGTGATACTGCTGTGTGTGGTGATGACGATGATGGTGTGATGATAGTCCGGCAGCAGCCAAATCAGTGGAACAGAGTGTCTGCATGTAAGGTCCTTGAAAAAAGACACGCGAGAGAGGAGATGCTCACGTTCTCCGAAAAAGGAAAAAGGACAAACTGCTACTTTTGCAGGGATGAACTTCGCGGTTTTTTGCGCTGCCGTTGCAAAATCGTTCGTGGCCAAGGAGCTTGATTTATTTGTTTTTAAAGATCAATTTATCACCTTTAAAGTTTATTTCTTGTAGAGTTTGTTGAGAGAAAGAGAGAGAGAGAGAGAGAGAGAGAGAGAGAGAGAGAGAGAGAGAGAGAGAGAGGAGGAGAGAGAGAGAGAGAGAGAGAGAGGTGTCCTAGTGTGTGTGTGTGTGTGTGTGTGTGTGTGTGTGTGTGTGTGTGTGTGTGTGTGTGTGTGTGTGTGTGTGCGTGTGAATGCGCGCGCGCACATGCAGCGCACAGGCGTAGAAGAGAGATCCGGCTAGTGCGAACGTTTGTCATCCCTTACAACCACAAGTGGCCCTAAGCCTCTCGCCCTCTCCAACAGCCCTTCCTCTTCCACCGCCCCCCCCCCCCCCCCCCCCCCCCCCCCCCCCCCCGCCACCCCAAAAACTTTCCGCCCCTACCCCTGTTTCCGACCACCCCCACCCCCTTCCCAAATCCTCTCCCTTTGCCATAATTCTTTAATTTTTAACGGGGAATTGAAAGCGGACTAAAAGCCTCTTGCAGAACAATCCTCTTGGGCGAGCTAGGCGGCAGCTGTGTGCAAGGTAGAGAGGCGGCTTTTATCGTGTGGTTCGGGCAACGCGTTCCCCAGGCGACCTTTCAAGCCAGCAGTACTGAGCAGCGACAGGTTTGGACGCCTTTCCTGCATATAGTCCAACTCCCATATTAGCAAATCCCAGCTGTAGTCAAGCTGAGGCGATATGTGACTATTTTCAGTATTACTTGTCATCCAGATGTTCAGGCGATGGTCCAACGTACATGAAACAATGACCTGTGCGGGCGCGTGTGTGTTTTGTGTGTTCTCCCTGTGTGTGTGTGTGTGTGTGTGTGTGTGTGTGTGTGTGTGTGTGTGTGTGTGTGTGTGTGTGTGTGTGTGTGTGTGTGTGTGTGTGTGTGGTGTGTGTGTGTGTGTGTGTGTCGTGTGTGGTGTGTGATGTGTGTGTGTTGGAAAAAAGGCAGGGGGGCGGCAAAAACAGGAAAAAAACAAAAGAACAGCAAAACAAAACAAAAACAGTATCCACAGTTCAAACGATGTCAAAAAGGTTTTACTCAAACTTACACAACCGGTGTAAAGATCAAAGAATAATCATCTCCTACGGCAACTAAAATCGCAGCTTAGGTCAAGCCCAGCAGACAGAACGTCTTTTATCACAAACCAAACAAACAAACAAAATTGCCCACGAGCTCAAGCTCAAAACCACGTTAAGGTTTAATTCATAACGTGAGACTTCAAACCAACGCCAACTTCAACCTGATTGAATTTCAAGACCGACACAGCAGAAGTCCAAGGCCGAACAAAACTGGCATCAGTCTTCAAAGTATCCTCCGTTCAAAAGACAATAGTTACAAAGCTTGAATGGGAAAAGATAATTATTAAGTGTCAAGCCCATACAAAATTGCCGCCAGCATTTCACAAAGAGTGTTTCCGTTGACAATACACTCGCCACCAAATTCGAGCGGGACAAGATATTACCTGTCAGTCCCATACTGGTAGCTGACAACCGGCACAGAATAAAAAATACCACAAAGTCATTGTCAAAAAGGAGTGCTGGGTCAGAATACAGTTATGCGTGAATCATGTTACATGTCGATGGTATCTCCCTCACTCGATTCTTTTAGAGGACGAGGCCTAATTGAATTATGATGCACGCCCGCCAGTTTGACCAATCAGAGGACAGCTATGAATCATCAGTGCCTAAATAGGTTACACAAAGTGGACATCATATGCTTCACTACTCACCACGCGCACTGACCAGAAGCCCCTTGTCTCCCCGATAGCGCGCAGGGAGTCAGACCCAGTCCCCGACAAAAGCAACCCGTGAAAATGAAACGAGACAACGCAAAAAAACAAGTCATCAAAGGCATGGAGGAAATCAAATTGTCTCGACTCGAAACCCCCAAAACGGTGGCAGAAAAACAAAAGTGACACGCTTTCAGGCTCTAATCCGACTCGGGTGTTGGGTGGGGTGATGGCAAAAGGCATCACACACCGCCATCTCCTCAGGAGGCTGAATGGGTGTTTTAATGACGACAGGCAATCCAATTTCGCGGCCTCCAGCCTCGACTCTGGTCAACGCTTGCAGCAACAAAGGCGGAGGGGAGGAGGTTGGTGGGGGAGGGGGGGGGGTTAGAGTGAGAGAGATCTTTAGCCCTCTCTCATTAAGATTGTTCATTGGGAAGCAGTGAAACCAGAAGGCGGAGGGAGGGTGGGGGTTAGGGTGAGAGATCTTTAGCCTTCTCTCATTAAGATTATTCACTGGCAAGCAGTGAAACCAGACCCTAAAAGGCGTCCAGCATTCCACGACAGGGGTCGTGACGGAAGTTAATAGTCCACACTTGTGGGGTGACTAAGACCTTCCCCCACCCTCCCCCCTGTCTCGTAACCTCAGGTTGGTGATGTCGAGTAACGTCATGCTAACGACGTGGGGTAACATCATCTTCCTCTCTTTTTTTGGTCTTTTTTTCAAACCCGTTTTCTTCTTCAACGACACTGCCTAATAAGCACTGCACGGGTCGTTAGCCTAACTGGATCGGATTATAGGTAACAAGGTTGCGAGCCGTAACGATGTTTGTCTAAACGACGTTGCGTGAGATGCTGCCAGCTAAACGTACGGCCCAGGATGTTGCTGCTGTCAGGCTGAAGCAATGACGGATCGGAAGGTTGGGAGGGTTGTCTCCCCGAAGCTGACAAGACTTGTGGAATAAACTTGCACAATGGCCACACCATCAACCAGTCCCAGACAAGTGAAGGGAAAAAAGTGCCCTTACTGTAGTCTAGACAGCGCTCTTTTCGATGTGTTCTATTCTGTAGCCTTGGCGAGACCCGCCGAAGTCATTCTCACAACAGTCCGACAGGACAAACAATCAAACCACACGGACAAGCCACAAGGCAACATTTTTATTATCATGGACGTCTTCAAGTCTTCAACCGAATCAGGGGTGGGTCGGGGACGGTGGGGTGGGGGGTGGGGTGGGGGTGGGGGGTAGAGATACTCTTCCGAAAAGACTAAAGTAACCAAAGAAAACAAAGGCAACTCACGGAAGCAGACGAGTCTAGGCCATGAATGTGATGGACCGAACTTCCTAAATCACGTTTTCCCATTTTACCAGCCAGTGACGTGAAAACAATCCGCCCAGGAAGAGACGATGGCGTAAGCCCCCCAAGATCTCTAACGGCCCCGCATGAGCTCATTAGTTCATATTTTCACAGACAAAGACAAACCTTTTTTGAAGTAACTTGAAATCGATACGGATCGCGCCAAACGAAAGAAGGCTAAATCCGCAATTTCAAACTGTAATAATGAGATTATGTCACCAAACTGAGGAGAGCCTGAAAGGTACCCCATCATGGAAAAAATCCCCAGGGTCTGAATTACCTCACCCCCTCCCCCCCATCCCACCCCCAATCTCCCTTTCCGACAACCCCCCGAGATTCCTCAGTTGCTTCCATCCACTGCAGCTCGCGTCAGCGTCACGGGCGGGACGTGCTGACGGCATCCTACACGCGCAAGTGACAGGACAAAGCCATGGACGTCTTAAAGTCCCTCGGCCCTGTCACTGTTTCCGCTTCTTCATTATCCAGCAATTTGCTCCTCAACTTATTGATCATCTCTCATCCAAACGGATGGTGGCGTGAGTGGGGGTGAAGAGAGGAAAGAAAGAGAAGAAGAAGAAAGAAGAAGAAGAAGAAGAAGAAGAAGAAGAAGAAGAAAAGATGAAAGAAAGAAAAATAAGAATAGCATTCAGTGTTCACCACTGATTTTTTTTCTTTTTCTTTAAGATTCAAAGAGAGAGAGAGAGTGAGAGAGAGAGAGAGAGAGAGAGAGAGAGAGAGAGAGAGAGAGAGAGAGAGAGAGAGAGAGAGAGAGAGAGAGAGAGAAGAGAGACAGAAGACAGAAGACAGACAGACAGACAGACAGACAGACAGACAGACAGACAGACAGATAAAGACACAGGTAGACAGAGAGACAGACAGACAGAGAGGACAGAGAGACAGAGAGAGCCTTTCATTTGCGTCGTTCAAAAATCATCGTTTATTTGAAGACTAAATTTTCGCATGACAAACGTTATACATGATCAGATGTCTCCTCACGAAAAAATGCAAATGACAGATGATTTTGATCTGTCATTGACCTGCGTATTACAATTGCAAAAAGAAAGAAAAAAAGAAAAAAACTGAGGAAGATTTCTAAAAAGCCTGCATTTTTAGTCCAATCACCTTTTTAACAGTTTTCAGCTTCCTTTCCGATCCTCATTTCCAAAAAGCAATTAACCGTTTTCTTTTAATATTTCTGGATCTTGCAGCATGCTGCATGAAACCTTTGGCAGTCGTTACGTGATCTAGAGAATTAAGATGGATCAACTCAAGACAGACAATTTTGTTCTGAAATGCAGAACACTTAAAAACTAACTTACTGACAAAATTTCAAAATGTCGAATGGATTTACTGAAAAGAACGAAAAAAACACAGACACAGACACACAGACACAGACAGACAGACAGACAGACAGACAGACAGACAGACAGACAGACACACACACACACACACACACACACACACACACACACACACACACACACACACACACACCACACAATGTCATTTATTTTTTGTCCAAAAGCTATTGATTGTAGCAAGTTTCTTAATTCATGCATGAGAGAGTGTCTCATTCACACATCGACTGCTTTCTGTCTCCCTCTTTGTACCTAAACCCTGTCCTTCCTTTTTCTTTCTTCTTCTTCCTCTTCTAAGTTTCATAGGTTGTTCCATAATTAAAGTTCTTCAAAATTAAACAGAAAGACAAGTAAGTAAGTAACTTGGTGTTTGACTGGGCGTAAAACACCAAGTTACTTGTCTTTCTATTTGATTTTGAAGAACTTTAAATAGACAACAACCTATCTATTATCATTACGGGAGGGAGGGAAGGGGGCAGTTGCAATGTTTTCTGCTTGATGTGAAACGCCCACAGTGCCTCTATATATATATATATATATATATATATATATATATATATATATATATATATATATATATATACACACCAGCGGCGCAGCGGACAGCCAGCATGGTGACGCTGGGTTACAATGTATGATGACGAGGACGACGACTGCGGCAGCGCCTGTTGAGCTGACTGACCATAGCGAGGCCTCGACGACGGACATTCCAAACGAGGCAGGGGGCAGTGACGGGACGCGCCGTAATGTGCGTATAGTTTAGCCGAGGCTTGCTGGATTTAGACCAGACTGAGACTGCCTGAAGATCGCACGCGAGTTAAGCAAGAAGCCCGTTTGCCAGCAACGGAAAAAAAAGGGACGTACGATCAAAAAATGTGCCACAAAGACCTAAAGCCACAGCTGAGCTTCATACCATTCCTGTAATTTAAATACAACAGTGCTCGCGAATATCCATGCATCAGTGAGAGCGTTCCGCGGCAGTGGACGTCGGAAGGGAGCAACCACTGTCATCATGCCCAAACACCACACGAGAGAGATTGACTGACTGATTGAAATTTAATTACGCAAGGATAAAGGTTTAGGCACGAATGCCTGTCGGGCAACCTGTCTTTGATATATATATATATATATATATAGAGAGAGAGAGAGAGAGAGAGTGAGAGAGAGAGAGAGAGAGAGAGAGAGAGAGAGAGAGAGAGAGAGAGAGAGGAGAGAGAGAGAGAGAGAGAGAGAGAGAGGAGGGGGGGGGGGGGGGGGAGCCCGTTTGTGTCGTTCAAAAATCATCGTTTATTTGAAGAGTAATTTTTTTCGCGTGACAAACGTTATACCATGATACAACGTCAAGAGGGACGGGGATCAGAAAGTGCAAGGGGCGCTTGCGTCCACACGGTATAAAATTATCATACCGCTCCGTAGTTTGGGAGTCACTTCGTTAATTTGGCAGACCTTTCACTCAGTGCCCGCGCCGTCCATCGATCGAACCTACCGGCCGGAGAAGAAGGTGGGGAGGTTCTTCGAGTTCGAAGAAATCTATAATGTACATGAAAATACAAGCTTCATTAAGAGAGAGAGAGAGAGAGAGAGAGAGAGAGAGAGAGAGAGAGAGAGAGAGAGAGAGAGAGAGAGAGAGAGAGAGAGAGAGAGAGAGAGAGAGACAGACAGACAGACAGACAGACAGACAGACAGACAGACAGACAGACAGATAGACAGAGACAGAGACAGACAGACAGACAGACAGAGACAGAGAGACACACAGAGAGAACTCGAACTCGAAAACTTTAATACTCAAGGACAGTAGCGTTAGGTCTATTTGGACCTACCTAACAGCCAGTCTTTGCTATACTACAAACACAAATCAGCACGACTATACTACAAACACATAAGCACGGGAGAAGGGGGGGGGGGGGGGGAGAGAGAGAGAGAGAGAGAGAGACAGAGACAGAGACAGAGAGACAGAGAGACAGAGAGAGACAGACAGACAGACAGACAGACAGACAGACAGACAGACAGAGCGCACGGAAATATGTGTATACTCAGGAGTCGTTTTAAAGAAGGAAATACTTCAAGAAATACAATCCACTTATATGCTCGAATTTCCTTTTCCGCTTTGATCTAAATAATTAATAATTGGAGAGAGAGAGAGAGAGAGAGAGAGAGAGAGAGAGAGAGGGGGGGGGGGGGGGGGGGAGAAAGAAAGAAAGAAAGAAAGAAAAAGGAGCTTTCCTTCCTTTTCACCACCCCACCACCACCACTCTCAATCCGCCACAAAAAAACAAAAACAAAAAAACAAAAACTATTCCACGAGGTCCCACGAGGGTTGCAGTCATCATTTCGTTTTCTACATGCCCAGGACCCTAGAGAGCGCGATTCTCAGCCAGTTTGTTCGCCAAACGGATTGATAAATTGATGAATGCTTCCTCATTTACATCCCGTTGCAACGCACTTTGGACAAATCCCTGCAGAACCATTCCCGAGGACCCTGTCTGAACGTCCATTAGGCGTTCCACGAGAGTCTTCACACTCGAGGTGCAGAAGGGTCTTCCAGCCCTTGTTCTTTCCACAAAGTTTACAAAGCGGCTAAAATTCTGTAGAATTTGATTATTTTGTCCCCATGCATTGTTAAATACAATTGTTTGTTTGTTTGTTCGTTGTTGTCCCCCCACCCCACCCCCTTTTGTTTGTTTGTTCTTGTTTCGTGCTGTTTTACCAGATTACGAACGTTCGTTCGTAAATAAACGAGTCGCTCTAAAAGTTGCTTAATTAAAAATAAAATAAAATAAAATAAGATGCACACACACACACACACACACACACACACACACACACACACACACACACACACACACACACACACACACACGCATATATATATATATATATATATCTTGTGTGGCAAGTGACAGACATAGTCTCAGTCTCCGTTTATGTGCCAACTGCTATACATGTGATGCTAGTCGAGCGCTATAATTATGAACTGCCTTTGACTGTGGAATCTCTCTTATGCATCCACAGTTTAAAGAACACGCGAACATCTAATGAACAGTTATAAAAAAGAAAACAGAACCGTCTCTTTCATAAGCATAAACTTAGCGAGTTAGCAATAAGTCCATAAGTACGGTAGTGTTCTTCGTCCGTTGAAAACACTATTAAATGTCAATTTCTTCTCTTTTTCTTTTCTTTTCTTGCTTGTTTTGTTTTTGTTTTTTCTTCTTCTTCTTTTTGTTGTTGTTGTTGTTGTTGTTGTTGTTGTTGCTGCTGCTTTTTTGTTTAGTTTTTTGTTTGTTTTAGTTTTTAGTTTGTTTGTTTGTTTTAGTCCATACTAAATTAATTCTTCCTTACTAACACGCGATGCTCCTCCGCAACTTACATGTATGGAAGCGTTGGTCGCTTCAAAGATATTTTAGCGCTGTTTTAATATTCTGTGGCGCCAGCGAGTTGGATTTGGCGAAAAGCTTTATTACAGCTGCAGAAGTGATGATGAGACAGGGGGTGGATGGGAAAAGGATGAATCACTGCATTATATTGCAACGACATAATCAGGCTGAAATGAAGGGGTGTTAGGCGTGCAATTTTCGCCATTACTTGATGTTTTTGACTGGGTTTTATACAATATCACCACGTCTGAAAAGGTCGTCTGCTTCATGGAAGATAGTGTGAAGAGCGCGCAATTCATAGAGTCGGGAGTGCGGAGTTGCAATCCTTTCGTCGCCTTAACAATAAATACAAGAGCAAACTCTTTAAAAAAAAAAAAAAGGTTTTACACTCAGATGAGTAATCGTAGCGTCCAGGCCACGGCCTCCTCAGTTCAAGACGTCCCTTTCACTACAACCACGCTCTCTCTACCGCCACAGACCACTTCAACGTCCTCGACCATAAAATCGTCCGATGCGGCGGGACAATGCCAGCACTGGCGGACTTTTGTACTGACGTCAATTGTGTCTGTGCCAAAAGCATCACCAGCTCGGACGAGAGTGAACCAAGGACTTCCTGACGCTGTCAGTACTTCAAGTGGTCTGTTGAGTGCCTCGTGCCTCTGGTGCTCAACCGCGTGTGTATCGTACGGAAATGTAAAGTTACGATATGAAATCGGGGGACATTTATTCAGATCCGACTTGAATCGTCAGGAAACCAATTAAAAGCATCCGACTAAGAGTGTCAAAGCTGAAAATGTCCCGAAGAGCTTAAACGGTAACACAGTTTTAGTGTGTCCCAAAAGTGAAGGCAGGTATGTAGCTACCGTCAAATCTTTTATTACACACTTTAGTAACCAGTGGACGCTTTCGTCGAAGGGATTACTATTAGAGTGACAGCACAAATCAAGCGTTCAGTCAACAGCAATTCCCAAGAGCCATGTTCATAATGTGACACTTTCCGTCTTTCCATTAAAAACCAAAGAAATCGGCTTTCCCTGTATAATACAATTTCAATGGTCTTCTAAACTGAGGGTATTATCGGCAGAGGAAAACAAAGAATGGGGAACTCTTCTGCCATTGCCCGATAACACGCTTAGCAGACCTGGTTTCTGTGACAAAGTGGCAAGGAGCTATGGGCTTTAGGGATTCAACGATGCTTATTCCAAACTCTTGTGGGGTTAGACAATTAAAAAAAAAGAAGAGTAAACATCACAATCAGCAATGGAATACCTCTACACAGCATACATCAAATTTTAATGAAACAAATGTGTAAAAACTAAAATCAACTCATAACCATAATTAATTACACTTCATACCATATGCTATAGGTTGCCATTATGGTATTAACATTTTAACACGATAATGGAACTCTATAAGTGTGATCTACGATTGATGCAATCTATTTTCTCTTTGTCCAAGACATAAATTTTCCAACGTCTCACAAAAATAATGCGCTCAGTTGTTTCTGTTAATTACTATCATTATCCACTTCGATGAGAATTTCATCTGCTTTTTGTTCTGGAAGTTGGAATTCGGGAGGGGAGCGAGAGAGAGAGAGAGAGAGAGAGAGAGAGAGAGAGAGAGAGAGAGAGAAGAGAGAGAGAGACAGAGACAGAGACAGACAGACAGACAGACAGACAGACAGACAGAGACAGAGAGAGACAGAGACAGAGACAGAAAGGCTGCTGGCTACTTTGTGCAGTGTGCGGTGACTCACCAGTTTTAAGTTACTCTAAATAAGTTGTAACGTTGTATTAATAAATCTACCTATTGTAATGTAGTCTTCTTTCGGCTGTCACGCTGGACGGAATATTTAAAACAAATTCGAAGGTTTAGAAAACCGAAGCGTTTGCACGCAAAATCCAATAAGAATTATCGATTTCTCGTTGTATTCTTCTCCTCTCGCTAATCAAAAGATTTAACAAGCAGATCAACGGTGTGGAATGCGAATGAAGCAAGCTTAATGTAATCACTTCCCTCTGTCACATCCCATCCGTATAAAAATGCACGCTTCTAAAAATGTTCTGACAGTTTACAAGACATAGTGCATTTTTATGTGTGACAGCGGCTATGCAATGTGAATGAATTTAAAAATCTATTTTCTATTCTCTATTCCTTCTTCAGGGGGATAATTGTGTCGGCTTTTTGCGCGCGCGAGCGGGCGTGTTTGCATGTGTTTGCGTGCGCGCATGTAACGTAATGTAAAAGAGTATTTGTAAGCCACTTACACCTAACGTGAGCCCGAAGCGCTCGCGCGTGGTTGCGCGCGTGCGTGCATGTATGCATATCTGTGTGTGTGTGTGTGTGTGTGTTGTGTGTGTGTGTGTGTGTGTGTGTGTGTGTGTGTGTGTGTGTGTGACCATTGCTTTCTGCTGTGCACAGCAAAAACGACCGATTTGATCAGTATTCATCCCAGACGCCCCCTGACCCGAGCGTTTGCCCTTTGCGACAAGATAATTGGAACTACCCTGTTATCGCAACCACACACTCCAGTCAGCAGCGGAGGAGCAAAAGAGACACCCAAAGACTAACGGCTGTCAAATCACAGTCTTTGGCCGCATCAATATACATGCTATACCCAAATGCCAAGGTCGAAGGTTCGAGTATCCGCCAATGGAGCCCGTCACCTAACGTCACTCCACAACGATGATCCCGCCCTTCAACGTGACACGTGAATCGTTCACTCGGCAATCCTCGGGAAACTACGGCTCAAACTACGGAGGATGGGGAGGAGGGGTACAAGGGTGAGGAGTGGTCTGCCACTTTAACCCATACAAGAGGAGGCCATCCTTTTCAGTAAACAATAGAAGCGGCTGGTCCGTAGCGACCACCCCCTAGGGTCTTGATGGAGCTAAAGCACAGTAACTATTCCCAGCGTGGCATCTATGAATACTTGCGTCCAGGCAACAGTGGTCGGGAATGAGAGGCGGCTTCCAGCTGTAGAGAGGAGCTGGCCAGTTCTACCGCGTTTTGGGGTTGTCATGCGACAACCAACGCTCACTCGCAAAGCCAGCGCGAGGAAACATGGTGATCAGAAGAGACGCGTAAAATATGGGTCGCGATCAGGAGATAAATGTAAATATGGATCATTTCTTCCTAGCGGCCAAAAAAGAGACCTGTCACGAGATGACATCATGATTGCAGAAAGGATTATACGTAGTCGATCGTGTGACAAGGGTAAGAATAGTCTACTGACATCCCGACAGACAGTCACGTCACAGAGGGGACTATACTCGGGCGGATCCAGGCAGTAACGCGATGCCAGTCAGCTGAAGTGACGTCTCGGCAATGCGGAGGGCAATGCTAAATAATCTTCTTGTGACACGAGCATCGCAGAGGCCGAACGTGTCATCAATAAATACTCCCTGCGTTCGACAAGAGGAATCGACACTGCGACATCTCAGTCACAGGGAGAAGCGCCTCGTCCCAACGTATGATTACCGTTCGCTGTGGTGGAGTCTCACACAGAGGAGCAGCCAGGGATAGAAAGGCAGGGGAGGGGGTGGGAGGGTTGGGGGGTCTTCTCCCTGTACCACTCAATTACACCTTGGCCTGGCTCTAATGCCACCAGGCGCTGTCAAACTATGACCGATTAGAGCCGACGCCAGATTTGCCTCTTCGATCGCTTGCCTTGGCTTGTAGGTGTAACTTTGGCGGACGCCACTTATGGCAACTACTCGCTCGCTGAAGGAAGGACTTCACACAGGCAGCCGTAGGCCGCATTCCGTTCAAGACCGAAACCACACACTGACTGGCGAACCCAGGTGCGTGTCTAACAAAGTCTAGCCCCTACCCGCCCACCCCCACCTCCTGTCCTCCCACTTTCCCCATCCACGCCTAAAGTCTGAAACAAGAATGACTGCTAGCATTCTAAAACAAGATCCAAGCACATAAAAGGTTCAATAATATCAATAGCGTTGTTTTGAACGTTTTATGTGTTTCGATTTTTTCCATCCACGTCTAATGCCAGCTTTCACACATTGTATAATTATGACGTAGAAATGCTATGCCTGGCAGGCTCAGGCTAAAATTATTTCAGCCCCACTCTCCATTCAGAGAGACAAAGATCTAAACAAGAGCACCAGCAGGCTCGCCCAGTCCAACCACAATCAAATAAACAACTTTTTGCGTAGCTGTAGTTACACGCCTCTCTATCACAGTCAAGCATCCCACGCACAGCTACGAAGAAAAGGTGCGTGTTCAGTTCAGTTCACTGATTACGGTACTTAAGCGCTGGCTACAACAAAACAGAAGTTACACATGCCATTCCGTCTCTCATTACAGTACTTCCGTGTAGTTAATCTCTTTGAAGTAGCTACCATGCTTGACTGAGACTGTCACTCCCTATTTCTTCCTCTCAAGGTATCTTGTCAACCTTTACCTTATTTTACGCCGCTCTCCTCCAGGTGATGGAAGACGCGATGTCGTTGCCTTTGTGCCCGCAGGTAGTAAACATCTCAAGTTCCTCAACACGTCAGCGAAGTTGCAAAAACCACTAGCCCTCTCCGTTGCGCCACGGCCCTTCCTTCATCGACCAGGGAATTTGAGCTTTACCTTGCTACGTTGGCTGGTATGACGTATGTTTTCCCTGCAGTGGGCTGCCCGTGCCGGCAGCGGCCTTTGTTCGCCCTGACGTTTGACACCACTCTCCACAATGCCCTCATCACTTTCTGCCTGCCACCGGCCGGCAGATAGGCCTACAGTCCCTGGTCTACGCCGCACATCCAGCTACATCCCTTCTGACGCACCCGCAACCAGAACAACAACAACAACAACAAGGTAGGCCGCGAAAAGCCATTCCCATGATCTGCAAATGTCCTCTGTTTTAAGATCTCAGGAACGGATATACACACGATTGTGGACTGTCTTCGGTGCGAAAGTGACACAAAGCACACGCAACCAGAACACACACACACACACACACACACACACACACACACACACACACACACACACACACACACACACACACACACACACACACACACACACACACACACACTCACACACACAAGGCCATTCACATGATCCGCATCTGCCCTCTGTTTAAGACACGACTGTGGACTGTCTTCGGCACAAAGGTGATTTAGCCACGGAAACCATGAAAACAACTTCGATAAAGCCCCTTGACCCATCCATAAAGAAGCACAGCATCTCCGCAAGAATGGCGCTTGAGACATCCGCAAAGGCTATATGCACACCACTACAAGTGACCCGAAAACACTCATTCGAGATCTACCTAGGGGCGATTTCATACATCGGAAAATCTGACAACCTGCAGAACACCTAACTGTGCGTGTGCCTTTTTGCGGAGGTCTCAAAGAGGTGTACCAAGCTCTGTGGCAAGAATACACTCGGTGGCACCGCTTTTGTGCTGTGAGTCGTGAGCGATGGATAGGAAAGAGGTGGAACGTCGGGACAATGGGAACAAGCGACAGAAAATGGAGAGAGAGAGAGAAAAACGATCGGAAAATGGAATGGGAATAAAGCGTGGATTATTCGTTCGGCCTCTGCAGTGGTGCGGTGGGCCTTGATAAGCTTTGGGGGAGTTATTGTGTGTGGAACTGTCGTGACTATTATCTGTCACTTTTGTCACCGCACCTTGTCAGTGTTCACTTCCGCGCTTTGAGGAGACGGGGAGAGGGAGGGAAAGGTAGCGAGGTGTTTTGCAGGCTGTTGTTTGCAACCTCTGCGTGTTTGCGGCACGAGGATTTACGAAGTGAACGCAGCGAACCCATCAACTTCAAATCTTCGACAACAAACACGCAACCACTGTGTGCAGCTATGAAGGGAACCCTGCAATAAATCTCAATACTGAGAGTGGTGCGTAGCATTATATCGCGATTGTCACGAACTACTAGTTCCATTAAAAATGTATACATTATAATCCCGTAATTATGGCAACACCAATTTAGGGTCGGGGATGGGGTGGCGGAGTGGTGGTGGTGGTGCTGGTGGCGGCGTGTGTTCAAAGAGGAGTATGTCAAAAGAGCCAACACATTAGTCATATGCAAGTAATCATCTTCTCCACGAAGAAAGCGCAGAGTGCAGTCAGTCAGAATTGAGTCGTGGCGTTTTGTGGTGCTTGTACCCCCAATGGCAAAAGACGTTCATTTTCATACCCACTCGTGTGTCACGAACGGTGCGAGATCATCATCATCATGCACCATTAACGTTACACGGACACCTACCTGAGAAATGATATTCCCCCCCCCCCCCCCCCCCTCCACTCCCACCGTCATCCTCCTCCTCCCATCCTCCGCCCCCTCTCCCCACCGTCTCTGCTTTACGACCTTTCTCCACTTGCTCAGCAAGGACTATAACAACTTCCGCTGGTGGTGTGACCGTAAATATCTCTCAGCACGAGGCTACGGTGGGCTCATAACGATTTTACAGCCTGTCATAGATTTTCAGCACCCCCAAAAGCGGCACAGTGACCTCAGACAGGTCTCTGATGTCGTCAAAACACCGCTGGTGGTGCCCTCAGAGAGACACACAGAGAGGGACAGGGCGGGGTGGGGGGGGGGGGGGAGAGAGACAAATGCAGACAGCTCTTGTGTTTCAACTGTCTAAGGAGGGGGGGGGGGGGGGCAGAAGACAGACAGACAGACAGACAGACAGACAGACAGACAGACAGACAGACAGACAGAAAAGAAAGAAAAAACAATGAGAAGAACAGAACAACAACAAAACCATAATTATAAGGACAGACCAACAGCAAAACCAGATACAAACTCGGGAAGACACAAGACAAACATAAGAGACATGCACAGGACGGGACAAGACAAGACAAACCCGAGGCAAGATAGAATGAGCCCGGACAAAAGACAAAACATTTACGAGACAGAACTCGAGACAAGAGAAAGCAAGATAAACCAGAAATGAAACTGAACGAGGCAAGCCGATGGCATGACAAAAAGTGGAACCGAGACGTGACAGGATGAGACAAGACACGACAAGGCAAAACAAGGCAAGGCCGCCTACACTGCAACGAGACAGGACTCAACAAAATAAGACAAACTCGGGGATTTACGAAACACATTCGCATTGGGGTTGGCAATACACTCACGAGGTATGGACGTTGCAGTCGAAGAAGGTGAAGTTGGTGGATACGAACTCCTGTTTGTTCATCACCACCGACAGGCGCATCACGATGGAGTCTGCAACATCAATGAACACTTGATGATTAACAATATCGTAAAACCAGTCATTGTCTAAAAAAGTATGTATGATAACATCAGTGCAGTCATTACATTTTAGTCATGTTAGGGAAGAAGCAGTGCAGTTCAAAGCGTGAATGTGGCTGCGTGCCCATTGTAGCAAAAGCGGTGCATCTACTTTCATAGGCCACAAACGAAAGTTGGGCATAAAAGCGAGACAAAAAGGAGACTCCTTCTCTGGTGGTCCCTACCATTACGTTGCCTTATCAACTTTACGTGAATGTTTGGAGACATTTAACAGCGCTCCCATTCTCCTGGTCGTTCTTCACAAAAGTGGCTGCAGTAGCCAGTTTTTGTTTTGTTTTTTGTTTTTTCCACGTCCCATAAAGTCGATACTATTTGCCTTAAAGTCTTTGCCACTCGTAGACATGGGCTATAACCCCGTAAAGTGCAATAAACCGTTTCGTTCCTTGGTGCGTTCGTTCGTTCGATCGATCTAATCTTTCTCTCAAATCCCTCTCCTGGTCATTATCGTTACCATCGGTTCAGTATCAAATAAATATTTCACGCCGGTCTAGTTTTTCAGCCTCTAGGGACATCGTTCCTCAAGATCAGCTGTGCGCCGGAGGGTCAAAGACTGGTGATTGCCGAGGAGTGGTGCAGGGGCTGGTGGGTGGAGGGGGGAGGGGGGTCGAGATTTCTATCTGCTGCTGGTCCCCTGTGGTTCCAGCAAACCGTGGCGGTGGCGAAATTTGTATTCATCTGTAGTTTTCGTCTATCTGTTCATCAAACCCTCGCATCCGCAGGGATAACAGAAAATTACTCCATCTGCCACTGTGGTGGCTGCCCTTCACCCACATCTGAGATCAAAAGGATAATTTGGTGATTTTTTCAAATTCTTCTCTTTGCGGGGTTGGAGGTGGCAGATGATGGCTGTCGCCGTCGTTTGTTCATGTACGTGCGCGCGCGCGCGCGTGGGAGGAGGGGGGGGGTAGGTAGGAGGGGCGGGGGTATAGTATTCCGCTAAACAGTCTTATTTGATCGGCGGGACGAGGAGGGGGGGGGGGGGGGGAGGACATGTTTTTTACTTCCAAACGTACACGATTT
>JABMCL010003837.1:1125000-1150000 GCA_018857735.1 Alviniconcha marisindica | reverse complement strand
ACAGACAGGCAGGCAGGCAGACAGGCAGACAGACAGACAGAGGGGGACACAGAGAGGGCGGGCGGGAGGGGGAAAGAGAGGGGGGGGGGGCGACAGAAGGGGAGAGAGAGAGAGAGAGAGAGAGAGAGTACGAGAGAGAGAGCGAGAGAGAGAGAGAGAGAGAGAGAGAGAGAGAGAGAGAGGAGAGAGAGCAGAAATGAAGCAATGAAGTACGAGATGTAAAGTCAATAGGCATTTGAAGCGAGCGAACCGCCAGTGCGCCAGAAGATGACAAGATTATCATGCTGGCTGCAGCCTCTTCTGACACACAACTGACGTGTGCACAAACCTGAAAATTACTTTTCCTATCTAAACTCCCAAACCAGAAGGAAAAGCCAAGGAGGAGGGAAAGAAAAGGAGACGTCATTCATACGACGGATCGAGGGAGGGGTGGGAGAGAGAGATGGGAGAGGGAGGCAGGGATGGGGAGGGGAGATAGGGGAGGGAGAGAGGGAGGGAGGGGGGAGGGAGAGAGGAGAGAGAGAGAGAGAGAGAGAGAGAGAGAGAGAGAGAGAGAGGAAAGAGAGAGAGAGAGATCTGTGGGTTAAATGATTACAGATGGTGGAGGATCAGTCCCTTTATGCATAATTACCGTAACTTCTACTAGAAGAAAGACTTTTCACAAATCCTCTCCCACAACCAAACCCGACTTTCCTTCAGTTCAAATATCACCAAATTGGTCCTTTTTTTCTCTCTCTCTCGGGGGAAGGGGAAGAAAAGAAAAAAACCAGACGCCAGAAGACACGATATTATGACAAATCAGTATGTGTTCAAAGGAGGATTTCTCAATTTCTCTCCACCGCACCGTCAGAAAGGAAGCGCAACAAATCTGCTGGGGACCAAAAGGTCCCAACGGCTTCATATTGCCTCCGCGAGCATCTCTCGCTCTCCTCCCGTGACCCCCTGGACCTCACGTCAATAAACTATTTTTGCTTTTTAATTTCGCGGCCTAGAAGGCAATGCAGCATGAAAGACAGCAAGGTTTGGGCGCATCTTCATAATATCTTACTCCCGGAAGCGTTTTTTTTTTTTTATGGGGGGGGGGGGGGGGGGGGGGGGGGGGGGCTATAGGAGGAAGAAACAGACGGGAAAGATTGGAAATTTCTCTGTGCTGTAAATAAGATCGCGCACAAAAGACTGGTGCAAGAAATTAAAACGTCAGCCGGTTCGGAATTAATACGAAGTAAATCGGTTGATAAAGTTCTCGGTCCCGCCATTCCGCTCTTCTTCTTCTTGGAACATCAAAGCTGGTACACGCAGCATATAATGTGGCAGGTACCGCAAGAGATGGGTGATTGATTTCCCAGAGCAGCTGCCCTTCATTATTCATCCCAGCACCGTCGAGGATGAAGATCATACTAGTTTGGCCAGCACAAACAATCAATCACTGAACCTTTACGTTACGGCCAATTTCCGCTCGATATACCAAAGCAGGTCACCGCTCGCTTGAATACAGCCTGAAATCGCGTGGTCAGCACGTTTAATTCAAAGTTTGCTAAAACAAAAAATTACACAGACAACATCTAAAATAAAAACAACAGACAAGGGGGTTAATTAGCACTCGAAAGACGTCACACAAACACACCAACAAAGACCTGAACCGCCTACGCTACCGCCCACCTGTCATGCGAGTCAATACAAGGTACCAAACTCCATCAAAGGTACATTCTCAGATAGACTAACATCTATAATAGACTAACAGTTTTCAAGTCCTTTCATGTCCAAAACCAGGGAGGACTGTATATTGATGAAACCGTAATTGCGGATTCATGTCCAAATCCAAGGCTGAGCATCTTGGCGATGAAGTACGAAGTGTCACCTGGGTATTATCCATACGACAACGACCGATTCAAACTCAACACAGCGGCTAGCGGCCAACACTCAGAAAGGACAGTATAATACTAGGCCAAATTAGTCGCTGCCACCACTTCTCAAAGATAAATGTCAAACCTGCCAGCAAAACCAAGCATGACTCCGGGAATAACAACAACAACAGCAACAACAACAAAACGTACGGAAAATGTATAAGCGTATGAAAAGCGATGAAACCTCTCTCTCTCTCTCTCTCTCTCTCTCTCTCTCTCTCTCTCTCTCTCTCTCTCTCTCTCTCCACCCTCTCAGCCCCTTGGCCTTCCCTGGCCTAAGTTTTACTGTTGGGTAAACAGCGCTCCCCAGAACTCCCAAATCTCAACTGGGTGTGCGCATTCCACCAACACCACGCATCACTCAGACAGGGCTGATGCTACTCTGTTGTGGACGGCGGTGAGTGGGTGCATGGGTCTTCCGGGCTTCCCCAGGGAAAAACGACCCGGATTTCCCGTGGGAATAGTTCCAAGTTGGAACACCGTTTGTCTGCAACACCCGAGACCTAAATGAAAGCTGTCACGAGCACCCAAGGATGAAAGGGACCCCCCAAAAGGCGTTTGTGGCTGTCGGGAGCTGACCGACGACGGCCCCGCACAGACCACGGCACACACTGACCGTCATTCGCAACGGCAGGTGACCACGACAGCGGCCGGCCCGCGCAGGGATCGCTGACAGTGCGATTGTACGAGCGAAGAAAAGGCGATCGATCTGAATAGTTGATGGGCTAGCTATGCTGCCTTCATCGCTCCCTGCTTGACGTTTGCACGATCTCTTTGGTTGCTTCCTGTTCTTTGGTCGAGGATATATATATATATATGTGTGTGTGTGTGTGTGTGTGTGTGTGTGTGTTGTGTGTGTGTGTGTGTGTGTGTGTGTGTGTGTGTGTGTGTGTGTGTCTTTGGTTTCTTTGTCTGTCTTCGTGGCCCCGTTCCGACTCTCCTTCACATAGATACGTAATCGCGCGCGCGCGCGCGCGCGCTCAAACACACACACACACACACACACACACACACACACACACACACACACACACACACACACACACACACACACACACATCAGACACGCAAATATACACACATTCATACACACACACACACACACACACACACACACACACACACACACACACACACACACACACACACACACACACACACGCACACATACACACATGCACGCGCAAGCTCTCACACAAACACACGTCCCTACTCACACAAACACGTTGGGGTCATTTTTAATAAACGTTCAATATGCATAATCCGAAAAGCAGAAATGAGAGGAATCAGGAATTAGCAAATCATTTCAAGACACTGCCAAATAACTTCCTCGTCAAGCCCAAAATGAGGAAGACAAAACAAATCGGAAATGACCGTGACCAAAGAGATGCATAGCCAGATTCTCATCAGACGATGGAAATCGGAGAGGTGGAACGTTAATGGGATCGAGATCTGAGACAACAACGACAACAACAGCAACACCCAAAAGCAGTTTTGTTTCGCCGTAAGAAACAGGATACCTTGGGGAGTTCACGAATACGGTGTCAGCAGGGAGCGGAATAAATCTGGAACAATGCGAGGCCCCCCCCAAAAAAAGAAGAAGAAAAAGACCCTCTTCCACGAAGCTGCGATGGCTGAAATGAACCCGGAAACATCCACGTCCATGGCTCAGGAATGGCTTTCAGACTCAAGTCATTAGAAACTTTCCACTGCTTCTGTGCCAGGCGGAGCACAGTGAGATGGAGACGGTGGGGGGGGGGGGGGGGGGGGAGACATAAAGAGATAGGGATGGGGAAGCAATGCTCTGTTCATTATGAAACGATTCAAATGGGTAGCTCCCTTTACTCCATTTTTGTTATATGCATACTCGCATGTGTCGGCCATAAGTTGGCCAGAAATGGAGGGTATATGTATCTCGGTGGAGCCCGTGTGTGTGTGTGTGTGTGTGTGTGTGTGTGTGTGTGTGTGTGTGTGTGTGTGTGTGTGTGTGTGTGTGTTGTGTGTATGTGTGTGTTGTGTGTGTGTGTGTGTGTGTGTGTTGTGTGTGTGTGTGTGTGTGTGGTGTGTGCGTGTGTGTGTGTGTGTGTAGACGGCAGAAACCACCACCACATCCAACAAAACATAAAAAAGGATCACCATCCTTGCACCCATGAGACCCAGTGACGCGATACTTTTGAAGTGAAAGAGAGAGAGATAGGGGAGGTGGGGGGTGGAGGTTAGGGGGGGAGGGGGGGGGTGAATATATATATATATATGCCAGTGGGACAGCAACCATTTTCTTTCTTGTTTTCTTTTTTCTGAAGATGTGACGGTTCTTAAGTTAATGTACCATTTACTTACTCGCATGTCAGGCGATAAATACCGTAAGCGATTCAGGTCTGTAGCTTAATTAATCACTGTTACACACGAGAGGTCTGTCGGGCGGTACCCCTTTTGTTTGTGGATTCCACACAAAGCATCTCCCGCACTCATTACGGTCATACCATGTTCAGTGACCTTGACCTTGCTAGCGTGAGTTAACTGTCCTTTCCTCTTTACCAGCTGAACATTAGAACTTCAAACGAGATTTGATGACGCTGAGATGGCGACAGCCAGGCCGAGGAAAATTAGGTGGGAGTAAGGGGGAAGGGCGGAGGGGGGAGGGGGGTAAGGGGGCGTGGGCCGGGGAGGGGGGGCGGGAGGTGGGGGGGGACGCAGACGAAAGAAGATTGGACCACTGACTAGGATCACCACGTTCCTGTGTATTTTTCATTACAGTCTCACAACCACGGCTGCCACCCCGGGATACTACTGCCTGGCGGTCTCCACAACTGGCAACTGTTGCTGCCAGAGAGGCGGGCCGGGTCTGGCTGCATGGGCCCCGTACAAGTAGAAACGCAGTGCCTATTTCAGGCAATTTCCGCACAACAACGACGTGGAAGTGGCCCGATCACGAGTCCTCATCTCGGGGCCCCCTCTTCCGTGGCCCGTGCGGGCTCCGCTCGGGCCCGTATCGATCGTGAAGGTCACGTATTTTGATCCTTCATCATCCCGGAGCAGCCTCGGGTCGTCTGCTTTCATGACGAGTTGGCTTGGTGGTCAGCTCCGTTTATCGTTTCGTGGTGGCTTTCTGCGTAAGCCATTTGGTCCAGTTCGTTTAGATGTATACTGTTCGGACCCGGTTCGGTTCCCCACGGTCGTCGCTGTCGTCACCGCGGGAGAAAGGGAACCAACAGATCTGTAAGGTACAAGGTTTGACTTTCCATTCCCAAGAGAATGGTAAAGTCCAAGAAGAATGGCGACGTAGTCACTATTTCGGACTTAGTTGTCAGATAATGTACTCACTTCTACGGCGGTGGCAAACTACAAGTTATGGTTAAAAAACAATGAGAAGCCTTGTCTGGTGGAGTCTGTGGACTCTTTTCTTTCTCTTTCGTTTCAAAACTATCACATTACTGGGTCTCCCGGGTGCGAAAGATTGTGTTCCTTGTTATGTTTTTTTCGTCTGCCAGTCTATCACCCATTCCCCGTCGTTGGGAGCGTGGTCAAGCGCTGTCATTTTTCTTTTCTCCTGCTGTTCCTCTGCTCATATGTCCCTTTATTACAGGCGGCAGGGCTCCATTAATCGTTTCGTGATGGTCTTCTGCAGGATATTATGTCCACTTCCAAGCTTCTGGGCCCGTCGTCTATTGGTCAATTACTTCTGGTGCCAGGGTTCTCTTGGCCGACTGTTTTCTCTCTGCAGCCACCTATCTCGCCATCGGCATTGGGTTTTCTGCATACTAAAGCTTGACTGGTAGTTTGGGGATGTCAAAATCGCTTGCGTCGGAATTATTCGTGTTATTTCTGCATGCACCAACCCTGTCTGTCTGAATGGTGCATCGGCTTTATCACTTTTTGTCTCCTGTCTGTTGCATGTTGATGAGAACGAGCAGTTTAAATCTATGCAGTGTTTTCCTTCTTGTCGTACGACCGATTGCTTCTCGCCTCCAGATCCCTGTGCCTTAAAATATATTTATTCAAAGTAAAACAGTATCCTGTCCCCCCCCCCCCCCCCCGCCCTCTCCCATCACCCCCACCCGCCCAATTAATGACAGTACCCTGTCAGAATGCGTCTGCAAACTTGCATTCTTTAGTCAGGCCATCTCTGTGTATCCTCATACTATACTACCATACTCCCAACCACCCACCCCGCACACACTCACACACACACACACACACACACACACACACACACACACACACACACACACACACACACACACACACACACACACACACACACACACACACACACACACACACACACACACACACACACACACACATCCCCGCACACACTACACTCTCTTCTCCTCCCTCATTTGTCACAACAATTACGCCGCCCTTGGCCACGAGTCTTGGGCTTGCATATCCTACTACTGCTCATTTGTCACAACGAGGAGGCTGCTTATTTGGCTCTTTTGCATGCGCGTGAGTGAGTGTGTGTGTGTGTGTGTGTGTGTGTGTGTGTGTGTGTGTGTGTGTGTGTGTGTGTGTGTGTGTGTGTGTGTGTGTGTGTGTGTGTGTGTGAGGGCGTGCGAGCGTGCAAGCGAGCGAGCGTGCGTGTGTGCGTGCGCGTGTGTGTATGTGTAGAGCTGGGGGTGGCGGGGGGGAGGGGGAATCCTGGACAGTGGTCAAGCCATTAGAGCTGCAACCCCCTCGCTGCTCATTTGTTACAGTAAAGGTGCCGCTCTTTGGTCCTGATTCTTCCCGGACGGCGGTCAAGTCATCTGTATGAGCCGCTACTCATTTGCCACAACAAAGAGGCCGCTTACTAGCCGCGAGTCTTCAGCCTGCAACACGGACAGCGGTCAAGCCATCCACACAATCCGTGGCTCATTTGTCACAGCAAAAACGCCGCTTTCTGGAACCACTTCCAGGCCCTTGCCACAATAATGTCCGCCATTTGTCTTCCGGAAATGCAAACGGCCACCGGATGCGAGAGTGACCACCCTCCAAGTCCGCGCCTCGCAGCGAGATTGTATGATGATAAGATAAGCTTAATGGAGGGGGGGGGGGGGGGGGGGGGGGGCCAGGAACTACAACTGATCTGTCCCCAGATTTCATCTCGCCCCGCCTCTTTCGCGGCCCTCGTGGTTTGCAATTTCCATCTCGGACGACACCTCAAGGACATCGGAACGAGAAGCAACACAAAATCAAACGCTTGGGACTGAGAATCGAGATACCACACCGGAAATGTAAAGCCGCCATTTCGAACGCGGCCTGATGAATATCGTGCATGTTATTTCATGCGTGTAGCGCTTCCGACATTCCGGATCAAACAGTTGCATAGGCCTACGCGTCGACTGAGAACGATAGGGCTAATCCAACTGCATTCAAGATATGATTGTATGCCCGTGACGTTTAAAAAATAAAATGCATTCAAAATAGAAGAAATACGGCCACACAGTAAACAGAGCAGACGACGCACAGATTTGTATAATTTTATCACACGTATAAACAAATGGATACGCCAACACCAAGTGCGTGATTGGGTACAACCTCCAACGCAGCCACCCACACACTGCCTCGCTTTCAACGAACATTCTGGTTAAGTCAAAACAGGGAGTCTCGGAATCCGGCAAATATCCCGAAGATTCGCCTTTATGCGATGGAGTCAGAGAAGAAGAAGGAAAAAAAGCTCAGTAGAACATTCCGAATCGTGATGCCAGTCAACCTCTGCGAGGTCATACGCGATAAATCAGTCCATGAATTTGGAATATGCTTTAACCCTTTCACTGCCCCAGCCCGTAAAATGTGTAGGCTGGAATGTACACACATAAACGCGTGCAAAACGGTATATTTGACGGTACTATAACAAAACTACTTTCAATACCCTGCATTTTGATAGAAATATTTTCACACGCTCATGCGAACGGGGAAACAGCCCTTAATGATTTCAAATTTGACGTTTTTATTGGTCGTTTTCAGAGTGACGGCGCGGCAAGCATGGCAGCGACAGGGTTAATCGTGTGTTAGTAAGCGCCCTTGGTTCACGCGAGACAAGGCGTACGCAAGTACCCAGTATTACTGATCACTTCTAAATCCAAACAAAGCTAAGTAAGGAGCTGCTTGACGCCCTCATTGGACCTGCCTCCTCTTGAGTCCGCGGTGTTAAACTAATCCCTACAAACGAGGTTCGCAGAGATCGGGCAAGCAGAGCACAATGTCTCAGCGTCTTCCTTAAAGTCCCAAAGCCCTCCAGGTACTGGAATTATGTGTGGTTATGTCAACACAAAGGGGAAAGAGTTGCAACTGGGTCTTCTCTGTGGCCTCCACTCGCCGATCCATAAGGATCAAAAGGGAGTGAATCACGGACCCGTGACGACCTTCCTCCCATTCATTTCACGGATGAATCATCTCGCGGGCTCTGTGCGTGTCTGCTGCAGCTCTTCCGCGCGGCTCCTCCATTCCCCTGCTCGCTCACGCAACAGCTAGCCGTTTTCTCCATTTTTTTTTTTAAATCACCCGCTGTCATTCGTTCACGAGTTTTCATCCTCAAATATGATTCACCAATTCTCGTCCATCTCTCAGTCTCTGTCTCTGTCTCTCTCTGTCTCTGTCTCTCTGTCTCTGTCTCTGTCTCTCTCTCTCTGTCTCTCTCTCCCCTCCCTTTCCCCCATCCTCTCCTCCCTCCTCTACATCCCTTTATCGGGACAGTCCATTCTTTCATAAATTTTCAAATTTTGATTTCAGTGCTGTTCTGATCGACCGACCCTGTCAGTAATTGAACATGGGAACCCATGTGACAGGATCCTAGAAGTCTGCCACAGAAGGCAATGGGACAAAGGAGGGAAAAGCAACAGGAGGAGGGGTGGGGATGGGGGGCTGCAATTCACACGCGCGCGCACACACACACACGGCTGGTGTGAGGGTGGGGAGTGTTGGCGGGGGGGGGGGGGGTGAGAAGGAGAGTGGGGTGGGAGGGGGGGGGGGATGTGCAGCATAATTCAATGGCGTTGTGGCTGGGGGTTAATGGGGTGAACGGATGAAAATCGTCAATACTGGCTTTCTGCTCCCCGACCCATCATTTGACTCCCCCCTCCCCCCATTTGACTCCCTCCTCCCTCCCCCCCTCCCCCATTTGACTCCCCCCTCCCCAACCCCCTCCCCAACCGGAACTGTTATCGCTGAGAGTACCACACAGCGGGGATCCAGCGAACTAAAAAGCATCAACTGGTGGCGGCAACGCAACACCCGCGCTATCCTCGGAAAAATAACAACTGCGGAGTGGGATTGGGGGGGGGGGGGGGGGGAGGGGAGGGGGGAGGGAAGGATGAGGCAGAAGTTCTGGAAACAGTATAATGGGTCTAAATGCCAGAAAGCGCCTAGAAGCGGCAAGAGGCGATTTGTTCCATTAGGCGGCAGACGGAAAGTGTAAATCTCGTCCCCAAAAAACCCGGAAAATGTCCGCTTCCCGACTCTTGCCAGTGGGACGATGGGACACAGACTGCGTCGCACATCGCATATCTGTAAGGCAGTTGCCCACGGGGCAGAAGAAAAAAAAGGTTGCGATATATATATATATATACCTGCTGGTGTAAGCAAGTAATACTGGTGCTTAACGTCCACAGAAACCATAAGGCTTATTAGAGACGGGTGTAGCTGCTGGTGCAGTGAAACCTCTCTTAAAACAGGGACAGCCCCTTCGTAGAGAGTTCATTCATTTACACGGAAATATCCTCATGAAGCTTTCCGACAAAGTTGTCTGAGAAGTCCGGGTAAGGTGTGTGTGTGTGGGGGGGGGGGTGGGGTTCAGGATGGGTGGTGGGGGTGGGGGGTGGTCTTTCATCAATTGCTCCAATCAAAAATCCTAAATGTTAAAACATAACCGTTAGCAAAGACAGCGCAACTCTACCGCAGCTAGGTTTCTGGAATAAAATGGGAACATGAGGCAAAACACAGTAAGTGATACTGAATGAAATTTGCGGATTCTCCCCCCCCCCCCCCAATCTCCATCAGCCACTACCCACACAGGCACGGCAGCGAGAAGAACCTACACATGAAGGCAGAGATGCGCCGAAAAGCCAGCTAAAGCCCAAGAAGATTTGCAAGCGTTCATCTGTGATTTGTTTGTCCAATCAATATATCGAGTTGCACTTGTGGGTTTATACTGCCTCCTCCTGGTGACTCAGCCCGGAAGGGCGCCGGACTCCCCATGCAGTCTGCCCGCCTGCCTGCCTGCGTGTGAGTGAGTGAGTGAGTGAGTGAGTGAGTGAGTGAGTGAGTGAGTGAGTGAGTGAGTGAGTGAGTGAGTGAGTGAGTGAGTGAGTGAGTGAGTGAGTGCGTGCGTGAGTGCGTGCGTGCGTGCGTGCGTGCGTGCGTGCGTGCGTGCGTGCGTGCGTGTGTGTGTCTGCGTTCTCTCTCTCTCTCTCTCTCTCTCTCTCTCTCTCTCTCTCTCTCTCTCTCTCTCTCTCTCTCTCTCTCTCTGCTCAGTGTGGTGTGTGTGTGTGTGTGTGTGTGTGTGTGTGTGTGGATGGAGTGGGGATGTGAGAGAGAGAGAGAGAGAGAGAGAGAGAGAGAGAGAGAGAGAGAGAGAGAGAGAGAGAAATCTATGTGTGTGTGTGTGTGTGTGTGTGCGTGCGTGCGTGCGTGCGTGCGTGCGTGCGTGCGTGCGTGCGTGCTCGCGTGCGTGCGTGCTTGCATGTATGTATGCGTGTGTGCGTGTAGACGCTAAAGGGACGGGAAGCGGGAGCCGCTCTCTTGTTGGGTCTGTCATTAATAGGTGTCTTCCCTGATGGCTGGACAAACACCGCAGGCAGCAGCAGCGGCCCTAACGTTGGGGCCCAGGACATCCTCCTGCACGATCCCGCCCCAAGGCCCGTGGGGGCTGCGCTGCTGGAAGTGACTGTCCGTGCCGGCAGTAAAATCAGTGGTCTTAGTCCCCGCTGAAGCGACAGGGGAAGGGACGGGATGGGGAAAAGGAGGTGTGGGAGAGGTCGTTCAGCTACCATCACTTCTCGACAGTCGCACTGCATGGACCGTTTGATGGCCTCACCTAATGCTCACACCGGCTGCTTGGAGCATTAACACGCGCCTGTGACCCTAGAGGTAATTGAAGCAAAAGAAGGCTGCCCGTTAAAAGTGACTTTTAGTTCGCCCTACCATCAGTGCTCAGTCGTAACCCCAGAAAACAAAAGAGGCTGCATTTCCGGCACAAAACGCGGAAGTGACTTAAAGTGGTCTGGGATTGCGACGTTTTGGAATGTGTGTGTGTGTGTGTGTGTGTGTGTGTGTGTGTGTGTGTGTGTGTGTGTGTGTGTGTGTGTGTGTGTGTGTTTTGGTGGGGGGGGATCACACTGCGCAATTAAGCAATTATCTGACAGTTGTCTGACGTCCAGTCAACCGCGAATGTCACCTGAGGCAAAAGAAAAAAGAAGAGAGAAAAAGAAGAAGAGGAAAATCAAAAACCAAAACAGCAGCAGAAATGTACAGTTTTCCAGGAAACTGGGGCTGGGGGTTGAGCGACAAAACATCCTGCGGTTACTGTACTGCGCAGCTAACCGATGACAGAAGGCACAAACACAGCTGTGTTAATGAGCAGCTGCACGTTGCTGACTCCCCTTTCTACCTTCAGACCATCACCTGCTGCACCTTTCACGCAAATCTGCATCGTGCTCCACCAGAAGGCACAGCAGACTTCTTATGCAGCCCTAACACGTTCACAGAAAGAAAAAAACAGTCTGGACGAAGACTCATCCAGAGTTTAGAGAGTGTAGGGTAACTGTAAATTGCTTAGATAGTCTTTTACGGTTCTGAGTATTAGCTGGATACAGTGTTGACGTTTAATTAAACCCACACGCTCGTAGAAATCTATCCGGAAGGTAAACTGTCCCCGGTTGTAATGAAAAAGCACAGGTGTTAAGTTTACGACAGACTTTCTCCTTTATTTCCTCTGATGACGATTTGGTGACAGAGAACGTCAAGCTATTCGGAGAACAATCTGTCTGTGTGCCTGTGTCTCTTTGTGTCTGTGTCTGTCTGTCTGTCTGTCTCTGTCTGTCTCTGAAGTTCAGTTTGTGTTCTTCATCTCAATATATCGGTATCAAAAAGAATATCAAAATCGCCAAAGCTGCCACATCCCCCCCCCCCTCCTCCCTCCCCCCTCCCCTCCCCCCAAAAAAAAAAAAAATCCCATTTTCCCCGGATGAAAAATGCACTAATTTGTCAGATACAACCAGACAATCCCAATTTTTCAATCACCGAACCTTAACAAGCGAGGCCAAATTACAATGTTTCTCTCGTCCCTCTCTCCCTCTCTCAACAACACGCCCTCGTCGACGACTGCTGACAAAAAATACGGGGTGCACAGAATTTCATCAGACCTTGAAAGAGCCGGGAAGCTCGCTCGGCGCCAGTCAATTTGTCCATGCTACCTCCGACGCTCCCCAAGGGGTGCATCAGGTCGTGGAGGATACAGGCTGACAAGGAGCTCTGCCCGGCCGAGCGCCAACGAGGGCAAGGATATTTATTGAAAATCACTTGCTGGCCTAAACTGATCCCACTATTTGCTCATCTCTCTCTCTCTCTCTCTCTCTCTCTCTCTCTCTCTCTCCTCCCCTCTCTCTCTCTCCCTCCACCTCATCGCCGCCCTCTCGCCCCCGAATCTTCTCTCATCTTTGCGTAAGCAGGTTTGCGAATTGCAGTCTGCAGAGGATGTTTGAGATAGCTGTATTGCCTGAATCATTAGGGAATCAGAACTTTCAGGTTGGGTGGCGGGTTCCATTAACGATGTTGCTACGTTTGTACTGAAAATCAGTCGACCCCCCATCCCCCTACTCTCCCCCCCCCCCCCCCTCTCCCGCCACCAAATGACAACCAACGTCTGAAAAGCAAGGTATAACTGATAGTTATAGATGGGCTTTTCCGAGAGCAAAATCATTATCGCTTTGATTCGAACTAGACTTGGTCAAACTCTAGACCGATTACCCAGTCCAAGCTTAAAGCCATAAACTATCGACTATCTGCAGTCCCTAATATACTGGCGTACTTTTTTTCTTCGTGTCCTTCTTCATGTCCCTTTTTGTTCAGTTACTTTTAAAATTATTTTTAATTTCCAATGTACATTATCATCCCCTGTTTATTGCATCTCTAGCGTACGTAAAACGCCGCTTATGTAAGCTTAGCTTGTTTGATGCTAGATGTGAGTGTTGGTTTAAACAAAATTTTATTCATTCATCGTAATCATAAGCTCAACAAATAAGTACAGGAAACACAAAAGCAATATGCTTATTTGAGTGTTACCTATAAATAAAATGATAATCACACAGACATTTACGATGGCAAGATGGCAAATTGTTGTCAAAACGTCAGAGGCAACAAAACCAACAAAGACCAAAATAACAACAACAAAACAAACAAACAAGCAAACAAAACAAAAAGCAAAACAACAACAACAAAACGGGAGGAGGGGATGGGGGTTAAAAAAGCAAATAACTAACCCAATGGTCTAGTGATGTTGTCATAATTATTGATCTGAGAGAGACAGAGAGAGGGAGAGGATTAAAACGTGTACTTCTTCGCTTGTATCATAAACAAATTTTGGCAGACTTTTACAGATTTACAAGCGGTCGGTTTGGCGCAAAAAGTCGTGGACTATAGCAAATATTTTCTTATTAGTTTCTAAATGTAGCTGGTCGTTTCCAAACAGAAGTGTGGTGATATTTCTTTCATTCTCATCTAGTTTATTAATGGTTTTACTTCTAATACTATTATAAAGGGGACAATGTAGTAGGAAATGCTCTGATGTTTCTGCTGTATATCCGCATGAACATATAGGGTCTTCTAACAGGTGGTGTCTGAATAAGTCATAATTTTAATCGCTAATAGCAAGTCGAAGTCTACAATGCTTAACTTGTTCCTTTCTAGAACCAAAATAATAATATATAGGAACCACAGTGTCATTCGTTGACAAATATTTTTTCAGCAGATTAATTGAAGAATTTGTTTGTATAGTTTGAGGTAATGTGTTCCACAGTTGGGTAGTTGACGGAATGATGAATTTGCATATAGTTCTGTTTTGTGAGCGGGAATGACTCTTTCATGTGGTCGTCTGCGATGATACGGGTTTGTTGTTGAAACTAGAGGTGGTACTAAGTTCGATAGGTATCCGGGGCATTGGTAATTAATCATTTTGTGAAACATTAATAGCTTGTGACGTTTTCGTCTTTCTTTTAGTGTGCAAAATCCAGATTCTTTATACAACTTTTCGTGGCTTGTTCCTCTAACAGCTCCTAAAATAATTCTTATAGCTTCCAAATGCAGGTTTTCGAGCATGTTTGAAAGTGTTCCAGTACAATTATCCCAAACAATGTTGGCGTAGTCAAACTGTGGCAATATAAAGGATTTGTACATAGTATCCAAGGCTTTTCTGCATAACTTGTACTTAAAGGAAGGTAAACATGAAATAAGAAATGTGACTGTGTTCTGGTAACAGCTGTTTTCTTGAATAGAAAATCATTTAAACCAAAACCTGGATATACAGATCGAGATCACTTACGGCAGACTTTTAGTTGCTAATAATCAATCATCTTGGTCGAATTTCATAATTATGTATAATATAACAGCAGTTACTAACGACATGGTCAAGACTGAAAAGGCGGACGTTTCGGCTCTGTAACAACCCTGTCGATCTTAATACCAGTCACCCAGAGCAGACCTGCAGCCGCTAACAAATAACTGGCTGAGATTTACGTCATCCACGCTGGACTCTTCTAACTGCTACTGCGACTTGGAGTAGGTTTCAGAGACTGTGATTTTGCTAAGAGCCCGGCGATGAGCCGACGAAGGAAGTCGTGAGACACGGATTTATTAGCTGCAACATGCTCTCTGCACTCCCACGGAAAATTACATATTTAGTTTATGTTTTGTTTGTTCACTGCCGTAACCCCGTGGATCGTGGGAGAGAAAGGTCATCGAAGTTCAGAAGACTTCTTCACGCGAATGTCTACAAGGGTGAATGTAGAAGCACACGTTAGCACTCATGTTTATAACGTCTACGGTTTCTGAAACGTTCCAAGGGGTGACTCTGACACGTCGGCATCTTCCTCAAAGCAACACCAGTTGAGTGGGTACTAAACCTTGCGACTGCACCGTGAGACTGGGAAAGGTGGAAGGGAGTGAGAGCGAGAGAAAGATTGCTTATAGAAATGATTTGAAGGCTAGCTTCCATGCAGGCATTCCATGAACAATTTCTTTTCTTTTTTGATTTAACGCCTTTTTACATAAGTGGTATTAGACTGATCTTACATTTATCAAGGTAGTAACATATGTTAGCAAGTCACACATCAAGAAAATAAAAGTATACTCTTATTTGCAGTCGCAAAAACAAACATTCGTTTATAAATGTATCCACTTCTACGTTGGTGGCAAACTATAAGTTATGTTTAAAAAACAAAGAGAAGCTTTGTCTGGTGGAGTCGGTGGACTCTTTTCTTTCTCTTTCGCTTAAAACTATCACATCATTAGGTCTCACGGGTGCAAAAGATTGTGTTCCTTGTTATGTTTTTTTGGCCTGCCAGTCTATCACCCATTCCCCGACGTTAGTTATTTTTACCTAATCTATATCTCACACACAGAGTCACACACGCGCATATATTATAACACATTCATACACCCTAAATGTCGTATACTCACACGGACGGTACCAAAAAGGGGCCGATCTATCAAGGGAACAAACTTATTATTATTATTATTATATATATAACTGACGCATATAGATCACGCTTAATTCTAAATGTTCTGAAATGTTGGAAAGTGGAATGCATACCAACATTCAACTCTTCTTGGCTCACAAGAGCAACGACAACAAACCACAGCGCAAGTCAGTCCTGGACTAAATTCGCCTAACATACAAACCTTGAACTTGAACCCAACCACATGACCTTTCCTGAACTCCTGCAAGTTGCCTATACTTACAAGACAGTCCTGGGCAATATTCGCCTAACACAGAATAGAAACTTTGAACCTGAACCCAACCACAGGACCTTTCCTGAACTCCTGCAAGTTGCCTATAGTTACAAGACAGTCCTGAATAAAATTCGCCTAACACAGAACAGAAACCGTGAACTTGAACCCAACCACAGGACCTTTCCTGAACTTCTGCAAGTTGCCTGTAGTTACAAGACAGTCCTGGATAAAACTCGCCTAACATAGAGTAGAAACCTTGAACCTGAACCCAACCACAGGAAGCTGCTTAGTTACAAGTCATGCATGGACAAAATTCGCCTAACACAGAACAGAAACTCTGACCCTGAGCCCAGCCACAAGACCCTTTTGGTGAAATTCTGCAAGTTACTTACTCAAAGCCATAACTACTGTGTTCTTCCGAGCCAAAACAGTCTCTGGGAACAGAGCGTGTTATCGGCGAAAGTGTATTTAAGTGAGAAACCTCGAGGCGACTATTTCCACGTCAAAGACAGAATTCCGGTCCTCTCCGATCTCAAACCTGCTCCTTCGCCCTCCAGCCAAGATCGGCCCCGTCGCCAGCTCGGCCGTGCAAACTGCTCCGGAATTACGTTACGTGATCAGAAAGGACAAGCTCAGGGATGCGTCGTGGGGGTAGGGTAGGGGGGGAGCTCTGTTGAGTCCCCCGGGTGGTTGGGGGGAAGAGAGAAGGGGAGGTGAAGTGGGGTGCGTGTGTGTGGTGGGGGGGTGGGGGGGAGGGGAGGGGGGTGGAGGGACGGCTAAACTTCACAAAGTGAAGACGAGATCAAACTTACAATGACGTATAAGCGAATCGAACTCAAGGGCCGTGTCAGCGAATTTTCCTGTTCGAAAACCCCGAGCACGAAACGCTCGTCGGAAGAGTTACGAGCTGGCTCGTCTCCCGCGCCGATAACTCACGTCCGAGATGTACACCGATCCCTCCCTCCCCCCCCCCTCCCCCCCCTCCCCCCCCTCCCCCCCCTCCCCCCCCCCCCCCTTAGAGTCATAAAACCGCTACACCCTATGCAAAAGCCCATCCATTTTCCCATCTACCCCGTCCATTTCCCATCTCTTCGCGCAAAACTTACTGAATTATTGCAACTCTCAAACCGCGCCCAGGCAGCCCTTCCCCAGCCTCTAAGTAACGGTCCATTATCGGAACTTGTCACAAACGGTTAGCTAACCTGTCCACCTCGGCCGCCCCGTGGGAGCCCTGCCTACGGTCGGTCACCGCGCCAACAGACATAGGGCAATCGTTATACTTACATCCAGCGCGCGAGCCTACGCTCCCCGAGGGCATGTTAGAGGATGAGAGCGGTGGTAGCGCGGTTCCAGCCCTCGGCAGGCCTCGTAATGGAGCGATTTGTTCTCATTTTGTTCCCCCCATCCCCCACCCTATTTTTGCTTCTTTTTCTTTCTTTTTTTGTTTCCCTTGATACTCTGTCCTTTCCGCTTCCCTGATCTCTTTCTAATAAATGCTGTTTGGTTACTGGATCAAACACGCACACGCACGCACACACACTACACACACACACACACACACACACACACACACACACACACACACACACACACACACACAGCACCACCAATACCACCACCAACTAATTCAAATTTTCTCTAGCTTCTTGTCATCGGCAATACTCACTACTATTACTGTCTGTCTGTCTGTCTGTCTGTCTGTCTGTCTGTCTGTCTGTCTCTCTCTCTCTCTCTCTCTCTCTCTCTCTCTCTCTCTCTCTCTCTCTCTCTAGGTTATTAGTAGTACTGTAGCAACGGCAGATATGTGAGTCGGCCTTTGTGCTAATATTTTCACCGTTGAGAAATAAAGTTCAATCAATCAATCAATCAATCAATCAATCTCTCTCTCACTCCCTCCCTCCCTCTCACGCCCCTTAGCTAGCGACTGAGGCACAGCTCGACCTGGTCTCCTTCCCGCCCTCCTCCCCCACCTCCCTCCCCCGCCCCCTCTCTCCCTCTCATGTCGCTTAGCTAGTGATTGAGGGACAGTTCGACCTGGTCTTTCTCCCTCTCTCCCAAACTAAAAACGAAAAGAAAACAGGTTGAGGAAGAGGCAAAACACGTGGAAATTAACCTAACCACATGTAATTCATATGGACATTTGCTGGCAGGAAACATATTTATTGCACATTACGGCACTGCAATCAATACCGACCTTTCCGAATCATTTCTATACAATGACAGAAAGCATAAGGGTCATTCCCGCCACCCCAACCCCACGCACGCAAAGTATCAAGTAGTCGTTTAGAACACACACACACACACACACACACACACACACACACACACACACACACACACACACAACACACACACACACACACACACACACACACACACACACACACACACACACAAAATGCGTGTATTACATGCTCCGACCTTCTGTTTGTGCACAGGTCACACGTACAACTGTGTGTGCACACGCTGCAAATAATACTTCCCTCCAGGGCTCCACTGACATAACGCTGATATGTAAATACGATCGGTACAGCCGACAAATCGTTAGGAGCGTGTACGTGCACATACATCGATTTTCATCCTGTTTGCCGCCGTCCGTTAAAAGCTGGTTTGCTACAAGGGCCGTTACTGAAACATAGCTGGTCTTACGGCTAGTTTAAGTCAATAAATATCACTGGCGAACGCGGAAGTTTTCCATTTCACGCAAGCGTCATAGTACCACTGATTTAATCATCAGCAAAAACAGAGAAACTTTAACCTTTCTGCGAATCTTAAAGTACTCTTAAATCTTATAGACAGCGTTTGAGGGACGTTGATACGTACGGTACGGGATTGCGGTACGTACCTTTTTTGACATCTCTGTGTGATTTATACGGTAAAGTCATGAGATAAAGATTGACGTATGGTGGCATTAGTGCGACTATACGAACATGAAAATACTATTTAAAAAAAATTAAAACAAGGTCTGCAAGTTTGGCGAGCCTTGAAGATCAAACTGGCAACAAGACGATGACACACACTTAACAGTCCTCACGCTGGCATCCATCCTATAGGCCTACCATCCAAACCTATCCCGTATCGTCTCCACGTCATTTGTTTTGACGCTGACGAATCTCTCCTTTGTTCATCTCTCCGTCATCAGAAATGACGTGTAGGGCCAGACGCGTACCGGCAGCCTCCCCATCCCCATTCCCCACCCCCACTACACCCAGTCACGCCTGGGTGGCTACAACTGAGCAGGTGCTTCACAAGCCGGCTCTACCTTTATGAATCACCAGCGTCAATTAGCTGTCCCGCTATCCGACACAAAGCTGACGTCCCTTGTCTCTGGCACTTGGGGACAGGCGCGGCGACAGTTAGTAATTAATTAGAGCGGTCGATCAACAGGGTGATCCTGGCGCCTGGCTTGCTACACTGCATGGCCTCACGCGCAGCCAAATCACGGAACTACTCCAACAAATACAGCGCCAATGGCATACACACACACACACACACACACACACACACACACACACACACACACACACACACACACACACACACACACACACACACACACACACACACACACACACACACACACACACACACACACACACGCAAGCACTCACGCACGCACGCACGCACACACACACACGCGCGCGCACGCACGCACGCACGCACGCACGCACAACACACACACTCATTCACGCACACACGCACGCACGCACACAACACACAGAGACACTCACAACACACACCAACACACACACACCACAACACACACACACACCACACACAACACACACACACACACACACACACACACACACACACACGCACGCACACAACACACACACACACTCATTCGCGCACGCACGCACGCACGCACCCACACACAACACACACACACGCACGCACGCACGCACGCACGCACGCATGCACACACACACACACACATTGTCTGCCAGCAAACATTCGCAGACTGATGGGTTTGAAGAGGGCTGAGACATCGGAGCTCTGCCTGAATGGCCTGTTGGTCAATCGATGGCAGGGGCAAGCTAAGTGTAAGGTACGTGTGCGAACTTACATGCATCGGCCGCACACCGAAGACTGGTAGGAGTATTGGGGGCTGGGGGTTAACTCCGAAGGGCAACTGCAAACACCCATACGAGGACAATGAAGAAGCAAGAAGGTACAAATCGATCCACTCTACAAACGTTTATCAGCGTGATGGATCGTCATCCCATACTGATTATGACAGCAATGATCAAAACGATCAAGATGATAACCGTAACAGTAGCGATAAAAATGACTATAAAGGCCTTAATGATGATGAAAGAGGGCTGATGGAAGCATTTGTTTTAATCTATCAAAACAGCTCAAAGCTTAGCTCTGCTCGAAGTTGCGAAGCTTACAGCAGCCTCCTCTTCTTCTGCTTCTTTTTGTACTACTTTGTTATTTTCTGCTCAACAGTGAAAGCATTTCTCACTAAATTGTGGTAAAAATATAACTGGAATATCTTTCCAAAGTGACTTTTTTCATTACAGACTAAAAACGTCCTGGTTTAGAAGAGGTGGGACGAGGCCCTGTGACTGGAGGAAATTCTCTCGTTTCGTTGCTGCCAGCACTGTTATACTGCACTTTTTAGTCACACAATTTTCTACGTGGCCAGCTCCTTCCCACAAAACGTGACCTCTCTGAAAGACACGCGCGACATGGAATCAAGGATAATTTAGCACATGATTTTTTAATTTCATGACAGATGGTCCGAAAGAGGAAAGGAAGGGAAGAGGCTGCCGGTGGGGAACGCCGGGAGGTGGGGAGGGGGTGCCCTGCCAACATATTCAAACCATCCACACACACAATGTTGCCTAAAGCGGCCACCGTTCCTGTCATTATGCCCTCGACAAAGAAATTAATCACGGCGATTTATCAGGAAGCTGGTTGTTTTGTACCAACTCCCATCGCTTGGACATTTATCAGCCGCTGCCGGGGCGAGGCTGGGGGGAGGGGGGGGGGGCGGGGGGGGGGGGGGGGTTGGAAGGTTGGGGTGGATGGCGACCATTGTCTGGCCGGGCAGACATTGCCCAGGATGCGATGAAGATTGATGACACTTGCCACAGCAAACAATATCCCAGCGTGACGAGTCGTTAAACGAAGCTCAAACCATGATCCCTGGGTCGTACGGTGCTTTACATACAATTCCATTCCTCACTGTTGCGCCTACGTACTCTTATCTTTTCGCATAAATGTATGGTAGGAGCCGGGTGTAGTCGTTTTTGAGAGAGAGAGAGAGAGAGAGAGAGAGAGAGAGAGAGAGAGAGAGAGAGAGAGAGAGAGAGGGGGGGGGGGGGAGGGAGAGGGGGGAGGGAGAAGAGGAGAGACACAGACACAGACAGAGACAGAGATAGAGAGAGACAGAGGCGGAGACATGGAGGGGGAGAGGAAGAGGGGGGTGGGAGTGGAATGCAACTGATAAAGTGAAACGTTACTGCTGAACACAGAGAATGACAATATTAAGAACAACAACAACAACAAAAAAGAAGGCGCGGGGGGAGGAGGGGCGCGGGGGGGGAGGGGGGGGGGGGAAAGGATGGTGGGGAAGGTGTGTGTGGGAGGGGGGGGGGGCACACAACACTCTCTAAGAGACGTCAGTGTCTCTCACTAACCGTTGCTGTTGTAAGGAGAAAACAGGTAGGACTGTGGGGAAGGGGCTATGGGGCGGGGTGACACACAAGACCCTCTAAGAGATGTCAGTGTCTCACTAACCTTTACCTGTCGGGATGGGTGGTAGCAGGTGCGTGTCCGGGCTGTAGCACTGGATCCCCATGGTGGTCCTGTTGGCCTTAGTGTAGAGGGCATCCCTGCTGCTGCTGCTGCTGCTGCTGCTGCCGCTGCTGCTGCCGGGGCCCACGGGAGCGAAGGAACACTGGTAGGTGTAGTGCTTCTCGAAGTCGGGCAAGTTCTGGATGTGCAGCGTCAGCTAAGAAAAGTAGGGAAGAAAAACAACGACGTGCTTATGCATTGGAACATAAGTTACATTTTTGCTCAATGTGAAGCTGACGATGTCAAGGAAATAATTAGTAAATGTACATGTCAAGGAAATAATAAACAGTAGCCCACCCCTGCCCGTCTTTTTGCTCTGACCTTCTAATGTCTTGAATATCTAAACAGTGCGATGCTTTCACTAGCCTGGTTTAACTCTTGCTAGAGGTTTCACAGTTCAACATTATCGTTTACACTTCAGGAGTAAGCTCACAATATTAATTATACTTTGTCTTTCTGTATTGGTTACTCACTTTGTCTTTCTGTGTCGTTAACAAATCAGAAGCAAGCTCACAGTAATAATCATACTTGGTCTTTCTGTATCATTTACACATCAGGAGCAAGCTCACAGTATCATACTTTGGTCTTTCTGGATCGTTTACACATCAGAAGCAAGTTCACAATAATAATCATACTTTGCCATTCTGTGTCGTTAATACATCAGGAGAAAGCTCACAATAATAATTATATTTTGTCTTTCTGTATCGTTAACACTTCAGAAGCAAGCTCACAATAATAATCATACTTTGCCTTTCTGTGTCGTTAACACTTCAGGAGCAAGCTCACAATAATAATCATACTTTGCCTTTCTGTATCGTTAACACATCAGGAGCAAGCTCACAATAATAATCATACTTTGTCTTTCTGTATCGTTAACACATCAGGAGCAAGCTCACAATAATAATCATACTTTGTCTTTCTGCATCGTTAACACTTCAGGACCAAGCTCACAATAATAATCATACTTTGTCTTTCTGTATCGTTAACACTTCAGGACCAAGCTCACAGTAATTCTCATACTTTTTCTGTATCGTTTACACTTCAGGAGCAAGCAAGCTCAAAACCAGCCTGGCTACGTTTTTCTGTCAGGACACGTCTGAGAGGAGCACCGAGTTAGTACTCACCAGTCTGACTTTGTCCTTCTGGATCTCGTGAGGCCTGACGGAGGTGATCTTGGTGCACTCCTCCCCTAGGTACGGCAGCCACCTCTTGGGGATGTCGCTTCCTTGACACTCCGACTTCAGGCTGCACCTGCAGCACACCATCAACACCAACCGTTACTTCGGCGGTCAAGGAAACCCGGACGGAGTTAGTCAGCTAGTTAGTAATTGGAATTTAACGTCCTGTCAACCGCATAGGGTCACCTCAGGGCAAACCCAGAAGGAGGCCAACAGCAACAGCCGTTACTTGAGGGAACCAAGGGAGGCAGTGAAACGGCAACAACCGTTACTTGAGGGAACCAAGGGAGGCAGTGAAACGGCAACAACCGTTACTTGAGGGAACCAAGGGAGGCAGTGAAACGGCAACGGCCGTTACTTGAGGGAACCAAGGGAGGCACTGAAACGGCAACAACCGTTATTTGAGGAAACCAAGGGAGGCACTGAAACGGCAACAACCGTTAATTGCAGGAAACCAAGGGCAGACAAATACCAGGATCTGTTATTTTGCGGGTACCATGGGCGGCAAACGGCAACGACCGTTATTTGATGAAACGGTGGGCAGGCAAACAGCAACAACCGTTAATTCAATGCAAGGCGAATATACGGCAACCGTTCTTTTGAAGGAATCAAGGGAGATAAACGGCAACACCGTTATTTGCGGGAACCAAAGAAAACGTAACGGCAACAACCGTTATTTGAAGACAAGAAGGGGGACACACAGTAAGAATCTTTCTCTCTTTTTCGTGGGAGCAAGGGAGATAAACAACTGCTATTTGATGGCACCAAGCAAGAGTAACGGTGAAATGTGTGTGTGTGTGTGTGCGTGTGTGTGTGTGCGTGTGTGTGTGTGCGTGCGTGTGTGTGTGTGTGTGTGTGTGTGTGTGTGTGTGTGTGCGTGTGTGTGTGTGTGTGTGTGTGTGTCTAATATCACCCCGATGGGAACAGTCATAAATATTGATTGGTGGTAACAATCGTTGTTTGAGCTTGTTATTTATTCTTCCCTGACCAACAATGAAACACAAATAAGCAAAAACGAGACGGAGAGAATAAAAATAACAAATCCAGACACCGACAGAGATGTCGAAGAAAGGTATCGGCGGGCGCAATTTAATGCCATCCTTTATCACACACAGTCGTCGATAAAGGAAACCGGTCCATGGCCGATGTGGCTTAAACCCGTGTTGTACGTTCCAATGAACAATTTGACACAGACACTTTTTTCTTTTCTTTTTATTATCCGGGGGTTGGCCTGTGTGCGGGTGGAGGGGGGTGGGGTTAAAAGCAGAAAAGCAATTCACACCACAAGACCACACGGAGCCATGCATGTGTTAATGTGACAGAAGTAGTGGGGGAAAAAAAGGCTTCCCGAAGAGAAAATCTACGACAAAAGAGACACGACAGCTCACTGAATGTAAAACGCAAAAGTATGATGATCGTCTGCTATCACACTTTCATCTGAAATAGCGAAGTCCTTTTCATCACATAACATCAGCCAATCTCACGAAATGCATAAACAGACGCTTATATCAATGAGAGAGAGAGAGAGAGAGAGAGAGAGAGAGAGAGAGAGAGAGAGAGAGAGAGAGAGAGAGAGAGAGAGAGACAGAGAGAGAGAGAGAGACAGACAGACAGACAGACAGACAGACAGACAGACAGACAGACGGAGACAGGCGGACAGACAGAGACACAGACAGACGGAGAGACACAGACAGAGAGACAGAAACAGAGTCAGAGAAACTGAGGCAGAGACAGAGCGAGACAGAGACAGAGAGACACAGAGAACAAAAGGTCAGAAGACAAAAACATTTTAAAAAGAATCAGCAAAAGTACTCGCACACTCAGGTTCCCCGAGACATGGACGTATGGCTGGGAGGTGGATGGAAAAAAAGAAGAAAGAAAATAAAAAGAACAGAAAACAGCGGAGAAACCTTACAAAAAGTCAAATGCCACGGGACATACAAAATTAAAGAACAGTAACTCCTTTCCTTGCCTCGTGGGAGAGCGTTCGCAGGGAGCTAAGTAAAGCGGGGAAGCTGGCGGGGAACAACTCTGCAAAACTCACGCTTTGGAGATTTGCTTCCTGCAGGCTTTCAGCTAACAGCGAGGCCCACGCGACATTAACTACTGATGCTATTGCAAGCTTCGTTCCCTGCTTCTGCAATCTGAAAATGCACTCGTCCCGCCCACCGAAAACCGAAA